>CM072515.1:26798399-27333399 GCA_036898135.1 Oncomelania hupensis
AACGTAGGTCAGAGTAAGGCACAAACTGGAAAATCTCTGGAGGGAAATCGAGATGCAGAGCATCTTTAGCCGCCCTGTCTACTGCAATATTGCCGCGGATGCCCATGTGACCAGGGACCCACATAAAAACTATCTTTTTACCCTCAGAAACAAGTTGTGTATGGAGGTCATGGATCTCTGCCAGAAAAGGGTGTGATATCTTTCTCGTGGAAAGAGCCTGAAGTGCTGACAATGAATCAGACATGATTAAAAATGAGGTTCTTTTGGATTGATAGACTTGTTTCAGAGCTAAATGAATTGCCTTGAGCTCAGCTGTATAAACAGAACAAAAATCAGGTAAACGCTGTTGCAAAGGCTGGTCTAAGTGTCTCCCAGAGACTGACGCAGCAGCAACTGAATCTCCTTTCTTTGACCCGTCTGTAAAAAGTTGTTCATATCCTGGGTATAAAGCACACTGTTCTAAATAAAGTTGGTTATATATGGTTTCGGATGTAGTGTTTTTAAGGAAAGCGGACAACTGCCAATTAATGTTTGGGATACATAATTTCCATGGGGGAGCTTCAGTCCGAAGTTCATCGTCGTTGATGGAAGCAACATCAATGCCTGCTTTTTCCAGATGAGCTTGCATTCTGATGCCAAACGGAGGAATTGTGTTAGGTTTGGCTTCAAATTTCTGAACAAAATCTGGGTTGAAAACACAGTCATACATGCTCACTCCATACTTGCCATCTACAGCCCATCAATCTATGTTTAAATTCTCTTAAAAACACTTTCACACTACCAACTCCTTGATTCATTTATACATGACCAAATCCATTCCTGCATAAACACATACGTACATTCGTAACCAATTCTTCTTACCTCTAGAATCCAACTTATAGAATAAGCTTTCTTGGACAAGCTAATATCATTCATTTGCTGAATTTTTTATCCAGTAACTAATACAGTTTACAGCAGAAGGTATAACAATCGGATATCTTTTCAACTTATTATAAACAAAATCATTAGGTGTGCGCATATTAACAAACGCAAATTTCTTAAGACCATACAAATGGACCTTTTCACATTGTTGTGCAGCTTTTTCTCGACCCCAAATCTCTTACCGATATTGCATCATATACTGCACATGAGCATCATAAACCCTAAAAACAATATCTGCAAAAAATTGTAATAAACACGAAGTTTATGCATGATAGACAAAAGTGCTTTCTTCGCTTTGTTAGCAAGGTCTGTACATGCTGCAGTAAAACTCAATTTTAGTAGAAAAATAAATACCAAGGTACTTATAGGCATTTACAACGGGCATAGTCTTTCCATCATATATGCAAATCTCTCTAGCACTCAAATATCCACCTTTTCTAAAAACAACAATGTTACTTTTATCAGAATTAACTTTAAGACAGAGAGAAGTAGCTGCTCTATATAAACTATTCAGCTGTGTCTGAAGCCCAAAGTCCCCTATATGCCAAGTGTGTCCGGGGACGTAAATCTACATGCCTGCCTGAAGCCCAACAATAACAGTTTTAGAAATTAAGACAACAGCATCCGCTAACAACAAAATAAATAATTCAACAGCATCAAATGAAAATGTAACACCATGTCTTCCATTATTTATAACTTCCAATGCAAGTTCGTTATTAATTTTTTTTTTAAAGTACAGGACTGCATATGTCTCCCTTTTTTACACCGGAGGTACAAAATACATACTATGAGAATCTGGCACCAGAAGATGAAGATGCAAGTCTTATCGCTAAAACGTCGTTCGACAAGTCTTGTCATGGGGACGTTTCTGTCCTGTATTTTTTCTGGGGCAGCCTGTTACTTTTGAGACCCGGTGTGACATCCTCACAGTTCCTAGTATCTCAGCTGGGCTGGGAGCGAATGGGAGCATTCTCATTGGTCGACGCGTTACAAAATTCGACGCATGCGCACAGTGCTATCATAGTCTTCGTAAGGGTTAGGGTTAGGGTTTGGGTTAGAGTTAAGAGTTTAGGGTTAGTGTTAGGGTTTGGGTTAGGGTTAGGGTTATGACGCCTAAGAACTTCGTGAAAAAGCCGGCCCGACATGACCTAGCGCATGCGCAAATGCGCTCGGATAAACTAGGAGACCCGGAACTTGAAGGATGTGACACCGGCGACGTGGAGCAGAAGCCTGGACCCGAGGACAACAAAACTACTGTAAGTACCGCTATTTCCAACGCCAGCACCACTGCCATCGATCGACAGCAACAGCAAGCTAGACGAGGTGAGGAACGATATTCACGCTATCCAAAAGAAGGTGGGTCAATTGCAAAATGAAGTTAAACTTAAAGAAACAAATGAATGACTTTCATAATGAAAATGAAGTGTTGAAGAGAGATAACAGCAGGTTGTTGGAGAGAGTGGAGAAGGTGGAAAAACTCACTGTCGATTTGTTGATACTATGCCTGTTGAAATACAATGTTTTTGGGAGAAGTGTGTTTGGAATTAGGATTATGTACAGTTGTTTAAGGATGCCATGAGAGAGAGAGAGAGAGAGAGAGAGAGAGAGAGAGAGAGAGAGAAAGAAAGAAAGAAAGAGAGAGAGAGAGAGAGAGAGAGAGAGAGAGAACATGTTAAAACATCGAAAATGGGAAAAATAAGTTTTATGCTCAAAAGCAATCTGGCCACAGACAGAGAGAGAGAGAGAGAGAGAGAGAGAGAGAGAGAGAGAGAGAGAGAGAGAGAGAGAGAGAGAGAGAGAGAGAGAGAGAGAACATGTTATAACATCGAAAATAGGAAAAATGAGTTTTATGCTCAAAAGCAATCTGGCCACACAGAGAGAGAGAGAGAGAGAGAGTGAGAGAGAGAGAGAGAGAGAGAGAGAGAGAGAGAGAGAGAGAGAGAGAGAGAGAACATGTTATAACATCGAAAATAGGAAAAGTGAGTTTTATGCTCAAAAGCAATCTGTCCACAGAGAGAGAGAAAGAGAGAGAGAGAGAGAGAGAGAGAGAGAGAGAGAGAGAGAGAGAGAGAGAGAGAGAGAGAGAGAGAGAGAGAGAGAGAGAGAGAGAGTATATAATGACATCAAACGACAATAATACATTCGACATAATAACCATTCTCTCAAATGAACCCATATAAATAATGCAAATGTTTCTTCAGACATTTGCACCATCATCACTCAGCAAGATTCTCAGATTCGACAGTTTTTATTTATTTAATTTTTTTTCCGATTTCTGAATACCAACAAGTAAAAAGATTTTATTTATAAACAGATTTAACAATTTAGACTGTGAACAAAAAAAATCAAATCACTTAAGTTAGTAGGCCTACAATAAAAGCAACAACAACAACAACAACAATAGCTCCAGAGCTTACAGCTGGGAACGAAAAAAAAAGTTTTTAATAGTTCACTCTTGTAGATCCATAGGCCTACCTCAAATAGGATAATGGTAATTAAAGATGTAAAATTCGGCGGTAGGCCTAATTATGTCCGTATACGTCATGAAAAAGACGCGATGAGTCAATGAATTAGTAAATAGTATCAAAGACCGTTGATAGTATAGAGACACTCCTCTTCTTCATAGGCATGTGTTGTTGCGCAAGTTCTACAGCTGTTCCACGAAGTTCGCGAGTTCTTTTCATAGGCTGAACTACAAGTATCGGTTGGGAAATCGTTTTATTAACTTTTCATAGTCTTTGCTAGCATTCTACTCGTGGTACATGCCGTCAATGAGATAGTCTTTGTCTAGGCGCTGGTACTGGCGATTTTTATAGCCCACGAAAAACCGTCTGCTTATAACGACCACTGCCACCAAGGTGAAGAAACAACCCACAGTGAGGACCGTTATCAACACCGCAGTTGTTGAGGCACTTTGTTTAGAAGCCGAGTTGCTACCTTGCTCTGTGGAGTTGCCTAGAGGTAAAAAACACAAAAAACAAACAAACCATAGAGCATTCACATTAACACGAAAAATAAAGTGTGTCTTCCATACGAGAGAGAGAGAGAGAGAGAGAGAGAGAGAGAGAGAGAGAGAGAGAGGGGGAGGGAGGGAGCTTGAACAATGCTTTATAAACATTGGAGTGATTGATTGATTGATTGATTGATTGTTGCTTTAGGTCCAGCGGACTCTTCCGAGCCAAATCAGGACCGGACAACCCCCGATCCGCATAAAAGATCTGCTGAAACAACCCTAGTGGGAAAACTGAATGCCCTCCACCCGCCAGTCACTTTACAATAAAGACATCCCACGCAGGGGACGGCTGAGGCTTTACCCCAACTAATCGAACCCCCGGTTACAAAAACAAAATAGAATACAAACATCATTATAAATTATCAACAAAACACATACATATAAAATGCCTATATTGCTAAATAATAACATCATAGGAAACCCTAGTGACCACCCGGCAGAAAGCGTCCAATACTCCCAAGCTGATCCAACAGACCTCATACACAAACAAAGGAGTCTTGTCCAGGAAGAGTTTTCAAGAAAAAAGGTAGGTCATTGATCTAGCGAAGAAGAAGATAGTATAGCAGAGTGATAGGACAGAGCAGGAATGGGAAAGAGCAAAAGAGGAAGACAGCGACAGTGGGAATTTAAAGCACTAAATTTCCAGAAAGTGGGGATATTATTTATACTGAAACCCCCGGCACTCGTACTCCAACGGGGGTACTGTTGCCGCAGTGAATCGGTCCTGCCTATAAAGGAGAGACAGGTTTTCAACTGGGGCTAAGAGGGGCCGGGTAGCTCAGTTGGTAAGAGCGTCTTGCTAGTAACCGAAAGGTCGCTGGTTCGAATCCCGGATTGGTCAACGTGTGATCATATTATTTTCCCCTTAACCAACAACTGGCCCGCTGGTGTCAGTATAAATCGGTCCAGTAGTCACCTATATGCGAAAGTGTCGTGTGACTATAATCTACAAACAACAACTGGGGCTTTCACTTTTCCCTTTATAGGTTAGAACAATCTACAGTGGCAAGATTGCTCATGACCCCAAGGGATTAACATTGGAGTGAGGATGATGAGTAGTGAAAGGTTTGAGAAGGGGTGAGGGAGAGATTGGAGCTGGGGGAGGAAGTTGGTCGAGTGAGATTTTGGGGGGTGGGGTGGGTTGGGGGATTTGGAGGAGTGTCTGGGGGATCCGTGCAGTTGGAACTCCCTGCATCCTAATTTGCGCACGTGTAAGCATGATGAAACGAACAATCGTAGCTGCATTCTTCTTACCTCCGCGCATGTGTTCAGCGCCACCGTCAGTATAGTTGACGTTGGTTGCCCCGAGAGTTTCGGCTTCCGCAGTGAAGTTGGTCAATGTCGTCTGCTTCGTTGAAGGCTCCTGTTCTTTTGCTGGCTTTGATGTGGTAGGTAAAGGTGTTGTTGGATTGTTTGTGGGGGCATTTTGGGCTGCTGTCGTTGTTTTTGGGCCATCTGTCACGACCGTTAATGATGGTTTAGAACTAGAATGCTCTTGCTGGGTTGTGGTTGCATCAATCTTTTGTTTCGCAGACGTGGATTGCGTCGCTGGAGGCACAGGAGTTGTGTTTAAAGGTTGTGGTGTCGGTTGTTGGGGTTCTAGCTGATTCTGGTCTGGTTTGGTTGAATTGGTAGAATTGCCTTTAGTTTCGTTATTTGCAGACAAAATCGTAAATTCCGTAGTGCCTGCATTTTCTGGCCCTTTTGTAGTTTTGTCTTGAGCTTGTTGAGTGGTAGGTTGTTGAGTTGGGGGTTGTAGAGATGTAGGTTGTGGAGTTGTAGGCTGTTGAGGTAAAGGTTGTGGAGTTGTTGGCTGTTGAGGTAAAGGTTGTGGAGTTGTAGGCTGTTGAGGTAAAGGTTGTGGAGTTGTAGGCTGTTGAGGTAAAGGTTGTGGAGTTGTAGGCTCTGGAGTTACAGTCACGGACTGCGTGGTAGTTAAAATATTTCCTGGTCCGTCCATTATTCCTCCTGTTCTAGATTCCTCCCCTGACTTGGAATCGCCAACAGGCACAGTGTTTACAATTGGTGCTGTAGTCGTGTTGCTGCTGGAGGCACCTTGTGCTGTATTCACAGTTGTGGCTTCTGCGTTGTTAATCGTCGCTGTTGTAGTAGGTAAGACCGGCGAAGCCGTAACGGCTGGTGTAGTTGCTAACGCTGCCTTTACCATCTCGGAAACAGCGAAGATTTGTAGCGATTCTGAAACAGTAGCAAAGTAACTTTGCAAAGCTAAAATGTATACGCCTTTGAGGTTCCTTTTATTGGAGAATTGCGCTGTATAAAACCTGTATAGTAGTGGTAGCTAGTAGTACTATGTTACGATTGAGACGCGCACGATAGATCCGATTATTTCTGTTTTGCAAAGTATGCAATTATGGCGTGTATTTACCTGTGCTTTGATTTTTCGTTGTTGCTAGAAGCTTTGTATAATGTTGATCATTTTTGTTGGTCGATAATATTGAGCGTTTTCTGGAATTACTTGTTTATTATAGATCGAAGCTTCTAGACCTTACAGGTAAAAGCTGGTCGAATCTAAACTTTATATGATCTAGGGCAGTGCATAGTTCCGGTGACGAGTTTTATTTTGATTGAGTGTTATTGCGTCATGCTGGAATGTTCGAATTTTTTCTCAATTGCAGAGATGCTATATAAGTAATGCACTGTCTGCTTGTGAGGATGATCTTTGTAATGTATTTCGGAAAGTGATCTTGTATGCAGATGTTGGTGTTAGCTGACTAAAGTTGGAAAACTTTATACGACGACTCCTGCCTTGTTGCTGAGTGAACAGGCTGCGTGGATAAACGAATTCGAGTTACACTTATCAAGACTCAAGCATGGGCCCTGAATCAACTACTGATAAATAACAGTGTAACATAGTAGTAATTTGTACAAATAAAACAATTCAAACCTTGGCCAAACCACGGTCAACCCAAGCGTACTAATTGCAGTGTTCTGGGGGAAAAAAACTGAGCTAAAGAGTACACATAAATCATAAAATTGTTCCAATCAGTATCATACACTTACTTAACGGAATAAGAATAAGAACAACCGAGTAAGAAGTTATCAGCATTAGCTGTTATTAATTCACATGCAATAAGAACTCTAATCTTATCCCTTAAGCCCATGAATTCAACCAAGCTAAACTTAATGATCAACAAACCCATGCAGATGGGATCAAAACCAAACCAAATACTATTATTCATTTAAAAAAAAAACTAAATTGTATAATAATATGTTCTAGCTAATAATAATAAGCTCACCGGAATCGTTGTCGCTCGTTGTGAAGGGGATGTTGCAGTCGCGGACGTTGCTGCAGTGATAAAGTATGCAGTTCGCCTTTGAGCTGGTGTCGGTTTTGTTGGCGCTGCCTCCAACAGGCATGAAAGTGGCAACGTTGCAAGTAGCTGCAAAAAATATCATCATGATCATCCTCGACGTCATCATCATCACCGTCACCATCACCATCATCATCATCATCATCATCATCATCATCATCATCATCATCATCATCATCATCATCATCATCATCATCATCATCACATCATCATCATCATCATCATCATCATCATCATCATCGTCGTCGTTTTTAGCATTGGAAGCTAACCCTGGTAGGTCTAATATTCCTGTGAAGTTGTAACAAACCATGTCCAGTACTTTTAAGGATATGGCGTGCCACTGATCGACAGACAGACCGACATTGGGCTCTTCTTGATTCCTGACCATTTCAAAGTATTTCCAGATAAGTCCGAAAAAACGAGAACGACAGCAATAACAACAACAACAACAACAACAACAACAACAACAACAACAACAACAACAACAACTACTACTACTACTACAATAATAATAGTTTTACGCTACAACTCACCAACACTATTGCCACAACACTGCGACACGCACTCTTTGTAATCCGGCGCTTGCACGCTAGCTATCATTTGAGGTTCTGTGCCCGGAGACTGCCCGAAGAGTGTCCGAGGAGAGGTGACGGGCAACAAGCAGCCTTCTCCCTCTTGCGTCAAGGAAACTTGCCCCGAGGATAAGAGTGTGAGGAGAAACAGACAGGTTGTAGGGACGGCAGGTGTATGGAAAATCCAACGATGCATGTTTACAATAACGTTGACCTAAAAGAAAGTGAAGGCTTGGCCTTTTGAATGACTCAAATACGACAAAGAAGCTAACGTCGGAACAGTAGGCCTACAACGATACAATATCACGCATCTTTATCACCTCCAAAGGAATTACAACAGGCACAACAGACAATAATGTCAATATGTTAATAATGTCTGACATTGTTCATATATCAAATCTGTAAGCAAAGAAAAGATAATATTTCCAATAACTATTTTAGTTTGACAACAATAACATGCAACAAAAACAACAAAAACAGCAACAAATTGTATAAATAAATTACGAAATGCACATTATTTGAATGTGCCCACACATAGGTCGACCGGTCTTCGGGCATGAATACTGATAAGATCTCTATAACACCTCATCATATAAGAATAATCTTGCTATCACAATATTGAACCCAGCCAGGGCTGATCCCAGGTATGGATATAGAAATCTATCTTGCGGTCTTATCTTAAAGGGTCTACGAACGCTTTCACTATCAGGGCTAGGCAGCTTATGACGCTTGCCGTTGTTAAACTTCTTTATAGTCTACGATCTATAGGTAAACTACTTCTGTAACAGTGCACAGAAGGAACATGACAGATGCATAGGCCAAGAAGTTTAACAAAGATCTGCAAGCGTCATTATGTATTACATACATTTATATGTATTTATATCTTAACCAAGACAAAGTTGTTTTGATTTCAATGGGTAACACTAGATGTGTGTATGTGCGTGTGTGTGTGTGTGTGTGTGTGCGTGTCTGTGCATGCACATCAAACATACAGACAAAAATTCACGAACTTGACTAACAATTCGAGGTTTATGTTAGTAACTTTAATTTGATTCAGTAAATTGAAACTGAATTGATGGTATTGCCACGTCACCAGAGCATCAGGCATTGCAAAGACCATCCTGCAAGGCACAGTGCAAGGAGGCAGAACAAGAGGAAGATAGAAAAAGCGGTAGGAGGACAACATTCGAGAATGGACTGGCTTGACACTGAGGAAAGCCATGAGAGAGAAAGATGGAGTGCGCTCATGAAACGAGCATCTATGGTGCCCCAACGACCTTGAGTTACGGCATAGGATAGGATAGGATAGGATAGAACAGGATAGGATAGGAGGTGGAACTGTGCCACTGTGTACTGATGATAAAAATGGTAAATCAAGTTAACAAAGTAAAAGTCTGTAGGCCTAACACTGTGACATTTCTCCAGTTATGTTATTCTGAAAGTTAATGGCAGCTCTTCTCCTCTTGCAATTCTGTAAGGGCAACAATTTTCTTCTAGCTATTCTGTAACGGCAATACTTCTCTAGCAATTCTTTAATGGCAACACTTTTTCTCCAACAACTCAGTAATGACAACACTTTTCCTGTCGCTAATTTGTAATTCCAAGACTTTTTCTCTAACAATTCTTTAATGGCAACACTGGATAGCAATTCTATAATTGCAAGTCTGTTCTCTAGCAATTCTATAATGGCAACACTTTATAGCAATTCTGTGATTGCAAAACTGTTCTCTAACAATTCTTTAATGGCAACACTTGATAGCAATTCTGTAATTGCGAGACTGTTCTCTAGCAAAATGAAATGGCAACACTTCTCCTCTAGCAAAATGAAATGGCAACACTTCTCTAGCAATTCTAAAATGGCAACACATTTTTCCTGTAGCAATTTTTAAAATGGCAACACATTTTCCTTTAGCAATTCTATAATATTGCGCAATTTTCAAGCAATTTTAAAATGGCAAACCTCAGCTCGAGTAATTCTGTATTGGCAACAATTTTTTAGTAAATCTGAAACGGCAACATATTTTCTCTAATAAATCCAAAATAGCAATTGTTTTACTAACAGTTCAGTAATGCCAACATTCCTTCACAAATATCATCATATTCATATGCACGCGAACGATAATAAGTCACCACATGCTGTGAAGATTGATAGACACTTAGTCACATCTAGCCTACGTAATGCGACATGCTGTCAGTGATTTATTATTGATCTACACAGACATTTTACTGCAAACGGACCACCTTTTTTTAAAAGCTGTAACTCTTGGGCTGATATTATCATTGAACACCGGCGTAACAATTAACATTAAGGGATGTCAGGTTAAAAATAATGTGTGCAGGCTGGCAATACTTACTCTCTATATTTTACGCAAACCTTTTTCCTTTTTTTAGTTTCCTTGTTAACATTCAAATTTGAACACATTTAAAACTTAAAATCAGTACAACTTTTTAAATCGGATGAATAAAAATTGATACAACAACAACAATGTCGATTGAAAATTAGCATCCACACCAGTGCCAAATAACGTTCAAACCTTGATACTTTTACTGAACAACTTTTACAGTTACAACAGAATCAAATCCAGTGAAACTGATTTCATTTGGATTTCTTAACTCTACTAGCCCACGTGCTGCGTCTGTTACAGAACTGTCAAATTTGAGGTATCTTAAATGCTACGTCTTTGAAGACACACAAAGACTTGTTACACGTCATCGAGAGTAGGCTTCCACAAAAATCCTACCAACACGATCATGACTCACAATAGAAACGTAAGCCCTCCAGAGATAACCTATGTTCGTGAACAAAACACCTCATACGGCACTCGTTATTGTTAGTGTATTGACAGGTAGAGCTAGCACCAGACAACTACCCTACATAGCTCTTTACAAAGGGCTTTCGTCGAAACAAATTGTCATTCTAGATTTTGTAAGTCAATACGTCGGTAAGTATTTATTTATTTATTTTTATATTATATTTTGTATCCTCCATATGTCTATTTGTAGCTATCCAGAAATAAAGTAAGTACTGTATTGCTTTGTAAACGCCAATTAGTCCATCACCATATATTATTATGAGAGCATCATTACTTCGTCAGTCACTCTGTTGCATAGCCATTCCAGTGCTTATCGGGTGTGATTAAGTGCAGAAACCAAGTCAAATCAAGTCAAAGTAAGTTAAGTCAAGTCGTCGGGACAATGTCTATGTTCCCATGTATTTTTTGTTTTGTTCCGACAGGGAGTATGGACGTGTGGGAACATAGAGCAGACCCCAAGTCATCCACACACAAGGAAAAGTTAGCGTTGTTGACATCATCGTCGTTTGCTAGCGCACTCCTCAGTGCAACGTAGGTTATACCTCTTAAACCAGTGTATCAGTCAACATCTTGTTTCCCCCCAGGGAAAAAAATCGAAACTAGCTCTACTCTATTTTCACTGTCAAATTCCAAGTCCTATCAAGGAAACAATAAAACTACCACAAGATGGCAAGCCATTCCACTGTATTTCCAGACACTCGCACACATAACTGAAAATCCGCATTTTCAAAATTGTTAATTTTTTAGTGGCAATGTTGTGACACGGCTTAATCCTGAAGAAGCAACATGAACGAATGGAATGAGGGGCCACGATCTCGACTATCTGCAAGCAACACGATTATTAAAACTGACTTAGGCAAATGTGAGATAAATGGCAAAAAACGTTTATATAATATATCTGACTTTAGCGACTTTGATCTTTGCTCTTTCTCAAAGGTCAAGGACACAAAAGGCTAAGAGATGGCAAAAGTATGTGCATAGTAATACAACAATTAAAATCGGTCCAGTCGTTCTTGAGATAAGGCAAAAGTGAACTTTGGAGCGAAGAACCGACCAACCGCACTCCTGTGCGACTGGCCATGAGTTATATACACATATATACCAACACTCAACACAATTAGTCCAGTTATACCAAAAATCAACATAATTGGTCAAGTTGTTTTTAGGTGGTCCTGATTCGGCTCTTTGCAGTCCGCTTGATCCTACGGACAATGACTAACTCAATTGTTTTTAGATATTGAGCAAAGCGCGCTTAGCAACAATGTGTTCCCATTGGCCTTGAACTTTGTTGCAGAGCACATTGATGACATGGGAGGTTGGCCACTAGCATAATTATGTCATGTTCTTAAGAAGTTTGTTCAAATTCCGTTCAGTGGTTCTTGAGACATGGAGTGCAACAGATCGACGGACTGATGGACCGACATACCAACTTTTGGCTCATTTTGATTACCGACGATTTTAACATACTTACAGATATTATCGGAAAATACATAAAATTAAATGTGTATGTAGAGATGTCTCCCAAACATCATTGATCTTTTAAAGATTGCAGACTACTTGCCTATTTCGCGCTTTTAAATGAAAACACTATTATCAGATGCCCCTATAACATCTTGCTGTATTCCTTTGCGTTATTTGGTGTAGTTTTGAATGTGTGAAGATCGTGTCATATATACCCCACACATTACATGGAGACTGGCTGCGGTCTGCTTCGTCGCTGTCAAGCCCCCAACCCTTGACACTAAAAATCGAAAATAAAAAAAATCGAATTGCAACACAGATGTTTCGAACACACATATTGTATTGCGTCGGCATTTGTGTGTTCAGTTTTGAAGCTGTTAAAGCCAAGCTGTTTTTGCACACAAAGGCAACACACTGAATTGAACACATCGGATTGTACCTACTCATACCGCGCTTAAATGAACACCTTGTGACTATTTCAGCGTGCCCTTACTACGATAGAAGCCATTGTCACTTAAAACGACTTTCCCATAAGACGAAAGACAATAACACAATAATACTATACAGCTTGCAGATTGGTTGAGACCTATATGTATTTTTTTTTTTTTTTTTGGGGGGGGGGGGGGATTATTTTGCTCGTTTTTTAATAGTATCGGTTTGTTTATTTACGTGTTTGTTTCTCAATTTTGTGCTCCTTTGTTAACTGTTAATTATCAATCATGTATGACAAGGCTACCACTGCAATCCTGCACAACAGCGCCATTGGGAACTGGTTCAGAACAACAATCGATGTGCGTCAAGAATTCTCACTCTCTCCAACACTCTTCAACATCTTCCTAGAGCGCATCATGTCAGATGCCCTTGCGGATCATGAAGGCACATTCAGCATAAAGGGTAGAGCAATCTCCAACCTCCGTTTTGCGGATGACATTGATGGATTGGCTGGAGAGGAACAAGAACTTGAACAGCTGGTACAAAGGCTTGACACCACCACCATAGCCTTTGGAATGGAAATAAGTGCGGAGAAGACCAAAATGATGTGTGTGTGTGAGTGTGTGTGTCTGTCTGTCTGTGTATGCAAATCAAACATACAGACAAAAATTCACGAACTTTACTAACAATTCGATGTTTATGTTTGTATTCTTAATTTGATTCAATAAACTGGAACTGAACTGATGGTATGGCCACGTCACCATAGCATCAGGCTTTGCAAAGACCATCCTGCAAGGCACGGTGCAAGGATGCAGAAGAAGAGGAAGACAGAAAAATAGGTGGAAGGACAACATTCCAGAATGGACTGGCTTGACACTGAGCGAAGTCATGATGGTCGCTGGGAACAGAGAAAGATGGAGTACGCTGGTTAAACATCATCTGTGGTAGTACTACCCAAACGACTTTTAAGTTACGAGACAGGTTTGGATAGGTTGTTAACTGTAACAACTTAATATCAATATGTTAATTTGTAGGTGTGAGTGCAATATTGTGGAATACTGTTATGCCGTTCTTGTTTACTACTGAATGCCTTTTTGTATCCCCTTCAGCCCCCACTCTCCTTTTTTGGCTATACGTTCCCTCCTCCTCCCCATTCTCCCTGGGCTTGGGGCCTTATTTAATACTGCTTGATGTTGCTGTATCAAATAAAAGGACAGTGTTCCCAAAGACAATACACTTAAACAATTCTCACATAACACACGATAAAATAACTATTATAATAAGCCAGTAAAACAATACCTTGAAAAGGCTGTGTGATGTTGTTCAACGGGTTGTTAAAGTGGATAAAACTTGGCCTTCGGAGAAAACTCCTTTAGTGGGCTGAGAAGATGTCGACAGGTTAAATGTTTACAAGCGAATGTATTATAATAACTTCTTTTAGAAAGGTCAGAGAGAGAGAGAGAGAGAGAGAGAGAGAGAGAGAGAGAGAGAGAGAGAGAGAGAGAGAGAGAGAGAGAGAGAGAAGAGAGAGAGAGAGAGAGAGAGAGAGAGAGAGAAAGAGAGAGAGAGAGAGAGAGAGAAAGAAAGAGAGAGAGAGAGAGAGAGAGAGAGAGAGAGAGAGAGAGAGAGAGAGAGAGAGAGAGAGAGAGAGAGAGATCCCTCTCACATAGTGTTCACATTTCTTGTGCCGTAGTGTCTCTTCCTGTTGCATTACATTACGAAATGGTCAAACACAAACACACACATACATATTTTAGCAATTTATTCAGAAATGTCGACAGGACAGTATACCGTAAGATAACAGGCATTTAATGATACACAAACACTAATGCAAACTAAACAGAGTTTACACACCGTGTACAGCACGTGCACAAAAAACGCACAAACACGACACCCACATGCACGCACACACCACACACACTATTTTGTGTGCGTGACATCAGTCAAAATCTCTCTCTCTTTCTCTCTCTCTCTCTCTCTCTCTCTCTCTCTCTCTCTCTCTCTCTCTCTCTCTCTCTCTCTCTCTCTCTCTCTCTCTCTTCCTACCTCACTCATACCGTTATTTCTCTCCTTCTCTCTCAAGTACTCACACACACTGCACTATAAAATTACGATATAAATGTCAATGTAAACACCCACACCCTCACACATGGAGAGGTGTCTTATGGCATTTGGAGTTGTGCGTTCGTTTTGTCCTAGTTCTATAGCAATACAGCTGTAGACCAAGTGATCATAGTAAGTTTTTCTGTACCTGGGACAACTGCTCAGACATAAAAGGTTTCAGGGAGGACGATGCTGTTAAAATCCCTGGACTTTGTGGAGCTGACCAGACCTCCGCGGCTGATGCGGTCGCATGACTCCATGAAGCCTTTGACTCGGGTCTCCAGACGCTCTCTCTCCAGTCTTACGGCCTCCAGGAATTGACCTCTGTGGCGTTCCACACCGCTATATGGCCTCACGTTTTTTCCGCCACCTTTGCATGCACAATGTAATAATTTATGAATAAACATATCACGGAATTAATTCATGATCGCATACTTACTAATAACCTACCACGGTACTAGAGAATATCGTATTGTGTGATATGTATTTATATCTTAACCAAGACAAAGTTGTTTTGATTTCAATGGGTAACACTAGATGTGTGTATGTGCGTGTGTGTGTGTGTGTGTGTGTGTGCGTGTCTGTGCATGCACATCAAACATACAGACAAAAATTCACGAACTTGACTAACAATTCGAGGTTTATGTTAGTAACTTTAATTTGATTCAGTAAATTGAAACTGAATTGATGGTATTGCCACGTCACCAGAGCATCAGGCATTGCAAAGACCATCCTGCAAGGCACAGTGCAAGGAGGCAGAACAAGAGGAAGATAGAAAAAGCGGTAGGAGGACAACATTCGAGAATGGACTGGCTTGACACTGAGGAAAGCCATGAGAGAGAAAGATGGAGTGCGCTCATGAAACGAGCATCTATGGTGCCCCAACGACCTTGAGTTACGGCATAGGATAGGATAGGATAGGATAGAACAGGATAGGATAGGAGGTGGAACTGTGCCACTGTGTACTGATGATAAAAATGGTAAATCAAGTTAACAAAGTAAAAGTCTGTAGGCCTAACACTGTGACATTTCTCCAGTTATGTTATTCTGAAAGTTAATGGCAGCTCTTCTCCTCTTGCAATTCTGTAAGGGCAACAATTTTCTTCTAGCTATTCTGTAACGGCAATACTTCTCTAGCAATTCTTTAATGGCAACACTTTTTCTCCAACAACTCAGTAATGACAACACTTTTCCTGTCGCTAATTTGTAATTCCAAGACTTTTTCTCTAACAATTCTTTAATGATTCAAGATTCAAGATTCAAGATAATTTATTGCCAAGTGAATGATACACAAGGAATGCATTTGGTCAACGCTGCAGCACCACACAAAAGCACATATAAAAACATATAAAGCATAGTGAAAATGTGAACAAGCTGACAATAATCACAATATAAAAATAGAAGATAAAGTCATAAAACAGATGAACTGTACAAAATTGGCAAATATATATTTGCTAGTCAACACACACACACGCACGCACGCACATTGCTGAAACATCCATTCGACCTCGTGTTACTTTAACATTAACACGCCTATGCGCAGCGAGTAGGCCTACTTGTACGAAACGTGCTCTACGACAAATTGTTGGCTCTCACAATAAGCATGGCGTCCGCATGTACTTGTTGAGGCCATGGTCAGGGACCTGGGTATTATACAATAATTTTGATAAACTGTGGTTCTGAGTAAAGACTACACTGTCGAGTGCACTGACACTGGATACACTGAAATTGGATACCGAGGAACAAGAAGAAGAGACGGCTTAGCATAGGAGGTAAGGGAATATTAGTTTCGGCATGCGGAAATCTGTGTTTAGCCTAGAGCAGAAATAGGGTCTGTCTGAAAAATACACGTGTCCAATGTGGCACAAGCCGCAGCATCCGTCGCCCGCACACACACGGAGCATGCACAGCAAGAAATAATAATAATAACAATAATAACAACAATAATAATACCAATAATATGTCATACTCACAGATTTAAAAACTACTGCAGTCACAGTAGCAGATATTGCCGAAAATCACAGTACACAAATAGCACAAGTACAGACACATCAGTTTTATCACCAACACTGCACCATCCACATCAAAAGGAGTAACATAGTGTCTTTATAAAATGCATAAGAAGTACCACCGATAAAACAACAAGAATAATAACAATTAAAAAAACAAATTCAACAGAAACAACTTCTAACAAGTCTTACATCCCAACAGATGAAGTTCAACATTAGTGATGGCTCTAATATTAATTAGCTGTCTGAGCACCATTGCAAACAGGGTAGGGTATTGCATCAAGGGTTTCCAAGGGTGACACGCTTGTATACAAATCTTTAAATCCATTCTTAGCTGCAGATTACCCAACAGTGGATAGTGTATGGGGGGGGATGTAAGGGTAGAATATAGAAGTTATATACACACACACACCACACACACACACACGCACCCGTATTGTCTACATTGTGGGGTGATTAGGTATCAATGTGTGTGCATACACACACACTCGCCCAACACACTGGGGCAATCAGCCCATCTCAAGATTAAGCAGTTTAACTGCTTGTGGGAAAAAACTATTGAGAGATCTTGATGTGGTGCACCGAGGCATTCTTAATCTCCGCCCCGAGGGTAGCAGCTGGAAGAACTGGCTGGCTGGGTGGAGTTTGTCTTTATATATATTTTGAGCTCTGCGGTTGGCTCGGAGCAGAAACATTGATTCAATGGAAGGGAGAACGCTCCCAACGACTTTTGATGCTTGTCGTACAACACGTTCAAGGAGGCAGAACAATGGCAACACTGGATAGCAATTCTATAATTGCAAGTCTGTTCTCTAGCAATTCTATAATGGCAACACTTTATAGCAATTCTGTGATTGCAAAACTGTTCTCTAACAATTCTTTAATGGCAACACTTGATAGCAATTCTGTAATTGCGAGACTGTTCTCTAGCAAAATGAAATGGCAACACTTCTCCTCTAGCAAAATGAAATGGCAACACTTCTCTAGCAATTCTAAAATGGCAACACATTTTTCCTGTAGCAATTTTTAAAATGGCAACACATTTTCCTCTAGCAATTCTATAATATTGCACAATTTTCAAGCAATTTTAAAATGGCAAACCTCAGCTCGAGTAATTCTGTATTGGCAACAATTTTTTAGTAAATCTGAAACGGCAACATATTTTCTCTAATAAATCCAAAATAGCAATTGTTTTACTAACAGTTCACAAAGGCAACACACTGAATTGAACACATCGGATTGTACCTACTCATACCGCGCTTAAATGAACACCTTGTGACTATTTCAGCGTGCCCTTACTACGATAGAAGCCATTGTCACTTAAAACGACTTTCCCATAAGACGAAAGACAATAACACAATAATACTATACAGCTTGCAGATTGGTTGAGACCTATATGTATTTTTTTTTTTTTTTTTTTTTTTTGGGGGGGGGGGGGGGATTATTTTGCTCGTTTTTTAATAGTATCGGTTTGTTTATTTACGTGTTTGTTTCTCAATTTTGTGCTCCTTTGTTAACTGTTAATTATCAATCATGTATGACAAGGCTACCACTGCAATCCTGCACAACAGCGCCATTGGGAACTGGTTCAGAACAACAATCGATGTGCGTCAAGAATTCTCACTCTCTCCAACACTCTTCAACATCTTCCTAGAGCGCATCATGTCAGATGCCCTTGCGGATCATGAAGGCACATTCAGCATAAAGGGTAGAGCAATCTCCAACCTCCGTTTTGCGGATGACATTGATGGATTGGCTGGAGAGGAACAAGAACTTGAACAGCTGGTACAAAGGCTTGACACCACCACCATAGCCTTTGGAATGGAAATAAGTGCGGAGAAGACCAAAATGATGTGTGTGTGTGAGTGTGTGTGTCTGTCTGTCTGTGTATGCAAATCAAACATACAGACAAAAATTCACGAACTTTACTAACAATTCGATGTTTATGTTTGTATTCTTAATTTGATTCAATAAACTGGAACTGAACTGATGGTATGGCCACGTCACCATAGCATCAGGCTTTGCAAAGACCATCCTGCAAGGCACGGTGCAAGGATGCAGAAGAAGAGGAAGACAGAAAAATAGGTGGAAGGACAACATTCCAGAATGGACTGGCTTGACACTGAGCGAAGTCATGATGGTCGCTGGGAACAGAGAAAGATGGAGTACGCTGGTTAAACATCATCTGTGGTAGTACTACCCAAACGACTTTTAAGTTACGGGACAGGTTTGGATAGGTTGTTAACTGTAACAACTTAATATCAATATGTTAATTTGTAGGTGTGAGTGCAATATTGTGGAATACTGTTATGCCGTTCTTGTTTACTACTGAATGCCTTTTTGTATCCCCTTCAGCCCCCACTCTCCTTTTTTGGCTATACGTTCCCTCCTCCTCCCCATTCTCCCTGGGCTTGGGGCCTTATTTAATACTGCTTGATGTTGCTGTATCAAATAAAAGGACAGTGTTCCCAAAGACAATACACTTAAACAATTCTCACATAACACACGATAAAATAACTATTATAATAAGCCAGTAAAACAATACCTTGAAAAGGCTGTGTGATGTTGTTCAACGGGTTGTTAAAGTGGATAAAACTTGGCCTTCGGAGAAAACTCCTTTAGTGGGCTGAGAAGATGTCGACAGGTTAAATGTTTACAAGCGAATGTATTATAATAACTTCTTTTAGAAAGGTCAGAGAGAGAGAGAGAGAGAGAGAGAGAGAGAGAGAGAGAGAGAGAGAGAGAGAGAGAGAGAGAGAAAGAGAGAGAGAGAGAGAGAGAGAGAGAAAGAGAGAGAGAGAGAGAGAGAGAAAGAGAGAGAGAGAGAGAGAGAGAGAGAGAGAGAGATCCCTCTCACATAGTGTTCACATTTCTTGTGCCGTAGTGTCTCTTCCTGTTGCATTACATTACGAAATGGTCAAACACAAACACACACATACATATTTTAGCAATTTATTCAGAAATGTCGACAGGACAGTATACCGTAAGATAACAGGCATTTAATGATACACAAACACTAATGCAAACTAAACAGAGTTTACACACCGTGTACAGCACGTGCACAAAAAACGCACAAACACGACACCCACATGCACGCACACACCACACACACTATTTTGTGTGCGTGACATCAGTCAAAATCTCTCTCTCTCTTTCTCTCTCTCTCTCTCTCTCTCTCTCTCTCTCTCTCTCTCTCTCTCTCTCTCTCTCTTCCTACCTCACTCATACCGTTATTTCTCTCCTTCTCTCTCAAGTACTCACACACACTGCACTATAAAATTACGATATAAATGTCAATGTAAACACCCACACCCTCACACATGGAGAGGTGTCTTATGGCATTTGGAGTTGTGCGTTCGTTTTGTCCTAGTTCTATAGCAATACAGCTGTAGACCAAGTGATCATAGTAAGTTTTTCTGTACCTGGGACAACTGCTCAGACATAAAAGGTTTCAGGGAGGACGATGCTGTTAAAATCCCTGGACTTTGTGGAGCTGACCAGACCTCCGCGGCTGATGCGGTCGCATGACTCCATGAAGCCTTTGACTCGGGTCTCCAGACGCTCTCTCTCCAGTCTTACGGCCTCCAGGAATTGACCTCTGTGGCGTTCCACACCGCTATAAGGCCTCACGTTTTTTCCGCCACCTTTGCATGCACAATGTAATAATTTATGAATAAACATATCACGGAATTAATTCATGATCGCATACTTACTAATAACCTACCACGGTACTAGAGAATATCGTATTGTGTGATATGTGCGTGATTCATTTTATGCGTTTTTACCTTGACGAAAAACCTTTTATCTTATAAAAGGGAAAATGTGACAATTTGTCTTTTTTTGTGCAAAGGAAAAGTGCATTATTATATCAGAGCGTTTCTCAGTAACTGTTATTATCACGGGTTGCTACTGAGTTGGATACTTCCTCAGTATGGGTTGGTCAGTCGGTCTGCATGTCGAGTTATCAATTAAAATTTCGCCAGGTAGCCAGTTTATTAGCATGGAAGACAATGTTACACAGTACATCCAGACTGAACGCTAAGCTTTAAGTTCTGTACTCGAGAACTTGGCGTAAACTCAACCGACCTGAATTACATTTCCACACCCTCTTTTGTCAGTAGGCAATTCATTCTGGATGTTTAGTTAGGGTCAGTCACTGTAGGTACAGCTGTCGACATGATGTGATGTGACGTGATGTGATGTGATGTGATGTGATGTGATGTGATGTGATGTGATGTGATGTGATGTGATGTGATGTGTAGTCCGGGACGTATTAAGTCCTCAGATTTCTTGTTGTCTGCACTTTCATCATCATCATCCACCTTATCGTCATTACCTGTCAGCTCAAGGATTTGTCGTCGGGACAAGCTCTCTTTCTTTTTCTGTTCTTGTTTTTCGCCACACACAAGGGCGCTGTCGTGAACTTCTTCCGGCTGCACATGCGCACTGGTTCCCGGAAATGCGGACTTTGCTCTTCTTTGTCGAATCTTGGCTGCGCTTTCACCTACAGGTCTTCTGTACACGACAGATAAAATTATACAGGTGTGAGTAGGTTACTAAGTATTTCCTCGATGTCAGTGTGTCAGAAATGAATTGTTTAATTTACAGTGCATCACGTATTTTGGTGGACTAGTGTTAGCTAGCATAGTCAGTGTGAATGAAAGCGTGGGCGGAAGAATTGGAACTATGACTTATCTTTCCTTATTAGCGAACTTCTTTTAATTAGCGGACTCATTGGATGTGAAAAGTAAAAACATAATCAATACAACCAAGTGCCCAGGAGAAATAAAGTTCTATTTTTGTGTAATTGTGACTGAGTGTTAGATGTGTGGATGAACTATAGTGGATATGTGTAGTGGTAAATGGAGTATGTCTTTAAAAAAGTGTGAATGATATTAAGCTTAGTTGTGATGTTAGGTGAAAATTATGTATTCGTTGTGGTGGATTTGCTTATTTGAAAACGGTTTTATATCAACAAGTAATTGTAAAGAAAACGTGTTTGAAGATTGAATAGTTAGTTGAACTAATAGGGACTAAATCATTTGATAATGTTTACTTTGTGAATTACTTTGCTGGTTAAATTACTTAGGTTGAATTAACGTCTTCAATTACATTTATTCACCGTTAGTTGAATGTGTGAAAGAGAGAGAGAGAGAGAGAGAGAGAGAGAGAGAGAGAGAGAGAGAGAGAGAGAGAGAGAGAGAGAGAGAGAGAGAGAGAGAGAGAGCTATAAAAATATCAAAAAGCGTATTCGTGTTATTCTGAATTTTGTTTTTGCTACTTGTATGTTCCTAAGTTTTGTGACATTTCTCTCTCGCTCAACGTGAGCGAGCGAGGAGGTAAGGAATGTTTGTGTGCGTGTATTGTGTGGAATTGAAATGTTTAAGAACTGTTAGCGAACTCGTGTACGGTTTGTATGAATCGTCTGGTAATAATGCGACATTAGATGCATGACTAGTAAATCACGCACGGAGGTTTATGACACAGTGCATACTGGTCATAAAAGAGCTATGGATGCTACAGTGACAACATAAAAGAGAAGAAAAGATATTGGGCTATAGATGAATGACCGTTGCTGTCATATCTTACTTTGAATGTATTCTGCGGTACATGTACCTCATACAACTTGATTTAGATTATACCCTTTTGGCTTTTATTATCAAGTTTCAAAACTCTATATTATAAATAAACTGCTCCTGTTTAGCTTTATGGGACTACTTCGTTTTGAAAGATATGAACTACCTTCTTTAAGAACTGAGTTACAGCTTTATTTTCCGTTTGCCTTACACATTTGATGGTAGGTCACTCTCCGGGATTTTCCTCCTTCTCCTCGCCCTCACCTTCATCATCAGAGTATCGCCATCATCATCATAGTATTTAAAGTCACAGTTATCGTCGTCGTCATCATCATCATCATCATCAACATCACCATCATCATCATCATCATCATCCACCCATTGCACATAGCTACGATCGAAAGAAAGTATACTCCAGGCACACGCTGCGCAGCAGACCAAATTATGTCCCTTGTCGCAGCAATGTGTATTATTACCTCCATCATGATCATCATCATCATGATCATCATCATCATGATCATCATCATCATCATCATCATCATCATCATCATCATCATAATCATCATCATCATCATCATCATTACCACCATTTAGTAGACCGTTATTATCTTCAAAATCGAAGTTATCATCATTATCGTGTCGTGTTCATCATTATCATCATCATTATCATTATCGTCATCATCATCATCATCATCATCATCATCATCATCATCATCATCATCATCATCATCATCTTCGTCGCCGTCGTCGTCATCATCGTTATCCTCATCATCGTCATCACCACCATCATCGTCACCGTCATCATCATTATCATGCACCATCACCTGGTAGAAGTAGTAGTGGTGTTGAGCGACCTATAGGCTGGGTGAGCGCTGTTTGCGCGGCCCTGGGGAATGTCTGCAGGGTGATGGACCTCCGTGTACCACGAGGGCGGTATTGCCTCCATGTCCAGCGTACTCAGCAGAGCTTGCTGCCTGAAAAATAATTATAACAAGTAACACTTTACTATAATATTATTGATGTCACGGTGGGAATCGCATGAGGAGCAAAATATAGTATAGATTAGGAAAGTGTCGCAACAAACGGGTTTAAAAGGCAACAAAGATTTCATTGTGGCACCAACAACCCACCCTCTCAAACAAAAATCTTCATTTTGATTTTATATATTCATTCATTTATTTGTTTATTTTTATATTTCAGCTCAAGAGCTGCTCAAGGAGCTTGCCGATACAGGATCTAACTCAAGCCACCGAGGCGCCAACTTGCTGCCATATTCGCTTCGTCTAACGGCCCAGACCACTGAAGGGACCTGATGCTTGCGAGGTGTGTTGGTATATATAACTGGCACTCATGGGTCAGGATCTTTAAAGTCCGTGATATGGAATGTATGTGTGCACATACTAGACTTAGGTTCATTCTCCCGTCCGAAGTAGTCATAAAACTATAACACAG
Source organism: Oncomelania hupensis (assembly GCA_036898135.1). Lineage (NCBI taxonomy): Eukaryota > Metazoa > Mollusca > Gastropoda > Littorinimorpha > Pomatiopsidae > Oncomelania > Oncomelania hupensis. Next base: position 26,822,084 of record CM072515.1, read on the forward strand.
TCTAACAAACCTCTCCTAAAACGTAAACAACACCAGCCTTCAAATTCTGTTCACAACCCAAAACCCATAAAGGAGCGTACCTGTTTAACAACTGACGTAAATTCACCCAAAGCAGTGGACCGATTTGCTCTGAACCAACTTCTTTTTTCAGTGTTCCAGTTTGTACTTTAATTACTATATGACCTGAGTTCCTACTGCAATTTAGAACTTTATCGAGCTAGGGTATCATAAGTAATAAATTGTTTATTTCATTTTACGTCTATACACAATAAATTTGTGATTTGAGTAGGTCTTTTACTCGCAGTCTCTTCCTTACGTATATGCCTGTATATGCCTGTATATACACACACCCACAAAATACACTCACATATACAAACCCACATACATGCATGCATGTAACAATCAGAATTAAATAAATAGATCTACAACCAAACTCGTTTTTTATGTTCTCCCCAATTATTCCGCGCATCAAACATGGGGATATTCAGCCACAGATAAACACAAATACCCAGTTTGAATTTCGTTATTAACAAAACCATATCAAATAAAATACAACCAAACTGTGTCTAACGAACTATCTACTAAGGAATTAAATAATTCTATAAATCATCATAAATTTAGAAACGCCAACAGTTCTTAAAAATAATTCCTGTTCAGACATTTCCACAGCTAAACATCTATGCATTAGACCGAGACTGACCCACTGAATGGTTTCTAGTCATTCACTCCAACGTAGTTATTACCTGTTAGGTTTCTTCGTTGTTCCGTTTGTGGTGCTGTCTGCTTTACTGCTGCTACCCGAGGTCCGTCTGGTTCTCAACATAACAGAGGGAGGTCTCATTCGCCGTTCGTGTTGTCGTCGCAATATTCTCACTCTCCTCCTCTCCGGGTCCTCGTCGCTGTCGCCACTGCTGTCATCGCTATCGCTGGGGTAAAGAATACACACATTTATTAGAAATGATCATCAATAGTCTGGTACTCTGCTACTCTAGTCGCTTACCAGAGTCAGTGCAACGCACATTATCAGTTAAAATAACACACAGTCGCTAAATGATGAAATGCATAAGTAGAAAAGGTTAAAATAGCAACAACAACAACGACATGAACATCTATAACAACAACAACGATAACAACAACAACAACACATATAATTTAAAAAAAATAACAGAAATGCTATTATACAGATTAAAAGATTAAAAATGTATCACCTCCATGAGTGCGTCGTTGCTGTTGCCATCATCATCTACATCATATATGACGATGTGTCTTCTTCTTCATCATCATCATCATCATCATCATCATCATCATCATCATCATCATCATCATCATCATCATCATCGTCATAATCATCCTCCTCCTCATCATCATCATAATCATCATCATCATCATCATCGTCATAATCATCATCATCATCATCATCATCATAATCATCATCATCATCATCATCATCATCATCATCATCATCATCATCATCATCATCATCATCATCGTCATAATCATCATCATCATCATCATCATCATCATCATCATCATCATCATCATCATCATCATCATCATCATCGTCATAATCATCCTCATCATCGATAATAACAACAAGACAACAACAACAACAATAACAGCAATCCATTTTCCATTTCCATCTCCACCTCATCTCCTCCTGTTGTACATAACATTGTTAGCTCTATACAACACCATATCTGTACTGGTCCTGCACATCATTCTACCTATAGTCTACCTGTCATCATCTCCTCCTGTTGTACATAACATTGTTAGCTCTATATGACACTATATATGTACTGGTCATGCACATCATTCTACCTATAGTCTACCTGTCATTCATCTCCTCCTGTTGTACATAACATTGTTAGCTGTATATGACACTATATCTGTACTGGTCCTGCACATCATTCTACCTATAGACTACCTGTCATCATCGTTGGAGTGGGTGTTGTCGGTGTCCTCACTGTCGCCATTGTCGTGTTTGCTGGGCACTTTGACGTCGAGCTTGACGATGGCTGGAGGAGGCTTGAGGCGACGGCTGGACATGGTGGATGGGGAACGGTAGGCAGGGGAGGTATGAGGGCGGAGGGAGTTGACGGCAGACACAGTCTTGGCTATAGTGAGAAAACTGAGCGTTTGGCGTAGCTCTCTGCAACATCATTATCATCATCGTCGTCGTCATTATCATCTTCATAATCGTCATTATCATCATCATCATAATCATCATCATCATCATCATCATCATCATCATCATCATCATCATCATCATCATCATCATCGTCGTCGTCGTCGTCATCATCGCCATCTTGTATTTCCGTAGGCGCCCTACATTAGCACTTTAAAAGGTGTTTGCGCATGTTTCACCGACAAGTTGTTCTCTAAGCTCCTCAGACTTCAACGCATCCAAAACAACGCTGCCCGTCTTGTCCTTCGTCAGTCTCGACGTTCTAGTGCCTCTTCTGCCCTGACAACTTTACACTGGCTCCCTGTTAAAGCTAGCATTGACTACAACATTGCCTCTCTCTGCTATCAGTGCCTCCACTCTGAAACATTCCCTTCCTATTTTCTCCGAACTCCTCAGTCCCTATAGGCCAACACGCACTCTCCGATCACAAGATGCATCCCTCCTTACAGTTCCTAGATACTCCCTTAATAGTTTTGGTAAAAGGTCTTGTTCCCGGTACGCCCCAGCTCAATGGAACTCCCTACCGTCCGACCTTCGTCATGCCCAGTTCCACTCATCGTTCAAGAAATCACTGAAGACACACCTGTTTTTGAAACATCTGTGAATAAATGTGTATGTACGAGTTTTTGGAGAGAGGCGAGGGAGGAGGGGGGATGAGGGGAGGGAGAAAGAGAGAGAGAGAGAGAGAGAGAGAGAGAGAGAGAGAGAAAGAGAGAGAGAGAGAGAGAGAGAATTTCAACAATTTTTCGGCATGGGTCGTTCTGTCGGTCGAGGTGTAAGCTATGAAAATTATTTTCTTACGCTGGAGTCTTTCATTTTAAATTTTGGCCATTTTCATTATTTTAATTTTTGTTTTTAAATGTAATACGTAATATTTTATAAGACTTTTAAATTCGTAATTTCATTCTTTGTGTGTGTATGTGTGTGTGTTTGTGCAATGCAATACGTTTTAGTACGTCATTTTGTTTTATTACATATTCTTTAAAATTCTGTTTATGGTTTGGTTTTGTGACTCGCATGTAAAATCAATTATTTCTTAGCTTGTGTGATTTATATATTGTATTTGTAACCACTGTACCCTTTTTGCCCTAACTTTTTAAAAATTGCTGTCCTGTGTTTTACCTTAGTGTTAAAGTTTAAATCTTGTAGGCCTACATGTACATCTTTCTTTTAGTATACATATTTTACCCTTTGTTTAAACTCGATACTTTAAGATTATAATGTTAACCTGCGAGTGTGAGAGTGTGTGCATGCGTGTGAGCGCTTTGAGCAGACAGTTGTCTGGAATCGCGCTTTATAAAATAAATTATTATTATTATTATTATTATTATTATTATTATTATTATTATTATTATTATTATTATTATTATTATTATTATTATTATTATAAGTCCATAGATGTAACAAGACAGTCCGGGTTACTGAAAGGGGGTTGGGGGGAGACGGAAGGTTGTAAAGGTGATGAAAGTCTACCCTGGGCAGTAGTAGACTCTTGAAACAAACGTGTCAATAGGTTTTGCCTCCACAGCCTCCTGAGGAAGATTTGTTTCATCATTGTCGTCGTCGTCGTCGACAGTAATTATCGTCTGCAGCACTACCACTTTCGTTAATCCAATCTCCTTAAAATTTGAATTGTGCTTCACTATTGATAACATGACGTGGACATTTTGCCATTGACGCGGCTTTGCATACAGTACACCCACAGCTACCAGCAACAGCACCATCAACCGACCAAACTACCATCAATTTACCTGGCAATACTGCCTTCATGTTCATCCCCACCATGTCTATCAAACCTCCACTGTCAATTTTCCATCAATTCCATTCAATAATGTATGTTTTTCGTCTGCTCACATAATGATGGGATTTTAGTCTATCCATTCATTCTCACGCATGAACGCACAAACATATAACCAAAATTGAACAATTTAAAGCCGAATTATAACCATACAATGATTTTATGATGGTCTTTGTAAAACCTTTACTATCGTCGACATTACCATTACCCCTCCCCTTCTTCCCTCACTATCTTTGAAACCCCACCATCACTGTTATCATCATCACTCACTTGATTTCATCGTCCCTGTTGCGCGCTTGTCTGTGGCGCTTGCGAGAAATGTTCTCTTTTTTGTAGACCAGCTCTTCAGACAAACGATCATTCTCCAGATACACGTCACTGTGGTCAATGCGCAACTTTTTCTCCTCCGTCGCTTTCTTGCGGACCTCCTCCACATGTGCCATGGTCAGTTAGTGCTAAATGAGGAGAAAAAAATAATTATGGGTAATGTTATATATATATTGTACTGTTATAATATTTAGTTTTTTATTTATTTATTTATTTATTTAACCCGTTGGGGTGCCGGGGTTTTCTGCATAAATTGTATCCCCACTTTGCGTGAAAATTTAGTGCTTTAAATTACCACTGTTTCTGTCAATCTCATGTGTTTTTTCTCGTTCCTAATCTGTCCTATCAATCTACTATTTTCCATCTTCTTCTCAAAACCAGCCATCTACCCTTTTTTTCTTGAAAACTCTTCCAAAACTCATAGTCTGTGTATAGGGTCTGTTGGATCAGCTTGGGGATATTGGACGCTTTCTGCCAAATAGTCACTAGGGCTTTCTATGGTATTATTATTTAGCAATTTAGGCATTTTATATGTATGTTTTTGATAATATTATATGACGTATATATTCTTTTTTTGTTTGTGTAAACGGGAGTTCGATAAATTATAGTACCGCCTTAGCGTCACCTGCATGAGATGCCTTTATTGTAAAGTGACTGGCTGATGAAATGCCTTCAGTGTTTCCAATAGAGTTGTTTCAGCAGATCTTTTATATGAATCGGGGGTAAGTCCTCTTTCAACCAAGTTGTGGTCCTGATTCGCCTCTTGGTAGTCCACTGGACCCTATAAACACTGACTAAATAAGTTTCAGTTGGGGGTTTAAGACAGACATAAACGTGTCATCCGTTGGCGTTAAAAGTATTTCAACATAGAAAATATGTGGTGAGTCAGGTTGACCAGCTTCTTAAACGCTGTTGAGACGGGACGGCCTGAGTAAATAAATATGAAACTATCTAAGACTGCGGGCAGCAGAGCACGAGTTCCCTGTTAAAATTGCCGATCATCATCGTTTTTCCGGGGCAGATTCCTAATATGCTACCAGTACATTTTGCCATTTTAACGTTTCCATTGTAACATTGTTGTGCGTGTGTTTCTGGGCATTCACAACCACTGTCTTATTTTTCAAACCTTCAATTCAACTTTCAACAAATCTTGTTAAAGTTTAATTGAAGTAATAAAAAAGAACCTGCCTGGTCGTTGCTGCACTTCCTCTTAAACTTAAACTGCAGACGGCTTGGTTAAAAAAAATTCACACAAACAAATGTCACATGAAATTTAGTTGAACCAAGTCAAGCAATACGTTCTAGTGACCACTCAATCAGTCATTCAGTCAGTCTGATCAATAATCAATATAAAATTTCAAAAATAAAAATTAGATATTCTTTCCATTTTCCAATAGCGATTTTTCTGCCTTTACACCACCTGTTTGAGTCATGGATGTGTATTTGTTGTGGGTGTGTGGATGAGACAGGTGATCGTGTATGTTGGTACAGATCGCCGCGCTTTGAGTCTGATTAATTTGGGGAAAGACGCGTATATAGCATCCATTCTTCTTCTTCTTCTTCTTCTTCTTCTTCTTCTTCTTCTTCTTCTTTTTCTTCTTCTTCTTCTTCTTCTTCTTCTTCTTCTTCTTCTTCTTCTTCTTCTTCTTCTTCTTCTTCTTCTTCTTCTTCTTCTTCTTCTTCTTCTTCTTCTTATTATTATTATTATTATTATTATTATTATTATTATTATTTTTATTTTTATTATTATTATTAATCACAGATAAATGTTAATTACTTTGACTCTCTGGTTTATACTCAGTCTCAGCTAATCAATGGCCTGGAGAGATGCAGAGAGAGTGTGCACATTATATTTTGCCCGCTGGATTTCATCAAATGGATACAAATAATCTGATGTCATCCCTCTGAATTACCTCTGAATTCCACACGACGTTGTGTGTGGTAGCCCATCTGTCCACCAGTACCAAAATCTGATATAGCAGCGCTAGCTTCTACAAAACGCCGTCTTTTAACACGCATACGATTAATAATAATGGAATCTATCCCTGTACAGAGATTGTATCTGCTGCTCCGTGTCATGCCATTGCGCAAGATGCAATCACCCGTGGAAGCGTTGAGAACGGGGGATACGGCAGAGCACAATACAAGCATTGATTCCTCCCTGCACGCAACCAGTCTTTAATTGTAAGCATTGCTTTCTGCAGTCGGTTATATTAGATTACTACCCCATAATTATTATTATATTGCTGGTGACGAGATTAAAAAACTGTCTGCTTCATGATGACTAGCAATGTATTAATTCTTACTGAGGACTCGTGCATAAACACAATATTTAACATACTAAGCATTGTTTGTAGTTGTCTTTTATGAGTGGTGCACACATCCTTAACCAAATAAACATTAATCCTCCCTCTCACTCAAAAAAAAATTAAAATAAAATGAAATAAATAAATTATAATACATTATTAAATAATTAAGTAAATAAGCAACAATAACAAATAATTAATACAGCGTTAACAGATTATCATAGTTTCAAAATTGAGAGAATGACTATTGTTGGAAATAAGTGAATAATTATAGCCTACGAATCCGATCCTATCCTATCCCGTAACTCGAAAGTCGTCTGGGCCACAACAAATGATCGTTTAACCAGCGTACTCCATCTTTCTATGTCCTCAGCAACCTTCATGGCTTCGCTCAAGGTCAAACCAGTCCATTCTCGAATGTTGTCCTCCCACCTCTTTTTCGGTCTCCCTCTTCTTCTGTCGCCTTGCACCGTGCCTTGCAGGATGGTCTTTGCAAGGCCTGATGTTCTGGTTACGTGGCCATACCATCGGAGTTTCCGTTTCTTCACCACTTCTGAGCAGGTCATTGTGTTGTCCAATGGCTTGTGTGATGGTCTGTCGGACTTCGTCGTTGGTGATGGGCTTGGTATAGGAAATGCCCAGAAGTCTTCTGTAGCACCTCATCTCCATGATTTATATTCTTCGTTGTAGATCTGCTGTGAGGGTCCATGTTTCGCAAGCGAATAGGAAGATGTAGATGAAAAGGGAGCGCAGCAGCCTTACATTGTAGTGCAGACTGTTTATGCGATCCCGGAGAGGACTTCCTGTCGGGAACCATTGTCTGATATAATGGCTCCTAAATATCTGAAGCTATGCACTGTGTTGAGGGATTGGCCTTGGACTTTGATGTCCGTGTTGATGGCATTGGTTTTGTTGGTCATCATTTTGGTCTTTTCTGCATTTATTTTAATTCCATAGGCCCTGGAGGTGGTGTCAAGCCTATGTACCAGCTGTTCAAGTTCTTGTTCCTCTCCAGCCATCAGTCCATCAATGTCATCCGCAAAACGGAGGTTGGAGATTGCTCTACGCCCTATGCTGTCTGTGCCTTCGTGATCTGCAAGGGCATTTACATGTGGCCATGGTGTTGACATCTACTTCACCAGCTTAAAAAATGAGCAGCGGCGCAAACAATTGTGGCTTGGAATATTTCTGACACCTCCGGATCTTGAAGTTTGTCCAGGTCGAATTTCACTCTGGCGCACTTTGCTGTGTTTATTTTCTTCAAGTGGAGCCGGAAACATATTATTACGAGATGGTGGTCACTTCCGATGTCTGCTCCTGAAAAACGTGCGTGTCCTGCCAATGTTGACGCTTGATATGAAGCGTTTCTAGCCTAAGAATAGATATTTGAATAAACAAATAGACATAAATTACGCACACTGTGAAAAAAAATCAATGATAAAATTCATTATACTATTAACAATAGATATTTAACAAATGAATTGATTAATCGTGCAGTGAATCAGGAACAGGGACATTAGACGATTATGACTGTGCTATTGTAATGCAGTCGTTGCAATGGTTCTAATGCAAACCGCTGATCTATAGAAGAACCCAAATCCATCGGCGGAATCAAAAGTCTGCAAATGATAAATGAACGATCGAACATTTTAAGCTTGCGTTCATTTTTATATGAATGATTATTGAAATGAATAAATGAATGAATTCATTAAACAATGAAATAATTATTAACACAAATGAAACACGACCGTACACAGTAAAAAGTAAACTGTGAGCAGTCTAAGACTTGACGCGCTGCAAAGTTTTATCCTACTAGACCTATGTTAATAATGTTAACGATTTGTAAAAGAAAACAAACAACAACATTTAACAGCCTTATTATACACACAATCTTCTTAACAACAGTAACCATTCCCTGTACTGATTGTTTTGCCTTGCAAAATTAAGCTTAATGCGTTCATTTTATTAAAACGATTGCTTCATTAAACTGAAAATATTATTTCAAAGCTGTACGAACCTTTGGTTTAAACTATGTTGAGCAGCATGTATGTAGAGTAAAACGTTATATTATCTTATTATTCCCCAAGACAGCAGGAGACATTGTGTGTGCAGTACGCTACTCTGCCTAATACATTAATACTATTTCAAAAGTTGATCGCTGCACTCAACACTACATACAGGCAGTCGTTACGTTGTTCACATTGTTGTCATTAAAGCCGCTCCATTAAATTTAATTAACGCGTTCAGTGTAGGCCTATAGGCCTACTACAAGTAACCCAATTAGAGTTATAGAAAAAAAATATGAACGCAATTTTTAACAGGAAAAAAAAGCTACCAGCACAACTCCAAAAACATTTTTATTTGTATACCTACACATCATGTATAACCCAATTACAAAATAACATTACCAGTTTTAAAAAAAATGAATGCAAATTTTAACCGTGAAAAAAAAGTTACAAGCACAACTCCAAACATTTGTATATGCCTGCAAGAAACATCAAACAGCGTTGAATAGGCTAGATACGAAACGTCATCACATTACTCCAATCACATTCATAATTTGAATCGTTCCTGAAGAAAGAAAAAAAAATAAAATCACAAAGGATTTTCCTGCACTTATTAACACTGAAAACAGGAATCAAAGCATGCATTTTCTTTTTTTAACAATTGGCATGATGTCAGCAATATTCTCGCTTCAACAGAGTGACCCGCAGGTGTAAAATGGCTACCCAATAGTCGGAACAGCTACCACACATTTTGCTGTCAACATACTGTAGGTTCTCCTTTAGCCTACAAAGTGGAAGAAAGCATTGCAGGGGCAATCATCTACGCCCACGAAATACAAGGCAGTGTGATCATTTCGATGGGCCCGAGCGGCTTGAGTTAGATCCTGTATGGGTCAGCGCTTTGAACAGGTCTTGAGCTAAAAAAGCGCTCTATCGATATCTACATCTATATCTATATCTACATCTATATCTGTATCTATATGTTTATCTATATCTACATCTATATCTATATGTTTATCTACATCTATATCTATATCTACACCTATATCTATATCTACATCTATATCTGTATCTATATGTTTATCTATATCTACATCTATATCTGTATCTATATGTTTATCTATATCTACATCTATATGTTTATCTATATCTACATCTATATCTATATCTACACCTATATCTATATCTAGATCTATATCTGTATCTATATGTTTATCTATATCTACATCTATATCTACGTTTATATATATCTACATCTATATCTACACCAATATCTATATCTACATCTATATCAATATATAAAAACAAAACAAATTTTTAAAAAATCTGTTTTGAAATACTGAGTTCTTAGCTCATTTTCTACTTTGTCGGCCCGGTAATTGTATCGTACAATAAATATCATAACTTTAAAATATTTTCAACTAAAACTGCACCTACATGTAAACACACAAGAAAGTATGTTCGTGTCCTCACATCACGTTGGCAAACAGTGAGCTCTGTCCAACTTCCTAGGTTCACCTAGAGTTTGTTCCTGGATTTGTGTTTCGCTGCGAGACTGGGTTCACGGCGATCAGAACAATCGAAGGCAACTTTATCGATGCTGAGCAACAGCGGATCATTAACGTCAGTGCACGCCTTTTAACTTTCTGCTCAAACTCAATCCATGTTTTTTGAGTGGTGTGTCGTAAACAAAAACTCTGAAGTTAAAGGTACACTTCTAGTGTAGGCTAGCTGTTGTTTAGCAGACTTCTTAACTTTATTTTCGACATTTGTTTGAGTATTACAAAAGTAGTGATGAAGAAGACGTCACCACCCCCACCTCCCTCTCTCTCTCTCTCTCTCCTTCTCTTTCTCTCTCTCCCTCTCTCTCATCCACCCTGGACATTTGCAAAAATGTACACTTGGGTCATTTAATACTGTATTAATATTATATTTAATGTTGTATATCAAATAGTATTATAATGAATGGCGACATGTGAGCATGAGTGGTTCGTCAGTCAAATGACTTTGTCTATACATTTATTATGTGGATGTACATGTATGTAGTGAGAGATCTGCAAGAGACTGAAGTGTATACGTGTGTGCAGATGTGACAATATAGTAGGCTTACGTGGACAGTAGAATGCACAATTGTGGTTTGGAATATTTCTGCCACCTCCGGATCTTGCAGTTTGTCCAGGTCGAACTTCAGTCTCGTGCACTTTGCTGTGTTTACTCTCAAGTGGAGCCGGAAAGACATCACGAGATCGTGGTCACTTCCGATTTCTGCTCCTGGAAAAATGCGTGTTCTGCCAATGTTGACGCTTGATCTGAAGCGTGACCATGATGTATTGAATCTGGTTGTGGTGCTCCCCGCTGGGACTATGCAAGGTCCATTGTCTGGATTTTTTGTGTAGAGCCAGCGTGTTTGCCAGTATCAGGTTGTTGTATCTGGCAAACTCCAGAAGTCTCATACCTCTGTCATTTGTCTCCTTGTTGCAGCAGGGTCCACACGTGTTTCCCCAGTTGTGGTACGCATCTTGGCAAACCTTGGCATTCCAATCGCCTTGCACTATGACTATGTCCTTCCTCGGCTCTTGGTCAAGGACAGCCTGCAGACGTTCAAAGAAATCCTCGACTTCGCTGTCGTCATAGTCTGATGTTGGGGCATTGGCCTAGATGATAGTCATGTTGAAAAAGGACTGCTTTCAGACGGATGGTAATGAGTCTACTGGAGACTGAGAGGCAACCCATGACAGTTGCTACAATGTCTTTGTGGACCTATAATTCAACGCCGTTTTCGTGCCTGTCATCTTTCCCGCTGAAATAAAGTTTGTGGCAGTTCGCTGATACCTAAAATGTTCCACCGATAGGGTCCAGCTCGTCGGTCAGTTCTTCTAATTTTCGCTCCGCAGTTAGGGTCCTGACATTTCCGGTTCCTCTGATGATGTTGTCTCTCATGCGGATATTGCTATCAAGAACACACTTATCACCTCCGTCCTGGTGGCCAACGGAACGCGCGGTCCTTGGTGACCCGGGTGACGACCGATCCGGGATTGAGTGAGTGGTTCTTTTCATCATACTTTTCATTTCTAGGGCAAAAAAGACCTGGCGGGGCACAATCCTCTACAGGCTGTTGGCTACAGTCGAAATCCACGAGTACAGTGTGGCTCGCCTTTGTCCCCGAGCACGTGGTTGTAGAACCTATAGTAACGCGAGGTTCCTCCGTCCTGACCGGTGATTTCTGTGTAGAAGGCTTTCGCCCAGTGATGCCGTGCTGACATCACCTCTTTTAGTCGCCTCTTACGACATAATTTTAATTTTATTGTAAATAACCTTTGAGGTAATTTCTTATAATTATTATTTTTTATGGTTCTCAATAATAACTCTCCAAATATCTATCTCTTTTTCATACCCGAGATTATACCTTTAATTAAACTCGTTGCTGCTAGATCTTTTTGAAGCCAGGTTTTAACTTTAAGCTGGCTTTTCTGTTTTAGTACTGGAACGAGAAACTGTTGAGCGGTACCCAACTGCACGTAAATATCGGGTTGATCCCACCAAAGTGGCGCTGGAGTATTTTATTTACCGTCTCCCACTGACATTGTCATAATAAAACAGGATTATTCATGTCTTAAACAATCGAAATCTATACTGGCTCTTAAAACTAAAGTTGAGGTTATGGAGTTTTGGAGAAGGCAAACCCCAGTACCCAGTGAAAGTACGCATGTGTTTGTGTATGCGTGTGAAAGTGCTTAAGTGTGTGTATAGGTGTATTTGTGTGTATGCGCGTGAGTCTGCATTGATTGATTGATTGATTTATGCGTCTGTCCATGTTCCAATGATATTTGACGACAGACCCTTTCCTTTTTAGTTTTATGACGTATGAATTGTTATTACATAGTGGGCTTTCTTCCCTCTTCCCGCCTCCCTCCCTTCCCCTATCCAGCTCATCGAGGCGTCTAAAATGCTTTTAACAAATGATAGCATACTGAGTAAGCAGACGTTAAATCGATATTGATGATGGTTTATTGCTCTAAGTAATGCATTTAAATCACCACATGCTCTTCCTTAAGAGCTAACTAGCAATACAACACAGTGAATCGATATCACAGCACAATGCCAGAAGCTGTGCAAAGCTGTGTTTTTCTTCTTAAACTCCGTTTAAAGATAATTGATAGGCATGAACTGCAAATAAGCAAGAAAACAGCAAATGTTTTACTTTGAGCGGGGCAGACATCTTATTATCACAGAACATGCAGCTCCGTTATTAAGTTAGATTATATATTCCGAAAGCTTATATATCATGATGCATTATATATGGTTATCTTTTCAGTGTACAGATATGTACAGAAGACGTAATAATATTATAAAATACATATAAGGTATCCTTACAGTTCATGTACGGGAAAAAAAAGTGCTCTGCTGGATCGCTGGGTAGGTTACTCGGAGTGTTCGTGTGAGTTAAGCTCCGCGAGTGTTAAGAATAATCTTGTCACAAACAAAACTAATTTATATTTTGCCACTGACGCTTTGTACCTTTTAACCTATGTGATATATTATTTCTCTGTGTGTGCTAAATAGCTAGGTTATGAGGACAGATAGACAAAAGAGATAGAGAGAGGGAGGGAGGGAGGGAGGGAGGGAGGGAGGGAGGGAGGGAAAGGAGAGAGACAGACAGACAGGCAGAGAGAAAAAGACAGAAAAACACACACACGCAGAAAGACGGAGAACGATAGAGAGAGACAGAGACAGACATAGACAGAAACAAAGAGAGAGAGACAGAGACAGACATAGACAGAAACAAAGAGAGAGAGAGAGAGAGAGAGAGAGAGAGAGAGAGAGAGAGAGAGAGAGAGAGAGAAAGCGATAGACAGAGTCAAAGAAACAGAAATAATGATTGTTAGACAGACAGGCAGGCAGACCGATACAGACGGAGACAGACAGACATAGAATTGTCTTGGTCGAATTGTAATACTACGAAAAAATGTGTCTTGAAATAAAATTAATCATTTAATAAGACCAAAATATATATCAAAAGTTAAATCACGCACAAAAGTAATTGTTTATTTGAACACTGTTTACTCACCTCATATACTCACAAGCTTGAAGACTTCTCTGCCCAAGCTATTCCAGTAAAATTAGTCTACACGAAGACTAGGAAAGCACTCAACCTTAATTTCGAAATCCCAAAAGATTTTGTTGGCATACCCTGAATCATGGAGACGACAAGCTATAATTACACCCTATGATCATTACACCAAATCGCTTCATTGTATGCTTACAAACTTGGCTACTTATGAAAGCTTTGCGTTTAGAAAGAAACTACTCAGTATAAACTCTCACAATGATATTCAGTATATATATCTGTACTAACTCCTGTTATTGACAGTCAATAAAACGAATGCTAACTCCTCCTTTTGTAAAGAAATATAATGTCCGTTGTTAATTTTCAAATGAACACTGCTGCATAATAATAACTCTGTGCCGACAAGACAGGCAGATGAGGACGTAGAACAAACATACCCGCTGTGTCTTGATCACGCAGGAGATTACAGGTCTATAATAATGACTACCCGATGATTATAATAGGCTCGTGCATGTGCTTTGTCTTCTTTGCTAATAAAGCTTGTATCGAAGTTCGGGTATTTTTTGACAACTGAGGTTTCCTAACGTCTTTATTTGCCATGAAGTAGATCTAGTGTTTAAAGGGGAGATGGGAGAGGGGTAGGGAGTATGGAGCAGGAGGTAGCCTTTAGGCCAAGGTGTGTTTCAGAGTTAGGATAGTTAGGGTAGAGGGTGTGGGGGGGAGAGAGAGGGGAGAGAGAGAGAAGTAAAAAGACAAGGACCGCGTGTAACGCAAGCCTGATTAGGACTAAAGGCGAGTTGCATGCAGTTACTATGTAAAACGGTTAATATAATATAATTAAGCGTGAAACACCTTCAGGAGAAGCGGTAAGAATGAATTCTAAGGCAGAAGAATTAATTGGAGGTGTGGGAAAAGAAAAGGTTAAGGCCTTGGCTTCAGTTTTATTCTTTGTGCTCAGGTGATTCAAATGGAGAAGATTAAAAGGAGCTGATCGAGAGGTTGGTGGCTTCAGTGCCGTCTTTTTTTCTTTCAGCTCAGAGTATCTCCAACAATGATACATTTTTTGCAAGCGAGTCCTTCGTCAGGAAATCCCATTATAGTCTGAAGTAATCATACAGTAGTCTGGCAGAAAGACAAAAGTTCTTTGCCCCTTGTTGGGATCCCATACAATCGAACCTCTATTATTCATTTAGACAACAACCACAGCTAAGTTTATCTTTATGGGTTAAAATATATTTTTCGAGTTCACATTTAACCAAGCAATAATACCAGCTGTAGAGTTCATATTAAAATAATCTACAGGTCATGAAACTATACAAACAAAACATACTTTTACAAAAATCAATTAGATTAAATTTTAAATGTAATTGTTAGTCACATTCACGTGACATTGTCATAATCTGTATACAGCCACTGCAAACTTTCCCAAGCTCAAAACGAACAAATAAAATCTTGCCTTTTTTTTCTTCTGCTACACCTTCCGCCTCACATATAGCTTGTCAACCCACCTCCCATTTCTTCATTTGTAATAGGCCTGGCTGCTTTCAATGTTTATTTCATTTATTTTTATTTTATATTATTACGTTTATTTTATCAAATGCAGCATTCAGCAGCAATCAACAACTAATCAATTCATTCATTAACCTCTCTGCCTCAATCAGACAACGTATGCCTGCTATCCTATGCACCAACGGGAATCCCCTCTATGAAAAATACTTCCGGTTTTTTTTTCTCCGCGTGTTTTAGTGAGTTATTTCCAAATATTCAAGAATAATAACATGTGTCACTGGCCACCTGTATCGTACCCTCACATATTTTTATTTTTTTTGCTGCAGTTTATTATCCCTTTCTATCGCCAGTGGCGCGCCTAACCCCTACCTACCTAACATTATTTGTGAATTTTTGAAAAATATTCGGAAAAACATAACGCCCAGATGCTGGCTCGAACCCACACCTGTCAGGCGCCATTGGTTTCTGGCTTGTGGACAAGGCAAGTTAGTCCCGCCTTAGCCCACTTGGCCACAACGCTCGACTAATATAGTCAGTTACTTCGTGTTTTGTGAAGGTTGCGACGGCGAAGCTATGGAAAACTACAAGAGTTTTCAGGTCCTGTTTCACTTTCTGTCGGTGATCGACGCACCTCCGAAGTCGCCACAAATACAGGCCTCTACGATTGTTTTTTTGCATTCTTTCACTGAGCATGTACTTCCTCCACCGTTTTTATACTTATCCCACTCGTTTTCTGGCTCTAACAATCGTCGTTTTCGGCAATTTGCCATATTTAAAAGTCACGCATCAAGCTTTGATAAAAGCAAAACAAGCAAAACCGGAACTTGGTTTCATATAACCTCGTTTTAATTTATAATGGCGATACCCACGAGTTTTTATGAGAGGTGCCGGAAAGTTGTGAATAGTGGTAACCGGGCCAACGTTCTGATTAGCGAGCGTGCGGTGTACAGTGTGTACTAACATGAAATAGAGGTTGATCCAGTGGAGTGAAGGGGAGGGGGGGGGAGAGGGAGGCAAATTGGTGAGGTTGGTGGGTGTACGGTATAGAGGACAAAAACTAAATTCCGCGGACTGCAAGCAATTATAAAATAAGACAGTTCGAGTTTGTATTATGCTTATGCGTGCCAACGGAACCGTCCAAGAAGCATACATGTAAGAGATTAGAAATACATTTTGAAACTTTGAAACTGTTTTTCTTCTATTAGACTAATTAGGTACAAACACTCACACATACACACACACACAATGGGGTGGGGGTGGAAAAGAGATAAAAACTAGTCTACTTCAGATCAATAAGCCTACTAAAGTTTCATTTCCCCAGGAAGCTTCTGTATAGTGTGAAGAGTTGCCGATCTATATAGCCTAAATGTATGCTTGGTGAGTATGGCATAGGCAATTGGTACACCTGAAGCGCCAGAGCTCGTAAAAGCAACAGATTGACTGTGTTTTGGGGCTGGCAATTGTATCAACATTGTTTCAGTGGACTTGCGTGTGGCTTATGGCTTCCCTACTCCCCTACTATGACTATCGAAGACTGGTGAGGCATACATACGCCATATCGACCCTAGCTATGCTTGACGAGAGCCCTCATACTCAGTATGATCTACCCCATGGGGCGCGGCGGGTCTTCCAGATAAGCTCAGCGCCTTTAAAATAATGTGGAAATAGGGAAGCGCGTGGTGGTAATAAGGAGGAGCGGCCGGAATAGTCGAACTTGAGGGGACCAGAGAAGAAAGAAAAAAAAGATCAGAGGTAGGACGAGAAACTCAATCATAATTGCATGTGCCCCTAAAAGGGTTTGATTTTGTGGAATAAAATGTATTTGACTTGACTTGTGACTTGACTTATGAACTACAATCATTTAATTCGGACCCTTCAAGATTGTCACTGAGGTAAAATCGTGGATGTCAAACAACCGCCTCAAGCTAAATGATAACAAAACTGAGGCTCTCCGTGTTTCTCCGTCATCTGCAGACACCTCTTCTCTTCCCTCAACTATCACTGTTGGAACTAAACTTACTTCTATTTCTTTTCCTGACACAGTTCGCGCGTGACCTTGGATTTTTTCTCGATCATGATCTCTCCATGCAGCAACACATTGCAAAAACTTGTCAGATTGCATACATTGAACTTATAGACGCATAAGCTCCATTCGACAGCAACAAAAAAAAACTAGTTAGCGCATGCATTCTGTCTTGATTGGATTATTATAATTTACTCCTCGTGGGTTGCACACAGAAACCCTTTAGACCTCTTCAGCAAATCCAAAATTCTGCAGCTAAACTCATCTTCAAAGCACAGAAATCACAGCATTGCACGCCTCTCTTCCAAGAACTACACTGGCTCCCAGTTGACCAACGAATTAAATATAAAACCTCATGTCTTTGCTACCACATCATCTCTGAAACTGCATCTAGCTATCTTTCCGATCTTTTGACTGTTTATGTTCCTACTCGCTCTCTCCGCTCGTCTGAAGATGAAAGGATGTTCCGTGTGCCAGGATACGACAGGGTGAGACACGGTGGTCGAGCCTTCAGTTTCTTCTCCGTTCAGACATGGAACTCGCTACCTCGGTCCGTCCGTCACAGTCCTTCACTAGCGCGCGCACACACACACACACACACACACACACACACACACACACACACCCACACACACCCCCACACACGAACACACGAAATTAATGAAACAGATCTGCAAATCATAGCTCGCGCGCGCGAGGGCATGTGTGTGTGTGCGTGTGTGTGTGTATGTATTTTTAGAGTAATTAGTTGTTATATATAAGGTAACAAAATCAACTTGAAGACGCATCTTTTTAGATAGGCCTTTTCTTAGGCGCCCTGAGTGCGTGTTTTGGGATGTTGGGATGCGTATACAGATGGACAGAGTACTGCTCTGACCTTTACAACCATACACCAAATGGAGACCCATCAGTTCTAGCATGTCCCGAGAACAGAGAAGAAGAAGAAATCCTCCCAATTCTCCGGGAAGAAGTTGAGGCAGCAGTGCAATCGCTAAAGAAAGGGAAGTCAGCGGGAGTGGACAACATACCCGCGGAACTGCTACAAGCCGGAGGAGAAGCGATGATTGATGCCCTCACCATTATCTGTAACAAGATCTGGCAGAGTGGGGAGTGGCCTACACCATGGACCCAGTCGCTTGCCATCACTCTTCCCAAAAAAGGTAACCTACAGGAGTGTGAAAATTACCGCACCATCAGCCTCATCAGCCATCCCAGCAAGGTCCTCCTGAAAATAGTACTCAATTGAACAGGTTGAAACCCCAAGCTGAACAAATCATAGCTGAAGAACAAGCAGGATTCAGGGCAGGGCGAAGTATCACTGAACAGATTTTCAACCTCAGAATAATCTGTGAGAAATACCTTCAGCACCAACAACATCTATATCACGTGTTCATAGACTTCAAGAAGGCGTTTGACCGAGTCTGGCATGCAGCTCTATGGGCAACAATGAAAGTGTACAACATCAGCCCTAAAATTATTGAAGTCATCAAAAGCCTGTATCACAAGGCTACCAGTGCTGTCCTCCACAACAGCGCCATCGGGAACTGGTTCGGAGCAACAGTCGGTGTGCGTCAGGGATGCCTACTCTCTCCAACACTCTTCAACATCTTCCTAGAGCGCATCATGTCAGGTACTCTTGCAGATCATGAAGGCACGGTCAGCATGGGGGGGGGGGGGGGGGGGGGGGGCGGGTGGAGCGGTCTCCAGTCTTCGTTTTGCGGATGACATTGATGGATTGGCTGGAGAAGAACAAGAACTTGAACAGCTGGTACAGAGGCTTGACGCCACCTCCAGAGCTTATGGAATGGAAATAAGTGCAGAGAAGACCAAAGTGATGACCAACAACACCAATGGCACTCACACACACACACACACCCGCACACACACACACACACACACCCACACACACACACACACACACACACACATGAAATGAACGAAACAGATCTGCAAAGTCATAGCTCGCGCGCGCTCGCGTGCGTGCGTGTGTGTGTGTGTGTGTGTGTGTGTGTGTTTGTATTTTTAGAGTAATTATAGTTGTTATATATAAGGTAACTTTTAGCATTTAATGAGTTTTCCTCGTTTTGTTTTATAGTTCAAGTTGTTCTGTATTCAGTTAAGCGTCTAGAGCTAAGTTTAGATTAGGCGCATATATAATAATAATAATAATAATAATAATAATAATAATAATAAGAAGAAGAAGAAGAAGAAGAAGAAGAAGAAGAAGAAGAAGAAGAAGAAGAAGAAGAGTGTATTCATTCATTATTTTATTTTATTATTTGTTTTTCTGTTTTATTTAATTTATTTTTCTTATTTAAATTATTTTACGTTATCATTAATTAATTTATTTCACTTTGGTTTTATTTGTATTCATTTCCGTTGCCTAAAATAACATTGTTGTGAACTGGCGTAAAATTAAGAGAGAGAGAGAGAGAGAGAGAGAGAGAGAGAGAGAGAGAGAGAGAGAGAGAGAGAGAGAGAGAGAGAGAGAGAGAGAGAGAGAGAGAGGTGGGGGGAGGGGGGGGGGGAGGGAGAAAGAGAATAGTTGATTGATGCAAGGGAGGTAATAATGATTCCACCAAACATGGGTATTACCACGCCTTTGAGAAAGCTGCAAACTTCAAACGAATGTAAATATTTACAATAAGACCATTTTATTTAGTGGACTTTGTAAGAACCGGTAATTTTTATTTCTGCGAGTTTGCTATCGGTTTGGCAACTAACTATATTCTGTTTGTTTGTTCGTTTGTTTATGTTTTGAAATAACGGCAACCGAAAACAATAATGACCCCTCGATAGAGTTATCGTGGCACTTTCGGATTTGTTTTGCGGTATCAAAGACTTTAGTCAAGACGTACTTCAGACTTTTGCAGATTTACATCTTGTTTTATTTTTATTAGTTCGTGTTGTATTTACTTTATACCCTGGCAGTGTACAGTTCTTTTTAGTGTGTCAAAGTTCGTTGGCCACAGTTCTTTTTGGGGGTGGTAAATCTCATCCTGCATCGATTGGGGGTTAAAAAAAAAAAAAAAAAGAATCTTTAGTTGAACATTGACTAGTTGTACAGAAAGAACCTGAAAAAAGGCACACATTTAAATGTATGCAAACTCAGACTTGCGTTGGAAGGCCCTTTTCCTACTACAGCATAATTGACATGGATTATCTACTTTCATGACTGTTCTTTCCTTTTCAGCCTGATTGAGGAAACCACAGCGCAGTACTACAAAATACCCCCTTAATTTCATGTGAGTATTTGTCGAGTATGACAGATGAATATTATATAAAGAAGAAGACATGTAAAATGCTTTAGATGAGGTAGTGGGCTATTTTAGTTTTACCTTACTTATTGCCACTGTGCCAGACTGAAAATTTAACAAAGTAACTGGCACTCTGCTCAACGATTGGGTTTGGAGAAAAGCGTAACTGGCCGTTTTTTGATTTCCATGTACACATGTGTTTTATGGATGCATTTCATGATTTATTAGCTGTTGCTAACATGTGCATACTGACATATATGCATACAGTCATTAGTAATAATTTAACTTTAGTTTAAGCATGTTTTACAAGGTAAAATTTTATACAAAAGACAAAATGCTTGGTCGATGGAGTCAAGGACTTTCAGTAGATTATAATAACATAAACCTCCCTCTTCATCCACTTATATCATCAAAGCTACATATCTAAAGCTTAAGACCTTGTACTGGCATATTATTATGCATATTATTACTTGGCAACAAATGAACAATCAGATTGTTTTGGTAGCCCTAGTTCAAAGTTAAAATAAGAATAGCTAAGAAGATTGATCTTTCAATCAGATCAAGAAATCAAAAGATAAAATATAAATTTTTTGGGGGGGCTTTGATCAGCATTTTGAAATTTATACATTTCATGATGCCGTATATATTTTTTTATTTGAGATTTTTTTTCTAAAATAAAAAAAATATATACGGCATCATGAAATGTATACATTTCAAAATGTATGCCGTATATATGATGTTGTATTGTCATGAAACACATTCTAGATAGCCAAACAGGATTTGTAAAACAGTGTGTAAATAAGACAAGTAATTGTCACTTCAGATTTAGTCTAGTTTGAATATCATGATGTATAATTCTATAAATGTAATTTACATTAGACTTATAAATAACATAGAAGAGATTAGCATCCAGAAGGAATTGTGTTTTCTTTAGACCAGAGTGAAACTCAGTTACTGTAATTCTTGCATACAAAGGGAAAAAAAGTTATGTATCAGGTTCTAACATGTATTGACTACTATTGTGTATCTGTTTAATGTTGACAGATCACAGGGCCGGTTCATTCAAGATTCAAGATTGTCTCCATAAATCACAAGGACATTGAGTGTGGGGTGTGACAATTCCATACAAAGTCAATAATATAAAACAAAAGTAATATAGCATAAACATTTAGCATTATATTTTATCACATTATCACTGAGCAATAAAATAATGTTTTCCTGAACAGGAAGGTCACGCAAACATTTACTTCCACAGACATACTACATCACACACGCTACACCATTCATAAGCAAGCGACCAGGCAATCGGCAACTGTTACACCTAAACGCTTGCTACCATTCCGCTGCTTGCTTGTTCAGTTGTTGCTTGTCTTTTAAAACTGTTGTTTGCTTGCCATGTTTTCAGTTGAATAAAATACTTGTTTTAACCTGAAATGTTGACAGACCAAAAACACCAGCTGTGCTGCCTGTAGCATAAATCATACGGTCTATATTGATCAAAGTATTGATTTAAAGTAGGAAAGGGTTGTTTTTAATACATTTGAAATGTGTAGTGTCAGTGTTACAAGTATGTGATTTTCATCTAGAAGCTCAGTAATGTACTTTTAAAAGTGCAGGAAACATGATTTATTTATGGTGACATATTTTGTTTTTTTCCTCTAGTATTCTAGTACTAATCTAGGTCTGTATATATATATAATGTTTTTTTTTATTTTTTTATACCTGTGAGACTTGGTTTAACAAAGACATTTTTGTGTTGCTTCTGTTCTTGTCAATGCT
Source organism: Oncomelania hupensis (assembly GCA_036898135.1). Lineage (NCBI taxonomy): Eukaryota > Metazoa > Mollusca > Gastropoda > Littorinimorpha > Pomatiopsidae > Oncomelania > Oncomelania hupensis. The sequence continues at coordinate 26,844,342 of CM072515.1, forward strand.
TACCAGCATTATACAGATTAATCTTAAATACTAGTTATAGGAGCAATTAACTGAATGATTTGTTGGTAGTCGATTGATAGATTGTTTTTGTGTATTGTGCAGATCAGAGACTTGGTAGTTGGAGTGGGGAGACAACCATGCCTGTGAATCGGCAGGCAATACTGCAGTTGTCTGTCTTGTTGCTAGCAGTGCCGGCACAGTATTTCATCACCAACTTTATCACGCATGACACGGGCTTGAGGAATCTAGCTTTCAGAAGGTAAGTGTCGTATCAAGAGCATACAAATTTGTCACTTTGCTAATAATAATAATAATAATAATATTAATAAATAACACTCTAATAATAATAATAATAATAATAATAATAATAATAATAATAATAATAATATATTTATTATAATTAATAAATGTTATTATTATTATTTTTATTATTATTATTTTTATTATTATTATTATTATTATTACTCTACAAGAATTTACAATGCTCTTGCATCTCACTGCTTTCACAAGATATAGTGATTCGAGGGGTGGGAATCTGGAAATATGACATTGTTAGTGAAGAATGTTTAGTTAATATTTTCATACAAGATATAATTATTTTTTAGCACATGTATGTTGTCTTGCAACTTTGTTTTAGACACTTTATATTTGATACTAAGTTATTGTTGAATTGATTAACACACAGAAAGATTAAAAAAAAAAAAAAAAAACGCTGCCAGAGGTTTGAATTGCTACCCAATCTGTCCAATGGGACAGGTATTTTTCAGCTGCCAAGTCATTTGGCATCAACGATCTTGGCTTAGCTTAAAACTGCCAGGGCACTGGACAGATGGTGGCAGAGAGCCGCTATAAGGGCTGTGACCTGAACAAAGCAGGGGCTGGCTGCTAAGTTTTAGTTTCCACTTGTGTTTGTCTACTTTATGTGACTTTGCCAAGCAAAAGTGTTTGAGTGTGCAGTGTGCTGCAATACAAAAATGCTTCAATACAGTTCGCTTGAATATCTTACTTTTTATGTTTTTTCATCAAAATTGTAAGGAAATTTCAGACCGGCTGGAAATGTTATGAGACAGGTAAATAGAAAGTTGCTGTCGAGCCCTGCTATTATGGTGAAAGCAATGCTGGTTTACAAATCATTTGATCATTTTATTCAGTCACTACTTAGATGGTGATAATAATTGAGATGCAGGTGATCAAATTAAAGTATAATGATTTTCTAATGTATGACTCTATGAGTAAATCTATAGCCTTAGTATTTTGCCTTTTTATGTCTGTGCTGATCTGGTTGATGATAGAGAGAGAGATTTTGGTTGGATACCTTTTAATGAGATTTTTAAAGTATGCAATAGTAAACACCTGTCTCAATGTTTACATGATGTTAGTTTGTTTTATCGCATATAGATCATATCGTCTTGTTTTATATTCTTGGTTACATTTTATTAGTAAGACTGGTTTTATTTACATCTTTTAGCATATTTAAATGTTAACAGTTTAGTCTGATTTTGCGTAGTTTTGTTTGGTCATGATTCAACTCTTGGCAGTCTGCTGGACCCTATAAACACTGAATATCTATCTTCTTATCTTAAAAACTACTATTACTAGCTGGTGAAGATGATTGTGATTATGATGATGAAAGTAAGGTTGAACATGTCATTAATTTATTTCTGTTGGTGATGAATGATGATGATGATGAGTTTGATGTGCTATCACTTGTATTATCACTTTGTTGCTGTTATTATTAAACTGATACCTCGACTGATGCTTTAATTGTTAGTGTACAAAGTTGTATGTCTGCAGGTTACTGAGTTCTGCAGCAGGGTTTCGCAACAAGTATTTATCATTGTCAGCATGGAGCGAATGGTGTCAAGAGATCATGAACATCTTCCGAAGTGGAAGCGGGCAAGACTTTGCTGGACAAGATGATCCCAATGGGGAGTCACCGGCTGTGGAAGTGTTGCAATACAAAGACAAGAAAGGCTACTTTGCTAGTGAGTTCTGCTTATAATTCATTTTCAACAGTCATTGTGTTAACATTGTAAGTTTAAAACAGCACATTTTGTATTGTAACTTTTACTGTCTTGATTCTTTTAAAAAAAAAATTTCATTTTCTTTATTGATTTAAACTCCTGGGCTTCAAGACGGAGTTTACTTCTAGTTTGTGGTTCATCATTTGACTTTTTTCTGGCAGTTAAGACAGTTATGATGCTGCCTACATGCTCTGTTAAGTACATATCCATACGTACCTGTATAAATGATTATTTGCTATCACTTTCTTTTTCCCTGTGGGATGCATGTAAAGCTTTGTATTATTATTAGTAGTAGTAATAGTAGTAGCAGCAGTATCAATAGTAGTATCATTGTTGTTAAAGTAACATTTTTTTTAGTCTTTTCCATTTTGTAATACATTATATAAGGCAGTAAAGCGTGGACTGTTCATTATCCATTGTGTAGTTTGTTCCGCTTTCAGCCTCCCCAGAACCAAGACTTCCCAGGCCAGGCAATGTCAAATTCCATATCGGACAAGTTATACGACACAAAAAGTGGAACTACAGGGGAGTTATTATAGGCTGGGATCCAAAAGCTAGGGTCAGTTTTCAGATTCTCCAAGCGCTATCATGTTTTTTTGTTTTTATAAAGAGAAGAATTTTGCTTCTTTTCTTTTTAACTTATGTTTTGTCTTTCTTCTTTTCATTTTCCATTATTTTATTGTATAAGGCATTGCGGACTGAGTCAGTTTTAATGTCCATAATATTCTATTGCAATGTTAAGAAGAAGTTTTTGCACAGTTACTGTGTACTGGTAGTTAGGTTGAAGAGAGTTGTTTCTCTTGATCTCTTCCCCTCTCTCCCAGTGCTTCTAAAAATATATGAATCATTACAGTAGAAAATAACCTTGTTGATCTGTCAGATTTCTTGCTTGTGTTGTGTTCTGATGTCGCCAGATCATGCGGAAGCAGATTCAGTGTGAAGTTTTCACTCCTTTGAGGTTAATACAGACGTGTTGTGATATTTTTTTTATCATTGTGTCTTACAGGCACCTGAGAGTTGGCTGAATCAGATGCATCCTCCAGACAAACAGGTAAGACCTGTTAGACAATCAAGAGATGTAGGCATCAGAAGGTGGTTTCTTTGAAAGAACACTTCACGCCGGTGCTTTCTTTCACTGGAAAGGACTTTTCAGTGGAGCTACTAGACTAATTATAGCTGGCAAGCCCTGCAGCCAGCCGGCTAGCCTCATATCATGCCTGCAGTCTCGCTTCCCGCTCACATACTAGACAAAGAACGGCGTACCACTGACTGGATATCATTCTCTAACTTTGTGCTATAGAACTGATCATGTTATGTGAAATATCGTTTGTATTGTGGTAGTCCTTTTGCATTTTAGTTACTTTCATATCTGTGTTTTGTGTTAGCATAAACTAAATCTCAGAATACCATTTCGTTTGTCTTATATTTTAGTCGATTTGACCGTGTGTACTGATCGGCCCTTCATTGCCTTGCAACGGACCGGTTTTCGATCTAGTGTATATATGCGTTTTAATTACACATTTAAATCCTTTCTACAATGTTCATCATTTGAAGTCACTTAGTACACAGTTTGAACTTTCTGGTGATGTGGTCGACATTATAAAATATTTTCTTGTGTTAGGTTGCAGGCCTCTGTAATTGTAGCGAATTTACGAAAGTCTCGTGGTGCTAATGGTGCAAGCAATAGGCACTCAATTGCATGTAGCGCAGCCGGCCGGCCAGCCCCCTACCTGGCCCTATACAGTACAGAGCTTGGCGCGCGGTTAAAGTAATTATAAGCTTCCAGGCGAGTGCCAGTTGCATAGCTTGTGCTGTGGGTCGCTGGCCGTCTCTCAGCAGGTTATAAGCAGTCCAGCCTGCGTTAAGGGACCCTACGAGGCGGAACTAAGGGAGTTTTAAGACACAGTCTGAAAGTACTTGAATGACCAAGCGTGACTTCGCTCAGCTCATCTGGGTTCTAGTTTTTCATCCTAAAACCTAAGATAAATATATAATAGAATGTGATCGTAGAATATCATTTAATTAAATAATAATAGATACCGAATACATAAATTCCCTTGCTAAAAACAATTCTGATTATGTTATTTTTTACCGTAATCATGTATCTATATTTCACAACCCTGATCTAAATTACTGCTATTTTTGTTTTGAGTATTGTCAGCAGTTATATTTTATTTTGTTCACCCCTTCTTCTGTTTGAGGAATGGAAAGAACAACCCAACTACTCTATCTTAGTGGATACCAGGGATCGCCTTGCTCCACAAGTTACCTATGTGCCTCAGGAAAACATTGAAGTGATTGTCAACACTCAAGTTAGTTTATGCTGTCTTATTTATTCCCTTTAAACTTTTTGTTAACATTTATTTATTTATTTATTTATTTATTTATTTATCTATTTATTTCCTTTTTTTCCTACACCTCAATAAGCTGTATTATTGTTCACGCCATTAAGTAAACTGAAGTGCATACTTACAAGGGAGCAACTCATTGATGGTTATGAGCTAAAGTATTCAAACACCTGCTGCTGCATGGCCATACTCTCACTTTAAATCTGGCACAGAAACGAAATCAAGTTTGACAAATGTGCTTAACAACAAACAACTTCACAAACACAACAGCTAGGAAGCTTAAGATGCTGTTTTTTTTTTTTTCATTTGTTAGCAGTGATAATTCGTTATGAAAGAGTAAGGGATGAAAAATGCCAATGAAACCTTCTAAAAGGTCACCAGAAATTCTAGGGGGTTGCACCATCAGTTACGCAACACTAGTAAGTAGTATAAGTATTAGAAGCATTCATTTTGCCATTGGCTTTTAGAAACTAATCGAAAGAGATTGTCTGCTAATATACTATAGGGTGGTAGATTGTGCATGATAAACGAGATGATTTGCTTCGTTCCAAGCACAGTATGAAAAAGCAAGTATACAGCAGAAATTGCAGGTGCCATTGCAGGTGTTAGCATGTTCTAGTAACAAACTAGTCCGAAAAGCAGTGCCTCATATTTGATTTTTGTGTGTCATGTATGCTAATTTGTGTGCAATAATTGTCACTGGTTATACTGAGGATTGCTGCATAATCGCCAGAGGACAACAACCAGTTTTAGTCTCAGATTTGAAGGCAACAAAAGAGAAGATGTAAACAAGAAAAAGATGATGATTATTGATTATAATGAAAAAAATGCAGAAATTTATTTATAAAAGAAAAAAAATGCCAAACACATAACTCTCAAGGCAGAAGCACACATTTTCTGTTTGTTTAAGAAATTTAATACATTTATTTCAGAATGATTTGATCCGTTAATATTATATCTTTATGATGCAGTGGGTGAATGCACTTTCTGTTTGTAACTGACACATTTTGTATTAGTTTCTTTGGGGTGGCCTGGTATAGTAGCACAGTTAATAGGGTGCTGTTTTATATGCTGAAGGTCGCAGGTTTGAACCCCACATGGGACAAACTTACCTGAGTTAGGTACGAGACTTTTCAGGACACTGAGGGTTTTTCCAGGTACTCCGGTTTCCTCCCCTCTCTTAAATAATAGTTTTGGATGCAGTCAATTTAAATTTCAAAATGAGAATTGATTTTTCTTCCTTCTTCTGTAAAAGTGATCTTGAGTTCCAGCAAAGAAAAAGCATGTGATAGTATCCTGTATTATTATTATTATTATTATTATTATTATTATTATTATTATTATTATTATTATTATTATTATTATTATTTTCAGATTTTACACCCTAGCGTGGACAACTACTTTGAGCATTATGACGGTGCACAATACATACCACGACCATGGCTTCAAGCTGTTTATCCCCAAGACTGATTTCACACCACGGCTCAGTTATTCTGTGTGGCTAAACCCTGTGTTTTGAGTCTAGTCAGATCTTCTGTTGAAATGGGATGACGTTTCTTTACTTTTATCATGTTCTGGCTATATGCAGCTAAGCTTTATGGAATTTATTGCCCTAATTATAATGTCTTAGATTCTAACGGATTTACAGAAGTTCTTTGGTGCTTTGTTTTCTTTTAAACGTGAAGTGGACTCTTCATTTTGGCACAACGCCTTGAAACTTATTACTGGTATTTGTAACTGTAATTATTATTTTAAAAAATTTCTAGCAGATTTTTTAAAGATTTTTATTTTTTGTTGGCTGTTCTAGCGGTTGTTCAGTAGTGTGGAATTATTCCTTGGCACATTTAGCACATAATGTTTGTGTACTCTCTCTCTAGGGACTAGTTTTCATTATCCATATTGTTTGCTTGTGAATGAATCCTTATGCTGCCAACCATTCATTTCAAGACACCAGAAACTACATACATGTATGAACCATTGTTTTTTCATGACCCAGAACTTCAGGGCGAACAGCTTCATATTATAATCTTTTCACTTGAAAATGTATTCTTACACTGTGACTGTGAATTTTGTGGTTGTTGTTTTTAAATTGTTTATTTCAGAAAATGTTTGTCCTCCATGTGTTATATTAATCATTGATGCCATTAATTATTTCATAAAATTGTGTCCTTTATAAAATATTTCTTGGTCTTTAATAAAGGCCATTTGACTACAGCTGCCTGAAGGCATGCATTAAGAAATGGGTCCAGTGTAAATTTTGAATTTATCGAAATGTGCAATCTTACCGGACAGTTTCAGTGATACACTGTTCTTTTGATTTTATTGTAATGTTTGAAGCTGTTACCTTCACCCCTTACCCCGTGGGGGTTCCAGGGGTTTTCTGCATAAATAGTATCCCCACTTTGTGGAAATTGAGTGCTTTAAATTACCACCACTGTTGCTGTCTTTCTCCTTTGTTCTATCCTGTTCCTACTCTGTTCTATCAACCTACTATCTTCTTCACTAGACCAGTCACCTACCTTTTTTCTGGAAAACTTTCCCCAAACTCCTCATTTGTGTATGGGGTCCATTGGGTCAGTTCGTGGCTGTTGGACGCTTTCTGCCAAATGGTCACTAGGGCTTCCTGTGGTAATTATTATTTAGCAATGTAGGCATTTTCTATGTTTGTGTTTTGAATGAATGAACTCTGAAGTTTAACGTCCACACCTACCAATTATGATACAGCAGGCGGGCATAACCATCCCCGGGAAGAGAGGGTAGGGAACTATGTCAACACTGAACCACCAGAGCAATAATACTGCAAATAGGAACACAGTGAAAATGGCCAGGTTTATTTTGCCCACCAAGGGATGCGTTTTGTTAATATTTTATACAGCTGTTTATCTTCTATTTTGTTTTTGTACCTGGGCACGGCTGAATCTTCCTTCACTGAAAGTAAACTTTCAGCCACCAGCTGTAAGCTATTTTTAGCCACGCCAGTAGGCCATGCCGTGCGAAACCCATGCACAGCCAGCGTCTCGGATCTGGCTACAAGCAATTCAGCCAGCGAAAAGGGACAGCACAAGGGTTATTTTTAGCCATAGCCTGAAAGTACCGCTTATGAACAGCCGTGTGGGGGTTCTAGTTATGAGCTGTTAGAGGTTGTGTATTTTGCTGGATAAATAATGGTTGTGGTCGTGCTATGACCGCTAAAGGTTAACTATAAACAAGAAATAAATAAATACATAAATGTTACCTTCAGCTGGGAAAGTTTTCAAATTTTGCAATCAAATCACTGAGGAAACAAATCATTGTAACTGTCCCAATATTTATTTTTGTTGATGCATGAATAAAATTCGTCAGTTTGTTTCATACTGCCTATCACACAGTTGGATTGCACACAAATATGTGACACTAACAGGAATCTTGGGTGTACTACCCTCTTCTGCTGTGCTCCAGTGCTTCATCAGAAACTCCAATAGGTTAAATTTTATTTCTTGAAAGACTTCACAGTCAATTAACAGTTTCCAAAACAAAATACTATGTATTTTAAATTTATTGGGTAATACGAATTTATTGGGTAATAAAGTGTCTTCAGTCTTTCAATTGTTCAGTTGACTCCACAGGAAATTTGTTCGTCACAACTGCCTTGTTAGAGAACAGGTTGATGTACAGAAATAGCAGATGGTAATTACAAGAAATGCAAATGTGTAAGTGACAGGTTTTCTTCCCTCTGCATTAGTACAAATGAGGCATTTTATTCGCTCACCAATACAAAATGAGGCATTTTATTCCTGCAACATCAAGATGTACGTTTATGCTCAACGATGCTCTCCCCTTCACTTTTTGTGTTCCTCCCTTCTGATCGTGTTTCATGCTGACAGAGGTGGCTCGTTTTGTTTTGATTGTGATTTTTAAATTTTATTACATTCGTCAAATAATTTATTTCTCAAATTAACTTTAAATTATTTATGTAATTATCCTTTGTTGGAATTACACAAGTTGTAGTGAGTATGCAAATGCAGAATCTAACATTGAAAAATGTTGTTTAACATTTAACTTGTTTTTCCCCTTTAATGTGGTTTTGGATAACCTTTTAGCTTTGTCAAGGAGTACTATTAAATTATTATTTGTTGAATTTTCATGAATTATTGAAATTGCACAAAATACAGTGGGCTTGAAGTGTATAATTAGAGTGAATGTCTTAGCTCATTTTAATTTCTTATCCAGACAGTCTATCTTGCATAATGTTTAAACTGGTTACATTGTTTAATATTGTTACAATTACTTATTTATTTATTATATTATTGACAAATTATTGGACTTAATCAAGAGGCAAGGGGTGTGAAATGCATAATTAATTCTTTTATCTAGAGTTGTCTGCCTATAATCGACAATGACGGGGGCTTTACAGTGTTATAGTGGATAACTAGATTAGGGCTCAAAACGCATGTGAAACAGTCTGTTGTCATTTTATTTTAGATTCTGTATAGGTTGGAAAATAGATTATCTTTCATGTCTTACATGTTCTGTATAGGTTGGAAAATAGATTATCTTTCATGTCTTACATGTTGTTCAGTCCCTATACTTTGATGAAGTGTGTAACAAGATGAAATGTCAGCCATTTATTTACGTTTAATCGTTCTTATGTAGCGCTTTTCCAACTCAAGATGGTGGACAATTCATGATCAAACTCAAGCCACCCAAGGCTACTGTTCAAAGCTCTACAGGAAACACAATGCTTTTTTGACTGGCATGCATAGCCGTGTGGGTATGTACTCACCCCCATCCTCCCCCCCAAAAAGTCCAGATTTTTTCAAATCTTCGAGATGAGTCCTGAAGAGTCCAAAAATGACATTTAAAATAAATGTCCGTCCATCTGTCTGTCTGCCATACACCATCCACTGTCTGCCGTCTGTGCAAAATTTGCAACAATTAATATATCAGAACCTATTTTAACTATGACAATCAAACGTTGTAAGATAGTGTATACCCATGAATTATCAGTGAATGATTGACTTCACGTCTAAGGTCACAGGGTCAACAAATGTTAGTCAAAAAATGACATTTTAAAACAAAATTTCACATTTATTTAGGTTATTAATATTGAACTTATGATTCTCTGATGCATGATAAATATGAATAAAACACAAATGCTATACACATTTGGTCAAACTCACTCCTTTAGTGGTCCCGATTCAGCTCTGTGCAGTCCACTGGATCTTGTAAGCAATTCATTAATAACTATTTGGAGCTATCCAAAGTCGGTTAGTATAGGTACTTTGAAGTGACCTTGACCTTAAGCTATGAGAGATATAAAGTTCAAACTTGTATTTAGAGGTGACATTGATCTTTCAAATGTGTTCTGTTTTTGCATTGATCTTGAAGGTCAAAATCAATTTTATGCCTTGCAAAAACATACAAAAAAAATAGGTCATCATACAGTGGAATGGCTGTTTATTTAATCCATAATATGCAACAACATTGCATTATATGATCAGACATGCATGAGAGATCATGTGAGGTCAAGATCATCCACTGGTAAAAGGTCACTGAAGGTCAAGGTCATCTCAAGGTCACAATTTTTTTAGCATAATACAACTTTTGCTGTACTTTATTTTATAATACATGGGTGTATTTAGAGCCGGAGATCAAGGTCAAGAGCATAGACAGATCAAAGTCTGTATTACTTTACATTTTAATGCCACTGTTTCATTTTGTTTTGTCTTGGCACTCCTTTCCATGTTAAATATTGCAAATTCCATAAGGAGCATGTGAGTCAATCGACCTTTGCCCTTCTAGTTAAAATAATCTGGTTAAAACAAAGTAATTACATTTTCCATGATTTGAACTGTACCATTTGACTTTTATTATCAGATCTGAAGAAAAAACAAACACATTTTATCTGTGATCAGTGCAAGCTTGTACAGTGTGATAAAAATTTGATTAAAATTGAAATGTTTGTGAAATAAGGGGAGGTAAGATGGTGTGATTGAACTGTTGAGATGTAAAATATGTACATTAACAATACTATTTTGGTGTAAATATGTACATTAACAATACCACGTTGGTGTAAATATGTACATTAACAATACTATTTTGTGTAAATAGTTACATAGGACAATCCTTTTATAGCAGTTTTTTTTCCTACTTACTCAACCTTACTTTTGGATGTTCATGTCAATTTTCTCAGAAATGTCTATGATATTGTAAAGTTTCTGATGTAGACCACTGGCGGGTGAACGCATCTCATGATTGTTGAGTTTGTGAGAGGACTTCTGAGGTGCTGTAATATATATATATATCAATCTACTAATACTATTCTATCTTCTTCTTCGCTAGACCAGACACCTACCTTTTTTCTTGAAAACTCTTCCGGGACAAAACTTGTCTGTGAGGTCTGTTGGATCCGCTTGGGAATATTGGACGCTTTCTGCCAGGTGGTCACTGGGGCTTTCTTATGATGTTAATATTTGGCAATGTAGGCATTTTATATGTATGTGTTTTGTTGATATTTTATAATTATGTTTGTATTCTATATTGTTTTTGTAAACGGGGGTTCGATAAATTAGAGTACAGCATCCGCTGCGTGAGATGTCTTTATTGTAAAGTGACCGGCTGGTGGAGTGCCTTCATTGTTACCACTAGGGTTGTTTCGGCAGATATGTTATGCAGATTAGGGGAGAGTCCTATTTCAGCAAAGTTGTGGTCTTGATTTTGTGGTCCTGATTCGGCTCTTTGCAGTCCGTTGGACCCTGTAAGAAATGAATAGCTAACTAACTATCTTTAAAAAAAAGAAAAAAAAAAGAAGAAATATTACAAGAAATAAAGAAGAAATTATTCCAATTCCTAACAACCTTCCGTCACAAACCATAAAGTGAGATTCAACTATTGTTGGGGTATGCTTTTGGAGGTTTCCGGAAGAACTGTGCGTTTTGAGTAAGTGCGCTGATTTTGGCCAAAATTGTGCTTTATGTTTTTATTATGGGCAGTGGCTGAAGTATTGACATGTGACGTTTGTGAGAAACTTCATTTTCCAAATTCCAAATTAAATCCATTATTTTTGTGCTGTTTGCAGTTTTTGCAAGAACTTTTTATTTATCAGATTTATTTTTGTTGCAGTTTTGGGTTCAAAGATGCACAGTTTTTCCACCACTTTGCCATTGTTTGTTTTTAATTTTTATTTTGAGAAAGTAGACGTGGATAAGACAATAGATGTGTGCACATGTAATCATAACAAACAGTAGGAAAGGACACATTCTGAGAAACCACATATTCAATGAGATTGAGCGTTTTATTATTTTTCTATTATTATTTTGTTGTCATTGGGTTTTGTTGTTATTTTCTTTATTTTTGTCATTGTCAGTTATGATGTGCATCATAAAATCTTTTTATTGGTATTATGTATGTACCAGCTGTATTTTTAGTGTGTGTGTTGTGAAATTAGTGTGTGTGGGATATTTTATCTGTTTTATACTATGCATTTGAAATGATGTTGTGGAAATTAACATGATGTGTGTTTAAGAAATATGGTTGGATGAATTTGAGAATTCAGTAGATATTCATACTTTATTCCAGCTTTTATAAAAGGATCGGTTTTGGTTTAGTTTTTTTGGTTTTATTGATCTCCTGTAAAAAAATTAATGAATGTAAAAAAGAAAAAGAAAATAACAGTTCAATATCATTTTGTGTGTGGCGGTATAAAAGAAATGAGTTGTCAATTAGAACAGCCATTTAGGCTGCATTTTTTGCAATCAGCAGACCTATTGTAAGATAGCCAATATGCAAAAATGATAAAAAGACTAAGTGTTTCTTCCATCTGCTGCGAATATTACTTCCTATGATGCTTATTTTTTAATTGGGATTGGGTCGCTTTTGCAATTTTGAAGGATTTAATGATGAACTATTTTGTATTTATAATTTCAAATTGTCACTACTATGCATTTGTTTGTTGTACTTAGATTTTGATATCTAATTCAACTTCAGTGAACCCCTTGGGGTCATGAGCAATCTTGCCACTGTAGATTGTTCAAACCTATAAAGGGAACAGTGAAAGCCACAGTTTAAAACCTGTCTTTCCTTTATAGGCAAGACAGATTCACTGCGGCAACAGTACCCCCGTTGGAGTGCCGGGGGTTTTCAGTATAAATAGTATCCCCACTTTATGGAAATTTAGTGCTTTAAATTCCCACTGTCGCTGTCTTCCTCATTTACTCTTTCCTATTCCTGCTCTGTCCTTCACTCTGCTATACTATCTTCTTCTTCGCTAGATCAATGACCTACCTTTTTTCTTGAAAACTCTTCCTGGACAAGACTCCTTGTTTGTGTATGAGGTCTGTTGGATCAGCTTGGGAGTGTTGGACGCTTTCTGCCGGGTGGTCACTAGGGCTTCCTATGATTGTACTATTTAGCACTATAGGCATTTTATATGTCTGTGTTTCATTGATGATTTATAATGATGTTTGTATTCTATTTTGTTTTTGTAACCGGGGTGTTCGCGTAGTTGAGGTCAACCCTCAGCCGTCCCCCGCGTGGGATGTCTTTATTGTAAAGTGACTGGCCGGTGGAGGGCATTCAATTTTCCCACTGGAGTTGTTTCAGCAGATCTTTTATGCGGATCGGGGGTTGTCCGGTCCTGATTTGGCTCGGAAGAGTCCGCTGGACCTAAAGCAACAATAAATCAATCAATCAATCAAACTTCAGTGAGAGTTTTCAGAGAATATGCTTGATTCAGGCGCTAACTATTGAAGGCTCTGAAACTGTAGTGTAGCAATGTAACTGTCTTACTCTTGAGGGCAGAAACCTGAACAGCAAATATACCTCCATTCATTTGACTTGCCCAATCTACCAGCTATACTGTGGTTTTCTGTTACACAAGTCTATGAGACTCCAACTCACTCATGCGGATATAAACTAGATCGGCCATACAAAAGGAATCCATTTTAGCAAATATTTAATTATTTATTTAATCAAACTTATATAGTGCTTTTCCAGCTCAAGAGATCCTCAAGGCACTTGCCGATACAGGATCTAACTCAAGGCACCTGAGGCGCCCACCTGCAACCTTTGGGTGCATAGCCTGATGCCCAGAAGACAGAGCACTGTTCTGGGCGACCGGGGATAGGGAGAAAGGACTTAATGTGCGCTGGGTGTATTTGTGTAGCCGGCATTCACTTGCCTAGGACATGAGCTTCAGGATCTTTGAAGTCTATGCGATGGAATGCATGCCTGCACAGACCAGCCCTCGGTCTATATTCGGTAAAAAGAAGAAGAGACCCAAATACAACCTGAACGCACTAGGTCCCTTCATCCTATCCAGAGTCGCCCAGGGTTGTGCTCAGACATCTGAGAGTCAGACTATGTGCCCAAAGGTTGCAAGTCCAAGCCTTTGGGCGGCTTGAGTTAAATCCTCTACCACCCAGCCCCTTCAGCAGCTCTGGAGCTGGAAAAAGTGCGCTATAAGAAGGATGAAATAAATAAATAAATAGGAGACTGAGAAGATGTGTGAATGTTGACTGTTAGATGCCCATGTTTAGCCAGATGCAGACAAACAAGCCATCAAAAACAATGGACAAAGATCACCATCACTACATAGCCTGTCCATTTTCTTGAACCATGACTATCGTAGTGTTTAAACCACAACATTTTTAGATCTGTGGTTTGAATGGGAAAAAAAAAAAAGAATTATACCATGTATGTCATTGCGAGAAAATGTAAACCTTGTTGAAATGTAATAATGCTGTGTTGTTTCTCTGTACTGACTGGCACATTGAAGGCAAATGAATAAAATGAGAATAAATATTTATTGGCTTTGAAAGGTGAATTGGAAGAGGCGACAGCTGTTAACTAATATTAATCACCTTCGGTTCATGAGGCCCCGAGGCTTTTATACTGTTGCTGTGATTTTATTATATTTCCAGGCTTATCTGCAAATACTTTGATTTAGTTGGAAATCAGAACGAAGTCGAGTCAAGAATTCGTTATTCCAAAAAAGCAGAAGACGTGGAAAACATCGGTACATTTACAAAATGATAAATTAATTAAAATTAAAAACTGATACAAGGCAAGACATATATGTTTAATTAATTGTATGTACAATATAAACAACTGAGGGCAACCAATAAACTTTACCCTGTGGGGGTGCTGGGGGTTTCAGTATAAATAGTATCCCCACTTTCTGGAAATTTAGTGCTTTAAATTCCCACTGTCGCTGTCTTTCTCCTTTGTTCTTTCTCATTCCTACTCTGTTCTATCAATCTACTATACTATCTTCTTCTTCGCTAGACCAGTAACCTACCTTTTTTCTTGAAAACTCTTCTGGGACAAAACTCCTTATTTGAGGTCTGTTGCATCAGCTTTGGAATATTGGATACTTTTTGCCAAATGGTCACTGAGGCTTCCTATGATGTTATTATTTGGTAATGTAGGCATTTTATATTATAATGATGTTTGTATTCTATTTTGTTTTTGTAAACGGGGGTTCGATTAATTAGAGTATAGCCTCAGCGTCCCCTGCGTGGGATGTCTTTATTGTAAAGTGACCAGCTGGTGGAGTGCCATCAGCGTTACCACTAGGGTTGTTTCGGCAGCTCTTTTATGCGTATCAGGGGCGAATCCTCTTTGAGCAAAGTTGTGGTCTTGATTTTGTGGTCCTGATTCGTCTCTTTGCAGTCTGCTGGACCCAGTAAGCAATGAATAACTAACTAACCAATATACTGTACACCCAACACCACGACCTTTACATTCATTTCACTGCACCTGCCCAGCACATACACTCACGTACTCACTCACTCACCCCCAACCACTATCCAAATGCAGGCACTCCAGTCCGACCCACCCTCAGCAACTCATGCACATAGGCCTACACAAGCGCCAAGCATATCCCTTTGGTGTTACACAAAAAGAATTGACCAAAACTGACGTCAGTCTTGTCTGGTTGAACAACTTTGATGTTTTGGTTTATAGGTATTTCAACTCGGTGTCAATAATTCTGTAGCAGTCAGTCGATGCGACAGTCATGCAGTTGTTTGGGCTCCCATCAATTGATATTTAACTTTTCTGTTCAAAACACTTCTTTTTTTACCTTAAAAAAATGACTTGACCAATTCTCCTTTTTGTTATTAGCTCAGCCGTTTATATAATTTCATATTCTCCCTTTCTCAAACACAAAGGTTGCAGAGGTTCATTTTTTTAAACACAGTTTGCACCGATCGACGTACTTCAAAATTGGCCACGCGTATTTGAATAAAATTTAGCTTGAAGATAGTTCAAAGAGTGGCCATTAGTTTGCTTTTTTAGAGTATAAAACCTAGACAAAACAGCCTCACAAACATTAAACCTGAATTTAAAAAAAAAATCTATGTGTGTGAGTGAAATGCATTTGAAAGCTTGCAATCTTGTTTTTATGTATTTAGTTTGTTGCTGTGGCCACAATGACTTGCTAGATTTGTATTTATAATAATTATGGAGAGGAAAATATACACACACAGACAAACACAAGAGAATTTGTAAAACAATATCATCTGCCTTTTTATTCATCTAAGTGAACGGGCAATCACACATTCTGAGCCTTCATGAGGGCGAGATACAGTCGGCCGTCTCCGTCACATTGCGTCATGACCCGAAAACCCCCGAGCTAACCGTTCCTCCGACTGCTCTCCCCCTGTCGCCAAGAAGCGATCACTAAGGGTATCCTCCAATCAGACGCGTGAATCGTGTCACGCGGACGAGCGGCGAGGTATCCATGTTATCGGACAAACTTTAAGTGCTGGAAAAGGCGACCGTCTCGCTGTCTCTTGGCTCTGGCCGACTTTATCACCGACACCAGTGGTCAGGTAATTACTTCTTGTCTCTTACTCTTATGTCACTTCACCAGCGGTGGTAAATCTGCCTTGCGCGCGTTTGATTATTTGTTTGAGGGCCGTTTTGAACGCCACAACCAGAGCCGAATTAAGTTCCAAAGCAAGGCGACGGATTCAAAGTAAGGAAAAGCTTCTGTAGTTTTTAAGATCGTCAAAAGTCTGTGAATGTTACCTAAGGGTTTCTGCTGTTGTCTACACCAGGTAGGTCGATGATATGTTGTCTTTGGTAATTGTTGCTGCTGTTTCCTTACCAGCAAATCTGTACAAGAAAAACCATACGTTTTCTATAGAATTCATCAAACAATCACAGTTCGTTAAGCAACCAATCTTCAGTTATAGCTAGTCGTTTAGTTACTACTGTGTTAGTGAGTGCTTACTCCAGTGTTATCAGAAAGGGTCAACTGAAATCTATTCTATGTATAAACAGATGAGCAAACTCAATTAACTTAAAGACTCCTTGGCTTCAAATGTTTGTTCTTGACTGCATGGGTATTCTGTTAGTGTTACTAGTTACCAAGGCTACGGTACGAAAAAAAAATCATGTTTAAAAGCACTGAATTCAGCATGACAAGCCTCTTCATTCATAAACATTATTAAACAACTTTGATGAATACTAGTTACTATATTGTTCAATATTGGTCTTTTATGGAGGATTATAAGAGAGAATATCTTTGGAAACTTCACCGAGTGATGTTGGTTGACTTCTCTAAAAACAATTATTATGGCAACATTTGTTGACCCCTTACGTGTAAGCTGTTCTTGCCATAAAATGAAGCACATTGTTCTGAAACCAATACAAAAATATATACATAATTATTTGGTTTAAGACCCAATTAAGATGAAAGGTACAACTTTAAATGGTGTACTGCTATATTCCTCATCTGTATACAGCCAATTGCACATATAGTGACCATGGCTCATAGACACAGATGTGTGAAGATAATAAACAGCCTTAACTGGTGCCACTAAATGCGTTCTGTGAAAGCATGAAATCTCCAAGGTAAATTTATGTACCGTTTTGTTATGGTGTCGGATCAGAGATAAAAAGATCAAGCAATTTTTGAACACTCAAACTTCAATTTTGTCCATTCTTCTTTTTCTGCTAACTTTGTTGCTGTGGTAGCACATTCATTTCTGAAAGAAAAGCTCATTGGTAATTGACACTTAATATTGTAGCGTTGATTAAGCGTTAAATGCTGAAGAATAAATAACAAAAGTCAATGATACTATTCAATTCAGAATTCAAATGAGAAAAAAAAATGCATTTTGGGTTGAATAAATATATTAGTCAGGCAAGTAAAACCGATAAATAGATTCTCTATACATGGGTGTCTCAATAACACTTGGTCAGGAGTTACATGTACATGCCAACTTAGTCCCGTTAAATGAATCCTCATGACTGAATAAGCCATCAAACTTTGGTACGTTTGAGCTACTGTCGTAGTAACCATTACTGGGTGTGTCTTTTGACCTAACGTGACCTGTATTGCTGTATTCAACAGCAATTCAGACACACTAGCTGCACATTCCTGGCACTTATTGCAAGTTTTATGACACGTGAACTGTTCTATAAAATCCCCAATCCTAACCCTACAGACCCTTAACATTTTCTCTGGTCTCGGTGCCTTGTCTTCGACTGTCCACCTCCCACACACTCTCCCTCTCTCTTCGCTCACACACTCTCCCTCTCTCTTCGCTCACAAACAAATATATGGTGTAAGCTACCATACTACCTTAATATTTGTGTGTGAGAATAAACATACTCGTAGAGTCAACAGCTGTTAAGGAGTAGTCTTGTTGTTTATGGCTTTATGACAGAGCTCTCGGCTAGAGAGGTCCTTCTTTGCCTTATGTGCAGAGCAGAGTAGTACGATACCTATGCACCCTACTTGTTGTTGATGATCCTCACCTCTATATTACCGGTGCAGTAGAGGAGGTTGGGGGAGGCCGGCAGGTGACAATTTCCCCTTTAGGCAGCCTTGAAAAGGTTCTTGTGTTTGTCTTTGCTGTGCAGTACTGAGTCCATATTAACTTTGTCCTTGTTTGATCTGGAACCAATGTTGGGTTATGATTGTTGACAGTGTGGGAAGATTTAACCTAAAAATAAAACATAATAGATATAGTTTTTAAACTATCATGGTTAACACGTATAGGATTTATGTTCAATAATTATGTAGTAAATAATATTTGTTATACTATTATACTAAGTACATGCAATATGAAAAAAACGTAATTGCTGTGAAAAATACTAATCTTTTTATTTCTTAATTTTTGTAAATATTATTAAAAGAAGGCATGGTAGTAAGTTTGCATGAAGTAAATTTTGATATAATTTTGAAAGTATGTTTCATATGAAAAAAAAAAACGTTTCAAAGAAATAAATTAGTAAAGAATATAAAAGGAAAGGAAAAAAACATAGGGAACCTATTTCAAACAATTGATCTGGCACAGTACAGGGATCCCCGTGTTTTTCCATTGTTAAAACTTGCTATGCTTGTTGTTATGCACTGAAGGCCACTGTTGACGAAAGAGATCGAATTGCACTGGCGCCCAGAAAGATTAACAGCCCAAGAAACAGACCCAGCCAGCCCAAGAGTCTAAATCAATCGCTAAACGTTTTTTGTAACTCATAATGAAGAGACTTGAGACTATTCAGACCACACTGAATGCTTGAAAAACTTGGAGATTAACCCAGACACTGCACACGCTGCATGTACGCCGCAGTTTATTGTGCGAACTTGGCTGAGCCTCTAGATATTCTGCAATGTTGTGTAAAGTTGAGTAAGCTTAGTAGTGACTTATCGAATTTTCTGGTAAGCTTACTCGATGAGTTGATAGCACAGGTGGATGTAATATAGTCTGATTGAGTTAATTGACTAACAGGCGAAGAGGGGTAAATAGCACACCGCCAATTAAATAGGGGAAGACAAATTAACAACCCAGAAAAAAACCTCGATTTTTATTGAAATTAATTATTGACTCAACATAGCCTACGTGCAGTAGGGCAAGTCGAATATAGGCCTACCTGTTTTGATTTGGAAGCTGTTGGTGAACTTTTCTGTTGAAAATTGCATTAAGAGAACAAACCGCTTAAGCTTTGTTTGAACTAACAGAAAAGAAGACATTTTACCCACCCTCTCTCCTCCCCAACTTCCTTCCCCCCACCCCCAACCTAATCACAGCATAGCACTATCGCTTTCTTTGACAGCCGTAAGTTCTGGAGGGAGACGTACACGCAAGACAGGCCATGGCATGTGCATACAAAAAAGTCTCTAAAACTAAACTTACTCCTTGAGGTTTGCTTTACTAAGAATAAAACCAGAAAAGGCCGTTGAAAAGCAAAGAGCTGACTGACACATATTCTGTGAAGGGACAACGTGTTATGTAGACACCTCCATTGAAAACCTAACTTTTTTAGGCTGTGAATGGGGTTTGAAGAGCAGCTAAGCAGCAAGTCAGTCACATAGAACTGTAGATGTTTGCATAGCCTGCTGTGAAGTTTAATCGAACTTTGAATGTCTTTTCGTTGCAGGTTATTGATTATAGCGGAATTTTGTGGTCGCAAAATAATCTTTCGGTCCTTGATGAGCATATCACTTTGTGATACATTTTCCTGCCTTAATGTGTTTGTGTGACATCAGTATCATTGCCTCCCCTCCATTGGTATTAGGCACTCCGAAAACGTGAAAGGGTAGAGGGTAGTGCGGTTTACCGTGTTTATAATCAATAATGAAAGATCAAACTGACCAATTTTATTTTAAATTTGTCTACGGACAAATGTAAATAATGATGCAGCCAGCCAACTCGTATGGATTAGATATAGTACTATAGTTTAATAAGTAGTCAATAGTTTTATTATCGTAATGCTTGTATAAGTATGGTCACACCTTTCGTTACCTGCGGTGAGTGAAAGGGGTCTGTAAATGGAAAGTTCTCGAAAATGTTCTTGCTCTTAGATAGGTCGAAATCAATTAGTGTGCAGGGATAGTGGTAGTGGTAATGGTAGTGGTGGTGATATTTTTTTTAAATGTTATTTGGTGCATGTCACCAGATCATCAGGCCTTGCAAAGACTATTCTGCAAGGCACAGTGCAAGGAGGTAGAAGAAGAGGGAGACCGAAAAAGAGGTGGGAGGACAACATTCGAGAATGGACTGGTTTGACACTGAGCGAAGCCATCAGGGCTGCTGAGGACAGAGAAAGATGGAGTATGCTGGTTAAACGATCATCTGTGGTGCCCCTACGACCTCCGGGTTACGGGACAGGATAGGATAGGATAGGATTGGTGCATGGGGGTGGGATAATGGATAGAGCGGTAGGGTCGTAGCAGTCTGAGAGGTGATTAATACAATACGGCCACAGGCATGCCAATAGATAATAAGCTATTCAAACCGTGCTTCTGGCGCTAACACACACGCGCGCACAACCACACAAACACACCCACACACAAATGCAAACACGTACACACACACACACCCACAGGAGAGAGCGAGAGAGATAGAGGGGGGGGGGAAGGAGAGAGAAAGAAAGAGAAAAAGAGTGTGTGTGTGTGTGTGTGTGCGCGCGCGCGTGTGTGTACTATGCATACAGATGGGGAAATAGCGAGAGGTAAATTTGTCGAACGCCGTTCTACTAAGAATGAAGAAAAGGGGAAACCATGATTGAAATATTGTCTTTACTCTTAAAGGGTCTTTCTTCTTTTGTATTCACAAAGATACAATGCCAATAAAGAAATACTGTGCAAATCCGTTACAATGGGTCCCGACGGGAAGTCCTCTTCAGGATCGCACAAACAACTGCTGACCTGACAAGGTTAAAGCCCATTTGAAAAGATAGGACCATCAGTCTACATTCCAAACTAAGGTTGCTGCGCTCCCTTGTCATCTCTATCTTCGTATACGCTTGCGAAACATGGATCCTCACAGCAGATCTACAACGAAGAATACAAAGCATGGAGATGAGGTGCTACAGAAGACTTCTGGGCATTTTCTATACCTAGCACATCACCAACAACGAAGTCCGCCAGGCCATCACACAAGCCATTGGACAACATGATGACATACTCACAGTGGTGAAAAAACGGAAACTCCGATGGTATGGCCCCGTCACCATATCATCAGGCCTTGCAAAAAACCATCCTGCAATGCACGGTGCAAGGAGGCAGAAGAAGAGGGAGACAGAAATAGAGAAACGAGGACAACATTCGAGAATGGACTGGTTTGACACTGAACGAAGCCATCAGGGTTGCTGAGAACGGAGAGGGATGAAGCGCGCTGGTTAAGCGATCGTCTGTGGTGCCCCAACGACCTTTGAGTTACGGGATAGGATAGGATAGGATAGTCTTTGTTCTTTTGTACTCACAAAGATACAATGCCATTAAAGAACTACTGTCCAATTCCGTTAACAAATTAGGGGATAAAGGCTAATGTATTCATACTGAGTATCAAAAGCTCTCTTCTTATCTCACACGTCTTAGAGAGCAGGACTGCGCTATGAAGTTTACTTATACTCAGAATGATCGGTCCAAGCTGACAGGACAATCTATACTATCTAGTAAGGTACTTGACAGAACTCTTCTACGTAGATAACGTGTTTGATTGGATCACTCCGGCGGAGAATCGATAAATGTAATCGAAGAGGACTTAAATTTTTTTAGTCTGTCTACGCGATCACTTTCCAGTTAGCGTCCATTTTGATTGGAGGTGTGGTGAGGGTAAAGGGTGGGGAGTTGTCGGACTTCATTGCGGAATGGAGTTATGAATATCAGTTCCTTTAGTAACGCTTTTCAGTAGGGGCCGGGTAGCTCAGTTGGTAAGAGCGTCTTGCTAGTAACCGAAAGATCGCTGGTTCGAATCCCGGATTGGTCAACGTGTGATCATATTATTTTCCCCTTTACCAACAACTGGCCCGCTGGTGTCAGTATAAATCGGTCCAGTAGTCACCTGTATGCGAAAGTGTCGTGTGACTATAATCTACAAACAACAACAACACAACAGCTTTTCAGTAAATTCAGCTACAACCTAGCTATGCACTAGCCGTTTGGATTACTGCGCTCTTTTTGTACACTGAAATATGACCCCAAGGAACACCGCTTATCGTGATTTCTGCTCAGTTACGCCGTTTTTTATTTTATTTTATTTTATTTTATTTTTCGTTTTGTCCTAGATAATTGTTTTTATTTTGCCCAATGATTGTCAAGAAAAAAAACAAAACAAACATTAAAACAATTAAATATATTTATCGCTTTGTAAATGTACTGGTGTCATCCAAGTCTTCCACTTTTTTGGGGAATAAAGAATAATATTGTCGCCTTGACTTGACTTGACATGTTTTACCTGTTCTCTCCAAAGTTCTGCTTTTACACATCCAGACGGAGAAGAATCACAAAACAAGCGATTCTTAACCATTTCCAACGTATACAAGAACAATCTTTCGTCTATAACTAGTTCACCTTTCTATTCCAATATGTTATAAAACATTCAATTGACCACGGGACAACAAAAGGCGAAAACACAATATGCACTTTGTCCAGATGTTGTAGACACGCTCATGAAAATTTCACGAATAGTAGACTCGAACTCAATACTGTTTACTTCTGAATATTTCATTTCATTACAGAGAGCAATAGAAAACGCAGAAGAGAACAGTTGGTTGTTTCCGAGCCTGTTCTTGAATTATATGATTTAGTTCTACAACCAAATTCCAGTCTACATAACCATTTTTTGAGTTACGTAGACGCAGAAGCATTGTTTACAATGTAGACGCAAAAGCATTGTTTCTTTTTGTGGGGCAAACATATAATTTATGTGGTCCCCAAAATTAAGACTTTATTGACAAGTGAGTTACGTTTTGTATTTGAATAGTACGCTGCATTCCTCGCAATTATAGACAACGCTAAGGCTGGAAACAGTCAAAGTAAAAGCAATGTACAATTAATATGGCACAGTTTTATGAAGTACAGAAATCAAGCTAGCAGGCCAAACAGGGATCCAATGCATCGATAGACGTCTGCCATCAATTAAAATCCTTATCAGGGACCTACCCTTACCTTTTGTATTATTCTGCACACTGGGCTTTCTGAGGCATGCAAGAGATAAAACTTCGAGATTAGATTAGTGTAGCCCAACAGCTTGACATTCTTTCTGTGTAATATTTCGTGAGTTGTATTGCGAACTTTCTAGGCTTATCAAGGATTGTGTCTATTGTTAATGTAATATATACTATAGCCTATTCTAGACTTCTGTAAATCAGTAGGCCTGCATTTTCTTGTTGTTGTTGTTGTTGTTGTTGTTGTTATTGTTGTTGTTGTTGTTGTTGTTGTTGTTGTTGTTGTTCTTCTTCTTCTTCTTCTTCTTCTTCTTCTTCTTCTTCTTCTTCTTCTTCTTCTTCTTCTTCTTCTTCTTCTTCTTCTTCTTCTTCTCCTCCTCCTTCGTCCATGGATAGTGTGAACCTGTGCCTGTTGTTAAAGACATATACGGTAATACCCCAATTTTCCTCAAATCCTTCATATCAGAACTTCTTCTTCTTCTTCTTCTTCTTTTCAGTCCATTTGCGCACGGCAGTGGAAACAGTGCAAATTGCATTATAGCGGATGTTGTTGTTAAGGCGGGCAGCTTTTAACAGTCTATGGCGTTTACATTTAATAGCCAGATTCCAGCCACGGCGGATCAATAACGCACAACCAATCAATGAATTGATTTGATACTCGGAGATCAATAGTCACCCAAAGATATTACAAGCTGTCGATTGAAAGATCAAAATTGTCCCGTCCGTGTCAAACTGGAGTGAAGTCTGACATTCAAAAGAGTAATGTGGCATTCCAGTTTATTCAGTGCATAATATAATGTCAGCAGTCAAAAGGTTTTGTTGTTGTTGTTGTTGATGTTGTTGTTGCGTGTTTTTACATGTTTTGTGGAATTGGTTTCGGGTTTATAATGAAGAATATCGTAAGCTGTCTGTACTGTATTGCTAAAAGGCAGTCAGATTCTCAAACCAACGACATATGCCATCAATTAAAATCCTTATCAGGGACCTACCCTTACCTTTTGTATTATTCTGCACACTGGGCTTTCTGAGGCATGCAAGAGATAAAACTTCGAGATTAGATTAGTGTAGCCCAACAGCTTGACATTCTTTCTGTGTAATATTTCGTGAGTTGTATTGCGAACTTTCTAGGCTTATCAAGGATTGTGTCTATTGTTAATGTAATATATACTATAGCCTATTCTAGACTTCTGTAAATCAGTAGGCCTGCATTTTCTTGTTGTTGTTGTTGTTGTTGTTGTTGTTGTTGTTGTTGTTGTTGTTGTTGTTGTTGTTGTTGTTGTTGTTCTTCTTCTTCTTCTTCTTCTTCTTCTTCTTCTTCTTCTTCTTCTCCTCCTTCGTCCATGGATAGTGTGAACCTGTGCCTGTTGTTAAAGACATATACGGTAATACCCCAATTTTCCTCAAATCCTTCATATCAGAACTTCTTCTTCTTCTTCTTCTTCTTTTCAGTCCATTTGCGCACGGCAGTGGAAACAGTGCAAATTGCATTATAGCGGATGTTGTTGTTAAGGCGGGCAGCTTTTAACAGTCTATGGCGTTTACATTTAATAGCCAGATTCCAGCCACGGCGGATCAATAACGCACAACCAATCAATGAATTGATTTGATACTCGGAGATCAATAGTCACCCAAAGATATTACAAGCTGTCGATTGAAAGATCAAAATTGTCCCGTCCGTGTCAAACTGGAGTGAAGTCTGACATTCAAAAGAGTAATGTGGCATTCCAGTTTATTCAGTGCATAATATAATGTCAGCAGTCAAAAGGTTTTGTTGTTGTTGTTGTTGATGTTGTTGTTGCGTGTTTTTACATGTTTTGTGGAATTGGTTTCGGGTTTATAATGAAGAATATCGTAAGCTGTCTGTACTGTATTGCTAAAAGGCAGTCAGATTCTCAAACCAACGACATCCATGTGTGTGAAGATGACGGAATTGTAAACTACAAACATGTTGGGGTGAAGTTTTTATTTGTCATTTAACAAACCGTGGTGCTTTTGTATTATAAAACACAACACCACTATACCCACGACAAAGCGGTGTTATTCTTTTATTATGTAAGCATGGATGTAACAGTCACAATTTTGTCAGTGCCACTAGATAATTTTTATCTCAAGGTATGTTTACACTCCAATTATAAGTTAGAACTTGGATACGATTTAATCTCTTTGCTGACAACTCCAGTTGGTTTTACAGGAATATCGGTGTTGGAGTTGTCTTGATTTCTTTTCCTGATCAACTCTTTGTGACCATATGATAGAGAAACTGAAACTGAAAAACGTTTATTACATAAGGATAGTAGCTTTAGGTCCAGAGGTCCTTTCTTCCAGCTAGTCCTTAACACATAGAGAGAGAGAGAGAGAGAGAGAGAGAGTTTGTTATATAGTGCGCTTACAAGCTCATAGAACTTCTCAATGCGCTGGCCAATATCCAACAAGAACACAAGAGCTTGCTGAAGTCAGGATTGGAACCTACGTCGCCCAAGACGCACTTACACAAGTCGTGCGCTCTGACCACTGAGCTATCCCTGCCGAAAGGAAGAAAGAGAGAGAGAGAGAGAGAGAGAGAGAGAGAGAGAGAGGTGGGAGAGAGAGAGAATGAAAGTAAGAGAGACAGCGAGAGAGAGAGAGTGGTGAGAGAGAGAGAGTGAAAGTAAGAGAGACAGCGAGAGAGAGAGAGAGAGTGAAAGTGAGAGAAAGAGAGAGAGAGAGAGAGAGAGAGAGAGAGAGAGAGAGAGAGAGAGAGAGAGAGAGAGAGAGAGAGAAAGTGATAGAGAGAATAGAGAAAGAGAAAGTGAGAGAGAGACAAAAGAGAGAGAGAGAGACAAAAGAGAGAGAGAGAGAGAGAGAGAGCGAGAGAGAGAGAGAGAGAGAGAGAGAGAATAGTGATATAGGTCTGGTTTAAGGCCTGACAGGTCTTAAGAGCATGTAACACGCCAAGTTGGCCCAAGCGTCTAACAAACCCAGCGGGTCTCCCTTGACGACGCGTTCCTGTTTACCAGAGACCAATGCCAGCTAAACACACACGTACACAACCTTAACTGTTGCTGAGCATCTAGTAACCCTGCATAGGGTTTTCCTATGGCCTGACTACACTACGCAACAGTCCCAGTCACTCTGGGCACAAACAGATCGAATGGCTTTTTAAATATTATAATAGATTTAACTATAGGACCCGTTCACATGCTTATTACAAGCATTGGCCCACCTCGGAGACCCCAGAAAAGGTGGCAACAATGGCGATAATACTACTCCTCCCCCTCTCCTCCCACCCAATATTCCCTCTCCGCACCCACCTATACCTATCCTATCCCGTAACTCGGAGGTCGTAGGGGCACCACAGGTGATCGTTTAACCAGCGTACTCCATCTTTCTCTGTCCTCAGCAACCCTGATGGCTTCGCTCAGTGTCAAATCAGTCCATTCTCGAATGTTGTCCTCCCACCTGTTTTTCTGTCTCCTTCTTCTTCTACCTCCTTGCACTGTGCCTTGCAGGATGGTCTTTGCAATTAGGCCTATACCATCGGAGTTTCCGTTTATTCACCACTGTGAGCAGGTAATCGTGTTGTCCAATGGCTTGCGTGATGGTCTGTCGGACTTCATCGTTGCTGATGTGCTGGGTACAAGAAATGCCCAGAAGTCTTCTGTTGCACATGATCTCCATGCTTTGTATTCTTCGTTGTAGATCTGCTGTGAGAGTCCATGTTTCGCACGCGTATAGGAAGATGGAGATGACAAGGGAGCGCAGCAGTCTTACCTTGCCTGATGGTCCTGTCTTTCCAAATGGGCTTCAACCTTGTCTGGGCAGCAGTTGTTTGTGCGATCCTGGAGAGGTCTTCCTGTCGGGACCCATTGTCTGATAAAATGGCTTCTAAATATGTGATGCTATGCACTGTGTTGAGGGATTGTTGTTGGACTAGCTGTTTAAGTTCTTGTTCCTCTCCAGCCAATCCATCAATGTCATCCGCAAAACAGAGGTTGGAGATTGCTCTAACCCATATGCTGACTGTGCCTTCGTGATCTGCAAGGGCATATGACATGATGCGCTCTAGGAAGATTTCATGCAGTGTATCTTGGGCAAGAAAGACCTGGTGGGGCTCAATCCTCTCCAGGCTGTTGGCCACAGCCGATATCCATGAATACAGTGTGGCTCGCCTTGGCCCCGAGCACGTGGTCTTTGAACATGTAGTAACATGAGGCTCCTCCGTCCTGGCCGGTGACTTCTGTGTAGAAGACTTTCGCCCAGTGATGCCGTGCGGACATCACCCCTGTTAGTCGCCTCTTACGACACGCCGGGAAAGGTTGGGTCTATTCTATTCAGTGCTCGGACCCACAGGGCAGCACCTATACACATCGACATTTTATTCTCTGACAATAAACATAAATTATGCTACAGAGGTTGATAAACACCAATGATAAATGCTAGCATCATAATGAACAGCCAAATCGCCCCTATACCTGATTAACAGAAAATTTCATCGGTACAAGCATGCGCACAGGTGAATTTTTGCCACAAAGGGATGTTACTAACTAGCGGTTGTGCGAGTCATGGTTGATGTGTGCGTCTGCATACACAGTATGTTTGTTTTTTACAGAGACAATAACAGATTGTGACCTCAATCCTATTCACAGAAAGCGCCAGATAGATCATCATCATGACTACCACATACGAGCAGACACAGACGACAGGGCTGAAGGATGTCGGGGGTTACAAGTACACGCGTCCCCGAGCTCCTATCGCTGCCATGTTCAGCTCCCCCGGACCTTGCTATGGGCTGCCCGGCCTGGTAGGCCAACGGAACCACGACAGCCGCTCCGTCCACAGGAAATACCCAGGCTGGCACTTTGGCATCCGCCACGGCAAGTTCAGGGATGACTGCTCCCCTGGCCCGTGCTACTTCCCCGACAGCAAAATTTACAGGTAACAATGCTTGACTACCTTGTTGTATTAAAAGATGAAATAGGACATTTTTTAAATTTTCTGTTAATTTTATATTTTTTTTTATGAAAAAAAAAAAGATTGGGTGTTTTAAACTAGAGACCATGATCGGCGCTGGCTAGGTGTATGGGGATGTAGATAAATGGAAAGGGACTGAAAGTACAAAGTTTTAGTTTTAATCCGATTTCAAGAGAAGTATAAAACGCTCATAGACTATTGTTGAATGTTGAGTATTCCAACTCTATTTTGCATCATCCAGTATTTTGTGAAATCCATCATTATCTCCTTTACTCTACAGAGATGGCAAGGACGGGACACCACACTATTCTTTATATAGCCGCAGTGCGGATTTAAACTGCTTTTCAGCACCCGGACCCGGTGCTTACAGCCCGGAAGCCACTGGATTCAGCGGCAAGAAGCATAACCCTGCCTACAGCTTTGGCATTCGACACAGAAACAGGAAGACCGACCAGACACCAGGTGAGAAAAACATTGAAAATGTGCATGTGAAAGAGAGGAGATTGACAACTTTTTAAACGCTGGCACTGAAAACAAAACGTCCTCTTTCATGGATCTGTTACAATAGAGAAGTTTTGAAGAACTATTCGAATTTTTTTATTTTGATTTGATTTTGATTTTTGACATTTTATTGTCCCTTTTTGTCGGGATATTCTGGGTCGCCACCCCTGAGGAAGTCATAGTCGCAGCCTGTGGCGCGCCTAAACCCAACCTACATAATATGAGTTGTGCTTTTGAAATTTTGCTAGGGAAGCAAACTGAGTACCCGAAGAAAACCCCCGAGACGTTGCCCGAGTCGAAAGTAAATATTCTGAGAAACATAACACCCAGAGGCGGGATCGATCCCACACATCTCAGGCGCCATTGGTTTCTAGCCTGTGAACAAGACAAGTTAGTCCCGTCTTAGACCACGCGGCCACAACGCTCGTACATTTACCTTTACTTACATGAAAGTTGACAGCATGGTAAAATGGCTGTGCAAAAAGGCCTATAGAATCCAGTCCTCAAAGCTATTCCTTCAGTGGGAAAATTAAACGTTGATAGCTTAAAAACAAAAGGACAGGCAAATGCTAAAACTGCACACTGGAAAAATAAAAGAGTTAATGTGGTTGCTCGTCAGTAAAACATCACTAAAAGATAGATAAACTTTAGGAGCTAAAAGATAACCAAATAAAGTCATTCCTTCACGGTCTGTTCAGCTCCCAACAAGTACACGCTCGATGGCATGCTTGGACACACTATCCAGTCCGGCAAGCCCCAGGCGCCCGCCATCTCCATGCTATCACGCAGCAAGATCGGCAGCTTCCATGAAGACTTGCAGAAGGTGAGACAATCATTGCAGGCAATCAACACTGACCATCGTGTCAATATCAACACGACAGGTGTGGATGCATCCAGTGTAATGACTCATCTCCAGTTTCTGGACATTTCAATGCAACGCGATTACTTTCAGGGTAAAGCTAATACCATACTGGCCAGTGAAACTTTATGAATGATGCTATTTGTGTATTTGTTTGCGCCGTTGGTTTTGATCTTCTTTGATCAATTGTATTCTGAAAGTTAGCAAAACTTTATTTATACAAAAAGTGTGTATTTCTTCAGCGTTTGGTCTCCTTGGTGTTTGACCTAATACTGTCTGAAATGTAGCAAAACTATTTGTATGAAACTGGGGTGTAAAAAAAAAAGTCTGTAGACTTTTCTATGTGAAATGCTCAGACTTGACATGGTGATATGTTTATTTTCAGACCCCAGGACCCAAGTACAATGTGGTGCACCCTGAGGTGTACAAGAACAAGTATCCTCAGTACAGCATGACATCTCGCAACACCATGCCAGGAGACTCCACCCAGAAACCTGGACCAGGCGCCCATAGCCCAGAGAGGGTGCGTTGATAATATAGTCACGATTTGCAATTGTATGTTTAAATGGCCACAGTTTATTAGTCGTGTTCAAACACTGACAGTACTTAGTTTAAAGTTGACTGAAAATTAACAGTGGAAATGTGTCCAAGAGACAAGAACAAACTATGTTCGCTTAAATTCGGGCTTCATTCAGCCCATTTGAAATTTAGGGCATTGTCCAGGAGAAATTTTGTTCTTTTATTTTTAATGTCTCTTTAAACTGTGGGATATTTTCCAGCAGAAAGTAAAAAAACAAAAAAAAACAACAACAATGTTTTCTGCATAGCCCAGAGTGGCAGAAATGGTAGCTCTAAGACTTAATGTGCGTGTTTTGATGACTATCCACATAGTGACAAAGCTCTCTCTCAAAACTGCAATGATGATATATGCTAAATTGTCCACCTTTGTTCAGATTTGTATAGCAAGGGGACTGATTTGTTCACTCATTTTTGATTTACCCATTGTGTACTTTGCTGATACATTGCGGGCATTCATGTACTAATAATGATACAATGCAGGCATGTATGTATTGATACTGATACAATGAGGGCATTCGTGTACTGATACTGATACTGTTTTTCTTTTAAGGTGACAATAAACAAGAAGGCTGCTCCAGCCAGCACCTTTGGCATGCTGCACTCACAGTACCTCGTCACTCCTATTTTGGAGCCAGCAGCAGACTGAGTTAACATCTTATAGCGAAGTACGTATCTCGACCACAAGATACATCACTGCTAAAATAACTATTGAAGCACAACACCATGGATGAAGATTTATTGTTTGAAGTTCGGATAGCTTGAAGTTTCAATAACTGGCTGAAGTTCATGACCTTCATAATATATCATTGGGGTCTTGCAGAACTATGAATATACCAAAACTGACCATGTTTCTGCGTTGTTAAAAAAAGAAAATTTTACCACCAGTCTGTTTTTGTTTTTGACTGTATTAAGCATTGACAGATATACTTTGTGTTCTATTTTGTAATGATGCATTACTGTTTATGTCCTAAAGAAGTTTTGTGAACTAAAATACAAGCTTCTATCATCCAAGTGAGGAAACAATTCACATCTGTACAGAAGTCAAATGTCTACAACTTGTCTAATTACTAATGTTGTAATTGGCATTTTTTTTTCAGGCGATATTTGTCGAAAGGATACGACAGCCATCCGCCCTCAACTATTGAAACCATTTGAAGAATGGAAACCCTCATTAAAAAATAAATATCAAAACCCTTACTGCTAAAATGTTTACGCAAACAGATTATCCGTTCCACTTTGGTTTGTTTCTGTGTATGTGTTAAAGGAAAGGGAGAAAGAGGTGTTGAGTAAATTAAGTGATCCATAATTTCACCTTTCATCAGAGGTTTTACAAACTTTCCATCAGTATTATTTAATATTACTTTGGTGGGTTTGGTTTTCGGGTTTGCCTGTGAAATCATGATAAACTTGTAAGGATTAGCAATGTGGGTAATATTTTATACCAAAGGAATTTGTTTCATTAATCACTCATGTTTACCTTTTGAAAGAGTTAACTTGTGGATTTGTTGAATTGTTTTTGTACTGCTAGTGTTACGTGATGAGACAGATAATATGCAAACTTCAAAACAGTGCACAGAAATACAGCATAAAGATAAAGAAAAAGAATAAAATTTTGGACTAAGTTGTTTTTCAAATCTTTGTAGGATTTTCGAAAGCCTAAATTTTGATAGAGAGTAATAAGAAGGAACAGTTTGAAAGCACTCAACACTCTTGTATTCTTGTAGTAAACATTAAATAACAAAATCAAGTGTACAGTTTCACATTGATCACATCAAATTGAAAACAACGGATAGCTAAATGCAAGTTACAAACTGATCACATCTTTGCAAAATATAATATGTTTTTAAGTTTCCTGAAAGAAAATTGTCCCATGGATGGTTTTAATTTAAATGTTATAATAGTATTGTACGCCATGTTTTTAAAACACATTTAAATTGTTATCTCCACCACAAACCGATCAGCATTGTTAAAATATGTTTGTACAACTGAAATCACTGTGTTTGATAGAGGAACAGCATTACCTTGTACAGTACAGTTGCATGTATATTTGTGCATGAATTTCTGTGACGAATGGTTTAAGCATGTGTGCATTTTCATGTTAGTTTATGAAATACGGTCTGTTTCAGTTCATCATTTGCTTAAGCATTCTCTTTGTGCCCCGTCTCTGTGTTATAGTATACTTCTCCAATTTCAAACATTTTCTGTTGTATTTATTGAGTAGCACAGTACTAGGGCTGTTATTTTTAAATTGAATTTTACCCACATATTAGTTTAGTAGCTTTGTCAACTTTGCTATTTGAAAGTTTTTCTTTTCTTTTTGATTGATATAAGACATAGACCTGGAGTATTTCTGAAATGGTCGTGCATATAAACTATCGTGCATATGAGACGCGGTAACTGGTGAACAAGCATAAACAGAAATAACGTATTTTAAGTATAAAACAACGGCAATCATTTGTTCACAGCATCAGCGCATTCGAACGAGAAGTAGCTGTTTTATCGAACTGTCTCACATTTACTTAAAAATTTTATCTCGATGAGTTCCTTGGTGACTGGATATATTCTTTAAAACTAATTTTACCATGCGATGGTTAAAACAACATAGTTAGTGTACTTACAATTTAAAACGGTCATGAACCTTCATGGTTTTTCCAATATGCACGAATGATACTGGTGATTGTGATGATTAACATGCCATGTTTATATTTATTTCTTCGATACATTATTTGTGCTGTCTGTGA
Source organism: Oncomelania hupensis (assembly GCA_036898135.1). NCBI lineage: Eukaryota > Metazoa > Mollusca > Gastropoda > Littorinimorpha > Pomatiopsidae > Oncomelania > Oncomelania hupensis. The sequence continues at coordinate 26,877,229 of CM072515.1, forward strand.
GTGATTTTCTTTAGTTACTAAAAAAAATGTATTTCGGTTTCGACTATTAACGAAGAAAGTCGTGATTATTTGTTTTTAAATCATTAAGGGCTATTCTGAAATCAGAGGGAAAGATTAACAACACAAAGTATCAGTGCTACCATCAAAACCAATATCAGCATTTCCATACTACAGAAAGTCTCCAATAAAAGCGTGACTTCAATATTTTTTGAAAAGCATAATCTTTTGTTAAAACACACTTACTCGTATTTTTTAATTCACTTTTCAGTATTACAAATGTTTACAGTTGAATTTATTTATTTATTTATCTTTTTTAACGAATCAGCATTAACTGATTATTATATACCCCGTTAATTTCGAGGCACTTCTTCCCGATGTGTGATTTGGGAGCACTTTCCACTGTGCGTTTTACATGTTCACTTTCTGTGGACATGTCATCCACAGTATTGTTGACTTCATTCTTTTTTCACCACAAAGTATTGTTTCCATTTACGCGTGGCTCTCGCCGTTGATGTTGAAACTGTAAACTTAGGTTTGGTGTGATAAAATCAGTAGTATTTAAAACCTTAGTTTTTGTTTGCTTATTTTGCCCACAGACATAAAAAAGCTCAATTTGTCGACACGAGACTTGAACTGCTTGCATGTAGTCAGAGCGTGTCTTTCTGTAATAATTGTACAACTATTCTAAGTACATCATGGTCTTATATTTATGTTTCTTCTTTCATGGGTATCTGTTAAATAATGTTAAAAAAAAGTATTGTATCATAATTATGTTACTTAGACCTATTTTGCCTGAGAGTGTTTCAATAACTCGGTCTATACTAGTGTTCTGATGTTACGATTCATCATGGTCATTGCAGAACTACTTCATTGTACAATCGGTATTCTTAACACTAAATAAATCCTTTTTGTGATAACACTAAGTGTTTATAATAATACTGACATATTTTCTCTGAATGTCTTAACTACACACCCTTTGTTTGTTTGTGTGTTGGTGTTGCCATCTTTATCTTTAACATCGATTAGCATCAATCGCAATTTTGGTTTTAGAAGCCAAACGATTACCATTTACCAATTAATAATCCAAGCAAGCCAAAAAAAAAAAAAGATAATAAACTCACCATGGTAAAGATCGCTGCTACATAGTCACGTATACAACGACAACGACCAAATAGACCCAGCAGGCATCACGATCACGTCATTCATCAAATCATTGTCACCCCAGAAATCTGCGTCATCTGAAGCAAAGAAGGTTAGGTTGATAATTTATTTATGTAAAGCAGTAGGAACAACAGGTTCATCAGCAGCAGCAGCAACAACATCAACGGCAGAAGTAGTAGTAGTAGTAGTAGTAGTAGTAGTAGTAGTAGTAGTAGTAGTAGTAGTAGTAGTAGTAGTAGTAGTAATAATAGTGACAGCAGTCATCGGCGTTGTAGCAGTAGAAGTTAAGTAATGAAAGTGTAACTAATGGCAACAAATGAAAGCCAAGCGGGTAGGCTGAAAAAATACGTAACGAAGTAGCCTAGAGCATCATCATTATCATCATCAGCAGTAGCAGTCGTGGTGGTGGTGGTAACAGTTATGAAAGTAACCACAGGGGTAACTGTAGATTATAGTCACACGACACCGAAGCGTATAGGCGACTACTGGTCACATTATTCTGACACCAGCGAACCAGTTGATGGTAAGGGGAAAATAATATTGGTCACACATTGGCCAATCCGGGATTCGAACCAGGTACCTTTCGGTTACTAGTAAGCCGCTCTACCAACTGAGCTACCCGGCCCCACACTACCACATGGGCATTAAACCCATGCATTTTATAGCGCAGTGGAGATAGGCGTAGTGGGTCCTCTATAGCGTAGAGGTAGACATCTCCATGTTTCCGTACGGACTTTAGAGGCAAAAGACCTCACTAACTCGTATGAGGTCAAAATGTTGTACTCCTAACCTTTTGGTCGTTGGGGGAGTTAAGCGTTGGGAAGCTCCCTTTTCTCTAGGCCAGCTTAATGTGGACGTTGCCTCTCTCCTCTCCCTTCCTGTTTAACCTTCCCCGGTTCTGAACAGATAGGTATCCACAGCTGGGTGGACTGGGGTGTTTGTGCGAGCTTGTTTCAATGCGTGTGTGTGTGTGTGTGTGTGTGTGTGTGGATGTATGTGAGTGTGTGTGAGGGTGTGAGTGTGTGAGGATCGTTTGGTGGTTGCCTTCCAAGCATGATCACCCATCCAAGTATTAACCCTTCCCAATGCTGCTTAATCTGAAACATTGCTAACCACCACACTACTGCGCCACTTAATAAAGGTATGGGGTAACTATGGAATAAAACACAGAACTGCTAGCATTCAACATTTACACTAATCACAAACAACGTGTAGTCTACCTAAATTAAAATAATGCTCATTTAGGCCAAAACAAAATGATGTCTCTCTCTTTTAGTTTTTGTGTGTGCGCGTGTGGGGTGGTCAAACGTAGCATTCTTTCGGTGTATTTACACATTTGTTTCTTATTACAGAGGTAACTGATGTTAAAAAACGAAAGTGCTAAGACAGTGAAAGTAAATGGTAAACTACAGTCTGCTACAGCAGCCTGGATCAACGACAAGTATCCGAAGCTTCATCTCTTTCTTCTCCATAATCAATAATCATACAGCCGCAGTTGCAGACATTTCACATAGAACTTAGTTTTATTCACTAGTAAAAAAAAGTACTGGGCGAAAGTCTTCTACACAGAAGTCACCGGCCAGGGCGGAGGAACCTCACGTTACTACAGGTTCAACGATCACGTGCTCAGGGCCAAGGCGAGCCACACTGTATTCGTGGATTTCGGCTGTGGCCAACAGCCTGGAGATGATTGTGCACCGCCAGGTCTTATTTGCCCAAGACAACCTACATGATGACACTATCCACTAATTCCATACCGGATCGGTCGTCGCCCGGCTCAAGGACCGCGCCTTCCGTTGGCCACCAGGACGGAGGTGTTAAGTATGCTACTAAAGGACAATTTAGCCAGATCCGCACGAGAAACAACATCGTCATAGGAACCTGGAATGTCAGGACCCTAACTGCGGAAGGAAAATTAGAAGAACTGGCCCACGAGTTGGACCACTATCGATGGAACATTATAGGCATCAGCGAACTGCACTGGAAAGGCCTAGTTGAAACAACGACCGACAAAGGCCACAAACTCTAATTCAGCGGTAGAGATGACAGGCACGAACACGGCGTTGGATTCTTGGTCCACAAGAACATTCTAGCCACTGTCATGGGTTGCCGCCCAGTCTCCAGTAGACTCATTACCATCCGCCTGAGAGCAGCCCCTTTCAACATCACCATCACTATGCCCCAACATCAGACTATAACGACAGCGAAGTGAAGGATTTTTATGAAAATCTACAGGCGGCCCTTGTCCAAGTGCCAAAGAAGGACATAGTCATAGTCAAGGCGACTGGAATGCCAAAGTTGGCCAAGATGCGCACCACAACTGGGGAGACACATGTGGACCCCACTGCAACAAAGAGACAAATGACAGGGGTCTGAGACTCTTGGAGTTTGCCAGATACAACAATATGGTACTGGCAAACACGCTTGGTCTCCACAAAAAACTCCAGACGATGGACATGGCACAGTCCCGGCGGGGAGCATCACAACCAAATAGACTACATCATGGTCAAGAAACGCTTCAGATCAAGCATCAACATTGGCAGGACACGCACTTTTCCAGGAGCAGACATCGGAAGTGACCACGATCTCGTGATGATGTCTTTCCGACTCCACTTGAAGAGAGTAAATACAGCAAAGTGCACTAGACTGAAGTTCGACCTGGACAAACTGCAAGACCCGGAGGTGGCAGAACTTTTTCAGGCCACAATTGGAGGGAAATTTGCACCAATGCTCATTTTGGGGGCTGGTGAAGTAGATGTCAACACCATGACCACCACCTTCAACTCAGCTGTGACAGATGCCGCCACTGAGATCCTTGGCAAGCACCAGCCAAAGAAGAAGCCGTGGATCACACCTGAACTTTTGGATCTGTGTGATAAACGAAGAGAGATAAAAAAAAAAAGAAAAAAAAACACCTCACAGGGAGCTGATGTCTACCAAAAAATCAACAATGACATCCGAAAAGGCATGCGCACAGCAAAGGAGAACTGGATAGCAGATCAATGCCAGGAAATAGAGAACAGTCTGAACAAGAACAACAGCAAGAAGGCCTACCAGACTGTAAAGCGGCTAACAAGTGTCAAACAGCCCAAAGTCTCCACGATCCAAAGCAAGTCTGGCATATGCCTTACAGAAGAACAAGAAGTCTTGGACAGATGGACAGAGTACTGCTCTGACCTTTACAATCATACACCAAATGGAGACCCATCAGTTCTAGCATGTCCCGAGAACAGAGAAGAAGAAGAAATCCTCCCAATTCTCCGGGAAGAAGTTGAGGCAGCAGTGCAATTGCTAAAGAAAGGGAAGTCAGCGGGAGTGGACAACATACCCGCCGAAATGCTACAAGCAGGAAGAGAAGCGATGATTGATGCCCTCACCATTGTCTGTAACAAGATCTGGCAGAGTGGGGAGTGGCCTATACCATGGACCCAGTCGCTTGTCATCACTCTTCCCAAAAAAGGTAACCTTCAGGAGTGTGAAAATTACCGCACAATCAGCCTCATCAGCCATCCCAGCAAGGTCCTCCTGAAAATAATACTCAACAGGTTGAAACCCCAAGCTGAACAAATCATAGCTGAAGAACAAGCAGGATTCAGGGCAGGGCGAAGTACCACTGACCAGATTTTCAACCTCAGAATAATCTGTGAGAAATACCTGCAGCATCAACAACATCTATATCATGTGTTCATAGACTTCAAGAAGGCGTTTAACCGAGTCTGGCATGCAGCTCTATGGGCAACAATGAAAGTGTACAACATCAGCCCTAAAATTATTGAAGTCATCAAAAGCCTGTATGACAAGACTACCAGTGCAGTCCTCCACAACAGAGCCATCGGGAACTGGTTCAGAACAACAATCGATGTGCGTCAAGGATGCCTATTCTCTCCAACACTCTTCAACATCTTCCTAGAGCGCATCATGTCAGATGCTCTTGCAGATCACGAAGGCACAGTCAGCATAGGGGGTAAAGCAATCTCCAATCTTCGTTTTGCGGATGATATTGATGGATTGGCTGGAGAGGAACAAGAACTTGAACAACTGGTACAGAGGCTTGACACCACCTCCAGAGCTTATGGAATGGAAATAAGTGCAGAGAAGGTCAAAATGATGACCAACAACACCAATGGCATCAACACGGACATCAAAGTCCAAGGCCAATCCCTCAACACAGTGCATAGCTTCAAATATTTAGGAGCCATTGTATCAGACAATGGGTCCTGACAGGAAGTCCTCTCCAGGATCGCACAAACAACTGCTGCCCTGACAAGGTTGTAACGAACGCGTTTCGTACACGTTTGTGTACGAAGACGTTATGACGTCACTGCGTTATTTAGGATTGAAATGATAATTTAGTTTTGTGAGCTGTTCTTAGCTCAGAGATTCCATATCAGCCGAAGTGAGCGGACGTGTTCGTGGGTGCGCTAAGAAAGCCTGATTCTGCTAAGGAAAAAGATAGCTGTATCTAAGAATACAGGTATTTATTATTATTATTATTATTATTATTATTATTATTATTATTATTATTATTATTATTATTATTATTATTATTATTATTATTATTATTATTGGTATTTATAATGAGCTGTAAAGCTTTTCATACGAAAAGGGGAAGTATTGCTTTTTGTGAATTAACAGAAACAAAAATACCAACAAATTATCAAAGTTTTATCAAAACCAATTCTGTAAATAACAGAAATCAATAACTGTCACAATAACTGCTATACTACTCTATATCCAATTAAATCCAAAGTCAAACAGAATTACTAAACCAAAAAACAAAAATCAAAAACAAAAAACTATCAGCACTAACAATCCAGCATGAACTAAGGGAAACAATTTATCAACAACTAAACTAAATCAAGGGAAACAATTTAACAACAACTAAGCCAAATCAAGGGAAACAATTTAACAAGAATAACCAAGTATAACCACATACATAAATACAGAATATTACAACATCAAAATCAATGCAAATCAAACAACACAATGAGTAAGTAAAGTAAATCAAATTAAATGGGGCTGAAATCCTAACACTATAACCTACTTAAAATAAGGGCAAAGAGAACATGCACACAAGCACACGCATGAAAGAACAGAACCCTACACAGCAAAGAACTAATAATAAATAAACAATCCCACTAACAGAAGAATAGAGCTAAAAAAAGAAACTAGCAACCCACAGACAGAAAAAGAGCTGGATCCTTAGTGTAAAGGAAATGGTCTTCAAGCATTATGAATTATAAAGATATGTCAAAGACATACAGACTCTTTAAGTATAAGAGCGAAAATTTACGATTGTGTACATGTTGTATACAGCGGGGCCGGTACGGAGCGGAGAACCCCTGATGTGTGGCTGATGGATCTGTCCATATAACATCATCTACTTGACCGGATGTGGACACCATCATTGCCTTATCTCTCCTTCGACTACCGTCACTGGTGCAGACATGCAGCAACGGTGCCGAAGTGAACCTCCGGATCTATGCCACGAAGACACCTGCAGCGTCTTCGGTGTGTGGCTGTGACCCCAGCGTCGGCTGACAATTCCGTCCCGGGAGTGCTTGGAAACGATCCGCGAATACGGCTAGTAAATAGAAACTGTGAATTCTAGAATTTCCTTCAAGTCATCGAAGTGAAATCTTTATCTGTGTCGATGCTAATGCAAAGAGTAGAGTCGAGTGACGTCTCAGGAAAGGGACAACGACTTCTGCTAGTGTTGAATTCTGAAAGCAACCTATGTGCCACTTATCAAACTGACTGCGTGAACTTATTGAGTTAACTGTGTGCACTTATCAAACTGACTGCGTGAACTTATTGAGTTAACTGTGTGCACTTATCAAACTGACTGCGTGAACTTATTGAGTTAACTGTGTGCACTTATCAAATTGACTGCGTGAACTTATTAAGTTAAATGTGTGTACTTAATTATTATCTGTGTGAATTTGTTTATATGCTGGAAAGAATTGTATGATCTAATGTATTTGTGGATGACTTAATGTATATGTGAATGACGTGATGAGAAATAGTGAAACAGAGGGCAAAGGGAGATAACTGTGTATTCTTTGTCCTTGTCTGTGAGCATGTGTGTGGTGGTGGATGAAAGAGTAGAGTAAACAGAGATAGAACACACACCTTTATACTGAGCGTCAGACAACCACACTCACACACTCATTCATTAGAATAAACGTAGTATATATAAATAGATATTTAATTTAAATACAACAAAAACCCTCCGTTACAAAGGTTGAAGCCCATTTGGAAAGACAGGACCATCAGTCTACATTCCAAAGTAAGACTGCTGCGCTCCCTTGTCATCTCCATCTTCCTATATGCTTGCGAAGCATGGACCCTCACAGCAGATCTCCAACGAAGAATACAAAGCATGGAGATGAGGTGCTACAGAAGACTTCTGGGCATTTCCTATACCCAACACATCACCAACGACGAAGTCCGACAGACCATCAAACAAGCCATTGGACAACACGATGACCTGCTCACAGTGGTGAAGAAATGGAAACTCCGATGGTATGGCCACGTCACCAGATCATCAGGCCTTGCAAAGACTATTCTGCAAGGCACAGTGCAAGGAGGTAGAAGAAGAGGGAGACCGAAAAAGAGGTGGGAGGATAACATTCGAGAATGGACTGGTTTGACACTGAGCGAAGCCATCAGGGCTGCTGAGGACAGAGAAAGATGGAGTATGCTGGTTAAACGATCATCTGTGGTGCCCCTACGACCTCCGGGTTACGGGACAGGATAGGATAGGATAGGATAAAGAAATTACACTGCACTGCAATTATACAAACAAATCCAAGAGTTATTTCCCGTCCCTTGTCACGGTAACACAATTTTAAACGCACATAACTTTTAACAAGACTCGAAATTGTGAACTGTTGAAAAACTCTTTACACTAAAACTATTCATACTAAGACTATTTATATAGAGTTTGAAACTCTTTACACTAAATCTCTTCATACTAAGAGAGATGGAGAGATAGTGTGACGTTTTTTTTTATTGTTGCTGGGCTCTGCACAATGGACTGCTATTACCTCCTCGTCTTAGTCGGTGGGGATCGCTAGTAATCTCCCTTTGACTTCACTTAATACATTTATTTGTTTAGCTCCGTCTGTGTTAAGGCTGGGGTACAGAGATAGATAGAAAAATGGTAAAAGATCACTGTCACACTAGCTTTCACAGGGCTATGAATCATATGTAGTCCAGCCACTTGATAACAGTAAAAATCACACATTTATTTCCTCTACTCTATACATGATATTCGAAGTACGAAACTAACTTAAAAGTTCAATTGTCAATGCGAATGGTCCGATTGCTGATAATCTAGGCAGCTACTTTTTCTTCATCGGGCACTGGCTACTTTCTGCCTTAAGGGTCAGAAGTCTTGATGAGTGGACTACTGTGGTCCTGTTTATACAGAGTTTTAGTGCACGGTTTCTTGTTGCACTTAACTGTAGGGTTGAAGCGCTGCGTTGAGGTCGCTTCTACGACACGCTGTGTTGTCGTTGCTTGTGTTCGACGGGTGGGCTATCTGCGCACAATGTTGTAGATGCCTCGGCAGCCAACTGTACGCGTCGATGTGGTTGTTGTCGTTTGCTGAGTTGGGCTCACGATATACTGCCTGCTCGTCTGTAACATATGAGACGAAATTCTGCACAACCCTGTGTAATAGGTCTGTGCAGAGCGTCTCACTGAAAGCCAAAGTAGCCCTCAATGAAAACTGACTTTTTACCTGGCTTTGCCTGAATCGGCCAGAACTGGTTCTATCCACTATACCTGTGTCCCGATTGGATGAACCATCTAAGTGGATATAAAATTCGAAACTAGATCGTATGCTGCGATGATGTCACTACACGGCTCGCGTCAAGTTCGCAGAGTGTGTACACATCAGTTATACCTTAATTGTCTGCTATAGACTACAGTAACCTTCTAAGTTTTACTACTGACCAAACAAGCAAACTCTCAAAATGTGCAGGGTAAACAGGTCCTCTTGTTACAGATAGATAGATAGATAGATAGATAGATAGATAGATAGATAGATAGATAGATAGATAGATAGATAGATAGATAGATAGATAGATAGATAGATAGATAGATAGATAGAATCTACCCCTTTGCTTGTAAGCGTATTTTTGAGTGTGTCTCCCAGGACTCCAAATGTCCTGGTTTATGGAGAACTTGGTCGTTATCCACTGTTTATTGACAGTGCTCTAAGTGCAGTCAGATACTGGTTCAAATTGCAAGACATGTTTCTTGTTAGACTACCAAAGCAAGCATATGAAATGAACAAAAACAGTTTTTTTGAGACTACCTGTAGGTCAGCCTGATGTACATAACTGGGCTTACAATACAAAACACTGTTGCAAAGTTAGGCAAAGAAACAGATCTGGTAAAATTTGAAACCGCTTGTTATTGATTTGATTAGACTTCATACAAAGATTATTTACCGAGATTTAGAAAATCTTTACACTAAAACTCTTCATACTAAGACTATTTACAGAGATTTAGAAACTCTTCACACAAAAATTATTCATACACAGACTATTTACAAAGATTCAGAAACTCTTCACACTAAAACTCTTAATACTAAGACTATTTACAGAGATTAAGAAACTCTTCACACTAGGACTCATTCATTCGTGCACGACCTGTTATAATAATAATAATAATAATTACTGTATTTATAATGCGCTTATCTTATAATAATTATAACTCTAAGCGCGCACTCACAACTCACGCACGCATGTGCACGCTTTAGACAATGACACATGTACCAATTACGCAAAAAATACATTCACTCAAATATACTCATACCACAAACAGACCAGACACTATATGCAAGAGACAGCTGGCGATGGGGTGCGTAGTGAGGTCATAGTGTTAGAACTGCTTGAAAAGGTAAGTTTTGAGGGCAGACTGGAAGGAGGTGGGAGAGGGTTTCTGACGGAGAGAGAGTGGAAGAGTATTCCAGATGGATGGGCCGTAGACAGAGAAGGAGCGGGACCCGAACGTGCTGAGTTTGGAGCGAGGAATGCGGAGGCGGAGAGGGTCGGAGGCAGAGCGAAGAGAGCGAGAGGGAATGTATGGGTGAAGTAAGTCAGAGAGATAGAGAGGAGCGGAGTTGTTGAGGGACTTGTAGCAGAGAGATAAGGTCTTGTATTGAATGCGTTGGGAGATGGGAAGCCAGTGTAGGGCTTTGAGCAAGGGAGTGACGTGGTCAGATTTCTTCTTTCTGAGGACGAGGCGGGCAGTATTGTTTTGAACGCGTTGGAGAGGGAGAGTGGTGGAGCGGGGAAGGCCGGAAAGAAGGGAGTTGCAATAGTCGATGCGAGACAGGATGAGGGAGACAGCAAGTTTGGTGGCAGCTTCAGTGGTGAGGTATTTTTGAGAGTTATCTAGAACTCTGCTAAATAAGATCCACCAAATATTCTTGATGCTGATGATGACGACGACGACGACGGCGATAACTTATGACGATGACGACGACGATGATGATGAGGATGATGATGGTGATGATGATGAAGAAGAAGAAGAAGAAGAAGAAGAAGAAGATGATGATGATGATGATGATGATGATGATGATGATGATGATGATGATGATGATGATGATGATGATGATGCACCCATGGCACATAGCTACGATCGAAAGAAAGTATACTCCAGGCACACGCTGCGCAGCAGGCCAAAGTATGTCCCTTGTCCCTTGAAGGGATAGGCTACTTTGGCGAGGTTAGCAGGCTGCTCAGTTACAGTGTCGGTGAAAGACTAGAAACGGAAAAGTAAGTTTCGTCTCCTCTAGGCGACGAATTAGGTCACGCTGTATTTGTTTCTAGGTCAACTATCGTTTACGAACCCTTTGAGAATCTTTTCGAACCGTTTATTGACGCCGGACAGTGTCCTCATTTGGTTTCATACAATTTAAGACTCCAAGAAGGCAAATGGGTTTTTGGGACGGAAAAAGAGCATTTCTGTAGAGAAAAGGGTTTAGGCAAGGGCTAGGAATAGATCTACAACTAACCCTTACCCGAACCCTTGTAGCAATATTCCGCTCTTTCCATCACTTTTAAACAGTACTGCGGTTCGCATCCGCGGCTAGCAGCGAGCCCAAAGTATACTTTGAAGGGATGGAGGGAATACTTTCACCTGCTGCTAGCAGGAGTTTTGGCGATACTTTCTACCGATCGCAGCAATGTGTATTACCTCGATGATGATGATGTTAATCATGATCATGAATGTGGTGGTGATGGTTGGTATTGGTGCTGGTTGGTAGACATCGTTACAAAATGGCAAGCCATTCAAATGAATTTCCAAAAAACAAAATCTGTTCAGCCGTTTAAAAAAAAAAAACAAAAAAAAAACACCAAAGAAAAACAAGCAAAAACTATTGAACAAAGTGTGTTCAGCAATAGACTCCAGTGACCTTGACCTTTGCGATAGAGCAAATATGATGGCATGATGCAACACTTTCCACTTTATTCGCGCTGCTGATTTGGGATTAAAGGTAATGATAGACTTAATAGTAATGAAATACTGTGCTGGAAAGTTCCTCATGATAGACCTTTACCTTCCCAACATACTTCTGCGCAATCGTACTGACAGTTGTCTAATAAAAGTTCGATGACAGATTTACTATGTTGTCGCTAGATAGCTCCTCGCAGTCGGTGTCGTAGTCGAGGTTGATCCAAGAAGAAAATTTTCTCCAGTAACCCTTCCCTTTGGGGGATTGATCTTTGACAATTCTACGTCGCTCGGATGCCAGTGAGCCAAGCGGAGTCGACTCGTGCGTTGCCGTTGACGTGGACGGAGTACAATGCTGCTGCTTTGGGTCTCGTTTTGGATGTGCTGAAGGCGTGTTGGACTCTGAACGACTGTGGCTGTAGGTGCTACTGCCAGGCTGATTAGCGGGTTGGCTCTTAGGCCGGCAGATGTCACCGGAATCCTTGTGAGGAGAGGTTTTCAGGTCGATGGCATTTAGTTTGTGCATTCCCTGAACGCAACTCAATAGATCTATGTAAGATGAACTGGAAGAACTCGGACCCGGTTTAGTGACGCTCTTTTGTAACGGTAACTTCTTTCTTTCTATTTGTTCGCTACCCGGCCCCGGTTTGGTGACGCTCTTTCGTGGCGTGTTTCCTTCTACCTGTTCGCTACTCTTGCCCTCAAAGTAGTCAAGAAGCTCGGAGTCACGCGCAGGTATGCTGACTCTGCCATGCCCAAGACGGTCCCACTTTATGCCGGCGAAAAAGGCATGGCGCCGGACCTCCGCCATACCTCCGGCATAGCCTAGCCGCTTGTTCTCTGACTTCAGCAAATCCTTCAAAAGTAAAATACCGTTGACAGGAACAAACTCCGCCATATTTTCCGGGAAGGTCAGCGTTTTGCGGTGATCTATGATCTTGTCGATCGTGCTGTATTTACTGTCAGGCAAAAACGGTAATTGATTGTACAGCATATGGTAGATAGTCACTCCCAAAGACCAATAATCACACAGGGCCGAGTAGCCAACCGCCTTCCTTGTTAGTAGATTAAACAATGACTTGGGAAGAAGAAGATGAAGAACTTCTGGTGCCATGTAGTAAGTGTTACATTCTGAAGTCACGATAGGGCGCCTAAATTTTCCTTTCTTATCGTCTGATTGTTTCACTGGGCCCACTGGAGATACCTTCTCAGATGAAGCAAAGATAGGACTCGTGATGAGCTTATGACTTAGCTTTATATCATGATTACTATCTGACTTCTGCTTTTGATCTCCTTGTTCGAAACGGCACGCAAGGCCAAAATCACACAACCTGAGATGTCCAGAAGCGTGGAGCAGAAAGTTTGCGAGCTGTATATTGCGATGCATAAAACCGCGTTCATGAAGCGAATCCACTGCTGAAAACATTTCGGCCGAGTAAAATTTGATCAGAGTCTCTGAAAAACGACCTCGGCTCTTCATCATCTGGTACAAGTTTCCGTTTTCCATGTACTCTAGCAATAGAAAGTCTTCTTCAAAATCCTGAATATAACCGTAGAAAGCGATAAACCTGGGCTGTTGACCGTCCTAAAAACCAGCAACTCTGACTGACACTGGTACTCGGCACGCCATGTTCCGTGGTGAAAGGCTTTGGCGACGACGATCTGTTTGTTGTCCCGACGACGAACTATCACCAGCTCAGCAAAGTTGCCCTTCACAAGCGAGTGCACAAAATCTAAGTCTCCGGCAGAGGTGTTTTCGGGAATAGGCACTGGCTGCTCGTCACTAGAGAATCTTCTTTTCCTGTTGATTGATTTTTCAGAGATTGACTTTCTCGGCCCTTTAGGTGTGGAAACTGTTACGGCGACTTCCTCTTTCTCCTCGAAAAAAGTTGGCGGTGGCGTAAAGTGGGTAGTCCTTCTACCTCGCCGACCGGGGAATTCCTGTTCAGTGTTGCTTCCCTGCTTATCAGTGCTTCCCTGAGGTACCGACATATCATCTTACTGACACCGTGATGGATTTTTGGGGTGCATAGATTTGCCACTGAAATCACCAGCAAGTATCTCTCCTAAATATTGTCCAAATATTTTATGTGCCTTCCCTTGACGTCATAAGCCTAGAAAAATGTAACGCAACAAGTGTTGTTGACGTCACGTATCGGGAATGGCTGCGGACCCACCCTAGATGACAGACCTTTTGTGACCAGCATTTTAAAAAAACAAGTCTCCTATCACTGAAGCTATTGTTTTGCGACATTTTATACCCTAAAACTCACGCTCGTTCAGAAACTGCTCGATGTGTTTAAATCCGTGTTTGTTGTGAGGAAATTTCTGAGGGTGAGTTGCTGCTAGATCTAAATAATAGATCTAGATGTAGGAGATCAAGATTTTCTTCTTCTTCTTGAGTTGAGCAGCCACAATCAATATGTTGATTCATTTGCTGCTGTATGTTGTTAGTAAGGGGTTTCCGTGTTTTCCGAGATGTAGTGGAAAACAAAAGAAAGCAACAACAAAAAATAAAAACAAAACAACAACAACAACAACAACAAAATAAATTGTATGTGTTCTTAGTAGCAATACATAGTAGACTCTAGGTTATAAAAGCAGAATCAGGAGAAAATGATCGAAACCCTAGACAGTTTGCAACTTAAAAGAAGATGATGTTTTGATGTTGTGCCTTTCTTTTTTATGTGTTTGTTTTAAATTATGTACAGGAAACATATTTCCAACTAAAGCATAGAAAAGAACGAATTATTACAGAACAAGGATTTAAAGTTTTATAGTGAAGGAGGTCTCTACTAATGTTAACCTGAAGTAAACAGCTACTCTCTTGAAATAAAGAATTACGTTGTACTTTAGTTTTAGACGTCAAGACTAACAGTAACACAGACATTAATTTTTGTCCTGAAGTATTTGTCCAAAGTCAGTAGGCCTACTTAATAAATAATAAGCCAGGACGATGAAGGGACCTGAGGGGGCCGGGTAGCTCAGTTGGTAAGAGCGTCTTGCTAGTAACCGAAAGGTCGCTTGTTCGAATCCCAAAGTGTCGTGTGACTATAATCTACATACAAACGAAGGGACCTGACAACACACTACTAAAGATGGTCTGAATCTGAAGGCAAAGAAAATAGGTCTACATAAAGAAAACCTGGAAGGCGAACGCAGTTATCTTCAATATAGAGCGATACAATACAATAAATACAATATCAGGGTCGGATTATGAAAGAGAAGGGAGGGGAGAGAGAGAGAGAGAGAGAGAGAGAGAGAGAGAGAGAGAGAGAGAGAGAGAGAGAGAGAGAGAGAGAGAGAGAGAGAGAGAGAGAGAGAGAGAGAGAACTTCTGGATAGTGGAGCAGCAGTTGACGCTGTGTACTTAAAGTAGTGGCTACATTTGGCTTACGTTTTATGGCTTATGCATTGGGTTATGAGATTTTTCACTGACCGGAATTTTGACTGGTGGCCACACCTTATGAGTCTAGTGGCCACATTTGGCTTACGCTTTACGGCTTAAGTTAGTTGTAGATTATAGTCACACGACACCGGGGCTTACAGGCGACTACTGGTCACATTATATTATTCTGACACCAGCAAACCAGTTGATGGTAAGGGTAAAATAATATGGTCACACGCTGGCCAATCTGGGATTCGAACCAGGGACCTTTCGGTTTCTAGTAAGCCGCTCTACCAACTGAGCTACCCGGCCCCACTTATTTTATGGCTTAGGCATTGGGTCGGAGGTAGTGACGCAATATTTATTACGGCCCGGTTCAAATTTATAAACGTGTATTGCTGTGTAATGTCACAACAACAAGGCACTTTTTCTTGACAATGTAATGCACTCTTTCACGATTTTACTATAATATGAAACAGCTTTACTTAAATCGACACGCAACAAGTGAAATTAACTACCTTAGCTCGCCAAATCGCGCGTAGAAGACAATTTGTGTTGCGTGTGGGAGGAGTTTAGGTAGACACTCGTGACGTCACACTCTCCTTCTGATTCGTCCTCGGCTTATGTATTTTGCCGAAGAAATCAAACATGCGCGATCCTTGTGAAATTTTACGTTAGCCAGTATGCAAGGAAATACATAAGGAATTCATAAGCGTAACACAAGTACAGGTCAATGTGGCAGGCTCTTTAGACTTTGCCAAGGCGTTCGATTCTGTACCTCATCAACGTCTTCTTGTGACGTTGGAAGCATACGAGGTGAAGGATCCCGTGATAGAATGGATTTTAGACTTTCTGATAGGTAGGCGCCAGAGAGTTCGCGTGAACGGTAGTTACTCAGTGTGGTCGCCAGGTATTAGCGGAGTGCCGTATGGCAGTTATCTCGGTCCAGTTTTATTCCTTGTGTTCATAAACGACCTGCCAGATGTTGTAAAGGTTCTGTGCCAGCTGTATGCTGACGATACAAAAGTGTACACGTCTGTGGACAATACAAAAGGATTGCAGGATGATTTGAATAGACTGATAGAATGGGCTGATTTATGGCAACTGCGACAAATGTCGTGTGTTACATTTAGAGCACGATGATCCTGACAAAACCATACCATGAAAATGCAAGACTCTGAACAAATAGTGACATTGGACGCTACAGACTTAGAGAGGGATTTGGGTGTGTTGGTAGATAAGGACCTCACATTTTCAAAGCACATAGAAACTCTGGTGAACAAATCAAACAGAATCGTTGGCCTCATCAGAACATGTTACGAATATTTGGATAAGGACAGCACGAGGCAGTTGGTTGTGGCACTAGTCATACCACACCTGGAGTTTGGAAATATTGCTTGGTCCCCCACATTTCAGAGGGACATTGATTTATTACACGATGTTGTGAGGAGAGCCACGAAAGTAGTTCCTTGTCTAAGAACCTTGACCTACGAGATACGCATGGGGCTGCTCATGAGACACAGGAGAGACACAGAACATCTGATAGAAGTGTATAAACACTCCCCGCTCCACAAGAGGACACACATTTTAACTGTTTTTTTTTGTGACACTTTATTGTCCCTTTTTTATCGAGATATTCTGGGCCGCCACCCCTGGGGAAGGCGTAGTCCCTAATATTAGCTGTGTTTTTGAAATTTTGCTGGGGGGGGGGGGGGGGGGGCAAACCGGAGTACCAGGGAAAAAAAACCGAGACATTGGCCAAGTGGAAAGTAAATAACATTGGGAGAAATATAACGCCCAGAGGCAGGATTGATCCCACACCTGTCAGCGCCATTGGTTTCTAGCCTGTGGACAAGGAAAGTTAGTCCCGCCACGCGGCCACAACGCTCGCTGAACATTGAGGTTTAACGTCTAACCCCACCATTGGTGATAAGGCAGACGGGGATAACCATGCCAGAGAACAAGGGGTAGGGACCGAAATCAACCACGAACCACCAGAGCAATCATACTGCTACTGTAAAATGGATAGTGAAAAAATGGCCACTTTTTATTTCGTTCACCACGGGATTGGAAGCTGGTCATCGTTGTGCCAGGCGAACGCTTTACCACTTGAGCTACGGTGGTGGGACAACGCTCGCTAACTCTGAATTCTTTTAACAGTCGCCTTGATGCCCATCTGGCTTCCTCGGTGTACTTCGTGCGAATATAGTGTCACCCTGTGACTAGTATAGTCTGAATGTTAGTGAGCCTAGTATTTCAGCAAAGACTGGATAAAAAGCTAATAATAGCCTATGGGCATCCATGGCACATCATATCGTATCATATCATATCATATCATATCACATCATATCATATCATATCATATCATATCATATCATATCATATCATATCATATCATATCATATCATATCATATCATATCATATCATATATCACATCATATTATATCATATCACATCATATCATATATCATATCATATCATATCATATCTTATCATACCATATTATATTATATTATATTATATTATATTATATTATATTATATTATATTATATTATATTATATTGTATAAATTCTATATTACATTGGATTTTGAAAATCTTAGTGTAGGTTTGGTACCCAGTTAGCCTATTGACCAGTGATGCAGACTTGCTATGACTGACATATATGTTTTACTCTCTGATGATGCCATGAGGGTTGCTGAGGACAGAGAAAGATGGAGTACGCTGGTTAAACGATCATCTGTGGTGCCCCAACGACTTTCGAGGAACGGGATAGGATAGAATAAGATAGAATGTAATCTTATATCATCCTCCATGCCCTCTTCCATCCATTTTTATTAGATGTTATCTTTGTGCGTCCAGGATGCGTGAGGAATAACCGACTATATTTAGGCTTGAATTAGCAAAATGCAGAAGTGACGGTAGACCTAGTAATCGTTTATCCCGTTTTTAAGAGCCATTAGAAGCAGAGTTGGAGTTGTTTTGATTTCACAATGCACACATCTGTAAGCCTACCAGTAATTTTATTTATTTATTTATTTATTTATCAGGGTCTACTGGCGGTTTAGTAGAAGCAGGGTCAGGTTAGGTTGTGACTTCAAACTTCGGCTGAACCATAACTAATACTATATAAAACAAAAAAAAAGGGGGGGAAGGGGGGAAGGGGGGGGCACACTAATGGCTAGTGGACAACAGAAATCGGTTGTAGCAATACGTAGTGGTACATTATTATTAGTTAGTAGTTTAATAGTATCACATAACGTACTCAGGAAACTCCCTCCCCCAATCCCCTTCATCAAGAGAATAATCCGTCTCTGAATACAGTACAATACTATACAATACAACTTTATTAATCTCAACCTGAGTGACAGCATTAGCACATTAAACATCACATGACATACACACAACAAACAAACATTGTTAATGCATAAACGTACTATTAAAACATGCAATAAACTAGTATATGAAGTAGAGGTTATAATAATCACAAAACTACCCCAAAATAACAAAATTGCGATATTGTGTGTTATTCACAAAAAAATCCGTATGTGTTTTATTATACGTTCATTACACTATTTCGCAGAGGTCACCATGGTCTACAACTACACCATACCGCGAGGGCCCATCGCGGCCATGTACACGAGCCCGGGCCCTTGCTACGGCCTGCCAGGGCTGGTGGGTCACATACAGCAGCCACATGACCCTCGCAGCGTCCACGCCAAGAAGCCCGCCTACACCTTCGGCTTAAAGACGCCATTAATGGACAAGTCCTGCAGCCCTGGGCCAAAATATCTGCCTCATCCTAAGGTGGGTTCCGCTTGTAGCGATAAACCTTCTGATACGACTGAGAGCTACAGCGTGGGGCCGGGTAGCTCAGTTGGTAGAGCGTCTTACTAGTAACCGAAAGGTACCTGGTTCGAATCCCGGATTGGCCAATGTGTGACCATATTATTTTCCCCTTACCTTCAACTGGTTCGCTGGTGTCAGAATAATGTGACCAGTAGTCGCCTATACGCTTCGGTGTCGTGTGACTATAATCTACAGTTACACATTTGAGAGCTACAGTGAGATGAAACTATTATGTAAAGCCATTGTGGAGGCTACCAAAAGCATGGCGCAAAAAGGGAAGACAGGACGATGACACCAAAAACGCTCTCAGAAGTGTGGCACCAAACAAGCAGTAAAGTCGCACTTTGATTTACCAAAAAAAAGATGAAAAAGTATTTGTAGAGAACACTTTTGCATATACGAATTTTTCGGTTATATGTGGGAGTGTCTGGAAATACCTTTGAGAGTGGCTTGTCATCTTGTTTTCTTGACAGTAGGATTGTCACTTAGGCCTACGTAGCATGTGATTTTATTTTATAGTGCGGTATGATTCGATCTTGCTGTTTTTAAACCAATGCAGAACATATATAAGCAAGTCAAGCAACAATATCGGAATTGGCTATCATTCTTATTCAGCTTTAAAATACATGTAGATTATACTTTGATCATTTCCACGAATCTGCGCTCTTTGCTATAATAATACTAAAGTTAAACGTTTGAACCCTGATTCCTATACAGTTGTACCGCGATGGGTTTGACGGGACTCCTCATTATACGATGCGCAAGCGTTGCATCATGCCCCCACCCTTCAACGTACCAGGGCCTGGCACCTACAAACCTGAGAAAGGCTTCCCTTGCAGTACTCACCCCACCGCCCCCTCCTACAGTCTGCGAGAGAGGACCAAGCTACGGCCGTTGGACAAGACGCCTGGTAATATCGTAATGAAAACGTGCCTCGTTGTAGTAAAATTACACAGCAACACACGTTTATAAATTCGAATCGGGCCGTGATAAACATGGAGCAACTACCTCCGACCCAATACATAAGCTGAAAAACGTAAGTCAAATATGGCCACTAAACTCATAAGGTGTGACAACCCGTCAAAATTCCAGTCAGTGAAAAATCTCATAACCCAATGCATAAGCCATGAAACGTAAGCCAAATGTGGCCACTATTTAAGGCATACGTCATTTTGGTTCTCATGTGACTGAAAGAAATATTTCACAAACCTCTCGTGCTTTGAGGACACTAGCTTCCTAAGTCTTGTATAAGAAATCTATATGTCATACTTCTCCCCTGATTTCCTCTTTGTCCCACCGCCGTAGCTCAATTGGTAGAGCGTTCGCCTGGCACACCGATGACCCAGGTTCGAATCCCGTGGTGGGCGATATAAAATGTGGCCATTTTCACTGTCCATTTTAACAGTAGGATTGCTTTGGTGGTTCAGTGTTGATTCAGGTCCCTACCCCTCTTTCCCTGGGATGGTTATCCCCGTCTGCCATATCGCCAATGGTGGGTGTAGACGTTAAACCTCAATGTTCATTCATTTCCTCTGATAGTAGTGGTGTGGTCATCACAAATATAAGCCGTCCTTTTTATGTAGTGTTTGTAATTTATACTCTATTAATATAATAGGCTTATTTATTTTGCATATCGACATTTTATATTCACATGCATAGCAAAGTGTCTATGTATTCGCTCCCATGATGCAGGCCACTCCCCACTCTGCCAGATATGGTTACAAATAATGGTGAGGGCGTCAATCATCGCTACTCCTCCTGCTTGAAGCAATTCCGCGGGTATGTTTTCCACTCCCGCGGACTTCCCCTTCTTCAGTGATTGCTCTGCTGCCTGAACTTCTCGGAGAATTGGGAGGATTTCTTCCTCTTCTCTTTTCTGGGGACATGCTAGAACTGATGGGTCTCCGTTTGGTGTGTGGTTGTAAAGGTCAGAGCAGTACTCTATCTATCCAAGACTTGTGGTTCTTCTGTAATGCCAGACTTGCTTTGGATCATGGAGACCTTGGACTGTTTAACATCAGCCGCTTCACAGTCTAGTAGGCCTTCTTGCTGTTATTCTTGTTCAAACTGTTCTCTATTTTCTGGCATTGCTCTTTTATCCTGTTCTCCTTCGCTGTGCGCATGCCTTTTCGGATGTCATTGTTGATTTGTCGGTAGTCATCAGCGCCCTGTGTGGTGTTTTTTCCACCTCTCTTCATATATCACACGGGCCCAAAAGTTCAGGTGTGATCCACTGTTTCTTCTTTAGGTGGTGCTTGTTAAGGATCTTAGTGGCGGCATCTGTCACAGCTAAGTTGAAGGTAGTAGTCATGATGTTGACAGCTATTTCACCAGCTCCTAAAATGAGCAGTGGTGCAAATTTCCCTCCAATTGGGCTTGGAATATTTCTGCGACCCCGGGTCTTGAAGTTTGTCCAGGTTGAACTTCAGTCTGGTGCACTTTGCTGTGTTTACTGTCTTCAAGTGGAGCCGGAAGGACATCATCACGAGATCGTGGTCACTTCCGATGTCTGCTCCTGGGAAAGTGCGTGCCCTGCCAATGTTGATGCTTGATCTGAAGCGTGTCTTGACCATGATGTACATAGTCAATGTGGTTATGTTGCTTCCCGCTGGGACTGTGCCATGTCCATCGTCTGGAATTTTTGTGGAGACTAAGCGTGTTTGCCAGTATCAGATTGTTGTATCAGGCAAACTCCAAGAGTTTCAGACCCCTGTCATTTGTCTCTTTGTTGCAGTGGGGTCCACACGTGTCACCAAATATGTGGTGCGCATCTTGGCCAACCTTGGCATTCTAATCGTCTTGCACTGTGACTATGTCTTTCTTCGGCACTTGGTCAAGAACAGCCTGTAGATGTTCATAGAAATCATCAACTTCGATGTCGTCATAGTCTGATTTTTGGGGCGTAGGCCCGGATGATGGTGATGTTGAAAGGGGCTGCTCTAAGACGGATGGTGATGAGTCTACTGGAGACTGGGCGGCAACCCATGACAGTGGCTAAAATGTCTTAATGGACCAAGAATCCAACGCCGAGTTCGTGCCTGTCATCTCTCCCACTGAAATAAAGCTTGAGGCCTTTGTCGTCATTGTTTCACCTAGGCCTTTCCAGCGCAGTTCGCTGATACCAAAATTGTTCCATCAATACATGTAGTGGTCCATCTCGAGGGACATTTCTTTTAATTTTCCATCCGCAGTTAGGGTCCTGACATTCCAGGTCCCTATGACGATGTTGTCTCTCGTGCGGATCCTGCTAAGTGGTTCATCATTTGCACACTTGTCTCCTCCGTCCTGGTGGCCAACGGAAGGCGCGGTGCTTGGTGACCCGGGCGACGACCAATCCGGTATGGAATGAGTGATTTTTTTTTGTCTGGGGCAAGAAAGACCTTGCAGGGCCCAATCCTCTCCAGGCTGTTGGCCACAGCCGAAATCCACGAGTAGAGTGTGGCTCGCCTTGGCCTCGAGCACGTGGTCGTTGAACCTCTAGTAATGTGAGGTTCATCCGTCCTGGCCGGTGACTTCTGTGTAGAAGACTTTCGCTCAGTGATGCCGTGCTGATATCCCGCCGGGAAACGTTGGGTCTATTCTATTCAGGGCCCAAACACACCGGCCAAAAATATTTATAAAAAAAATAAATAAATGAAATAAATAAATTTATAAAAAATAAAAAAAGAAGTTTATATATATATATAACTTTTTTTTACATATAAAAATACAAGTAATACATAAGATCACGAAATGACAACTACGAAAACAACATTCCCACAAAATATAACTGTTGTGGGATGTTGTTTTTATAGTTGTCATTTCGTGATCTTATGTATTACTTGTATTTTTGTATGTTTAAAAAAAGTTATTTATTTCTTGAAATGCAATGTGATGTATAAATTCTCCATTGTGGATAATAGCCTTTATAGAGATTTGTTGACTGGACCTGACTTAACGTGACAGCAGTAAATTGGTTTTGAGGGCAAAAGCTTTCTTACTTATTAATAGTTGGCGAGTTAAAATGTTGAAGATGTTGCTCGTGCGAGTCTCAGACGTAAAACAAGATCTCGGATTATGGTTGCTCTTTGAGTCTGCATAGCCTATGTTTGTGGTTAGCGACTTGAACGAAATATTAACAACAGCTGGGTTTGATTAATGTTGTCCTGCTTCAAACTGCATTTTGTTCTTGCCATTAGCCAGCCCTTTGTAGGTGTTTCAAACTTATTGTCACCGTTTCAGCGCCCAACACATACACATTGCCCAATGTAGTAGGGGCGACTCCCGTGAAGAAACAGCTGCCCATCTACACCATGAGGCCCAAGCCTAAAACCGGAGGCTTCTCTGAGGATCTGGCCAAGGTAAGCAAAGTGGTGCGATAGTTTAGGGTGTTGAGGTTAAGCATCGACGAGAGCCCGGTTTGCTAACTTGGATGAGAATACTAAACAGCAGATGGCGACGAAAGAGCGCACCACAACGCAGCCCCAAAGGCCATGTTTAGAACCGGGGAAGGTAATGAAGGTAGAAGAGAGATGAGATGAGCAACGCTATGATGAAGCTGGTCTAAAAGGGAGGTCCTGAAGACTCACTCCCCTTTGACCGAAAGCTTAGGAAAAAATGCTTTATTACCTTTAAAAGCAGTGATGGTGTAGCAGGCCAGATTATACCCCGCCTCAAGTATACCCAGGGTATAAACTGGCCTAGCCCAGACTATGCCCCCGTATAAACTGGCCTAGCCCAGACTATAACCCTGGGTATTATCTGGCCTAGGTTCGTTTAACCCTCTCCTGCCCATTATAACCCCCCCCCCCTCCCTACGGAAGACCTTATCCTTCACGTTACTCTTTAATTTATGTGTTGTAATTGTTCTGATGCACTCAGATAGATAGACAGACAGATAGATAGATAGATAGATAGATAGATATATAGATAGATAGATAGATAGGTAGGTAGGTAGGTAGGTAGGTAGGTAGGTAGGTAGGTAGGTAGGTAGATAGATAGATAGATAGATAGATAGATAGATAGATAGATAGATAGATAGATAGATAGATAGATAGATAGATAGATAGGGTTAGGGTAAGTTTTATTTATTTATTTATTTATTTTACACGCAAGATAAAGGCTGTTAGCTGAGTTTATTCAGTTTTTTTTGTGTTTTTGTTTTTTTTACACGCAAGCAAAAGGCTGTTACCTGAGAGTTGGTCACGCAAACGGTCATGTACAACAAACCCATGAGTGAAATCTCTTTAGGTGGGGGTATATTCCGGGCGCGAGGGGTATGACCTGGCCTAGGCTGATCTATACCCAGGGGGTTAAACCCGCCTAGGTTACATTATACCCAGGGTATAAAGTAGCCAGGGGTATATTCCGGCCTGTTTCAATGGTAACATAGTTATTGTATTGCAGTACTGAAGACTCCTGGATGACAAATGGTGACAGAAGTAGTCTGCCTTGGTGTGTTCTGCTTCACGACAAACTGGGTCTCTTCCTAATATGAGTGCCGGTGTGACGAGCTGAAATGACTCTCTTTTCACTTTTATTCCCAGGAGTAGTTTCAGGCCATGCCCAGATTAACTCCCCGGGAGTTTGTCTGATTATGGCCCAGAATGGCCCCCCTTCTATTCCAAATCAGCCCCCACTAATACACTTCTACTCAAAATAACCAGTCACTCGCGAGTTAAAACAGAACAGTTCCAGAACATCTCACCCCCCTCCCCACACAACATTTGAGTTAAACTGGGCCTAGTCCAAAACAGGCCACAGGGGAATTTAACTGGGACAGGGAAAGAAAAGATCCCACCCCAACACACATATAAAGCACTACAGGGGTGTACAACTGGGACACGTCTAGAACATACTCCAAGCACCCATAAAACATAGAGCTAAGCGGGGATAGGTCCACAATCACTGTTAAACACAACAGGGGAGTCAAACTGGGACAGGTCCAGGTCAGCCCCAAGTACACTAAATACATAAAAGCTATACATGGGAGTTAAACTGGGACAAGTCCAGAAAAAAAACTGACTTTATTAGAAAACGTAACACGGGAGTTTCTGGGACAGTCCCAAAACAGCGCCCCCCTCCTACCCCCCATCCCTCTCATAACACTATAGGGGAGTTAAAGAGGAAACATTACTACAGGGGGGTTGAAAAGGGCCAGATCCAGAACAGCCTCCAAACACACCTATAAAACACTACAGGGCAGTGAAACTGGGACAGGGCCAGGACAGCCAACCCACCCACACACACACCATTAAAACATTACAGGGGAGTTAAACTGGGACAGATTCAGAAAAAACCCACGCACACAACTATGAAACACTACAGGGGAGTTAAACTGTGACAGGTCAAGAACATCTCCCCCCCCCTTCCTTCCTCACACACCTCTATAAAACATAAAAGAGGAGTTAAGCTTGGACAGGTTTAGAATAGCCTCCCCCACACCTATAAAACGCTAAAAATGGAGTTAAACTGATCCAATCTGGCACCACCCTCCCTCCCCCCAACCTGTTCCAATGTAACTCCCCAGGAGTTTTTTTGGTATAATTAAAATTGTCCCAGAATAATTCCCGTAGACTGGGACTTTGTCAGATTTACTCTCCTTTGAGAAGTGAACTGTTTGAAACTGGCCCAGTTTAACTCCTTATAGTTTTTCTGGTACAAAAAGTTTCCAGTGCCGAAGTAACTCCCTGGGGGCTGTTCTGGCACGCATAGAGAGTCAGTTCAGTTCATGACCTTGATCGTCCCTATGTAACCTTCATTCCCCGATTAATTCCCGGGAGTTGATTTGGAACAGAAGGGAGGCCATTCTGGGTCATGACTAGACTAACTCCTGTGGAGTTAATCTGGACCTGGACCGAAACTACTCCCAGTTATAAAACTTATAATAGGGGGTGGTGGTGGGTGGGGAGGGGGGGCAGTTTCGGCACGTTACACCTATATGTTTAAATAACATTAAGACATATTAGTCTACTGCTAGAAATTGAATCATGAAACTGCTACACCGTTCTTTTAATACAAGTCTTACTTTTGTTCACCTGTTCAGGCACCCGGTCCGGGTACGTACGATGAGACGAATCCGTCCAACTATAAGGACCGCGCACCATTATTCTCCATGGGTGCTCGTGTATTTATGCCGGGCGACACCACGCAGAAACCTGGCCCCGGAGCCCATCGACCTGAGGATGTGAGTACGGTTATTATTTAGAAGAACAGCGTGTTATGCTTGATTAGCCTATTTATCGGTTGCCTACTGGCGAGTTCGTTGTTTTGCTGCATAGTTAGGGTGGACTTTGCAGCAGATAGTTTGAATTCTCAGTGTTTTGATTGGTTGGGCAATTTGTTTTTATCAATTGTACAAATGTGGTCAACCTCGCTCCAAAGTCAAGATCACTGGAGCTGTCCAAACTATGAGGGATATGAAGTCCAAACATATTTTTGGAGATAATAGATTGATCTTTTATACATGTTTTGTTTTTTGCGTTGATCTTTAAGGTCAATGCCTTGCAAAAACATACACAAAATAGGTCATCATACAGTGGAATGGCTGTTTATTTAACTCATAGTTTGCAACAATGGGTTATTTGATTTGACATACATAAAAGGCCACGTGAAGGTCAAGATCATCCCAAGGTCACGTCACTGAAGGTCAAGGTCATCCCAAGGTCACTGTTTTGTTGGTATAATACAACTTTTGCTGAAGTTTATATGATAGTTCATGAGTGCATTTGGGGCCATCTCAAAGTCATCTCAAGATCAAGAGCATAGAAAGATCAAAGTCGGTATTACTTTGCATGTTAATGCCACCATTTCATTTAGTTTTTTTCTTGGCACTCATTTTCATGTTAAATATTGCGAGTTCTATAAGGAGTATGTGAGTCATATGGGCTTTGGCACTCTTTAAAAAAAACAAATTACCTCTCAGTCTGGCACTTTAGTTTTGTGATTATGTTTTGGGTCATGATAGCTTGTTTTGTTTGTCAGTCAGTCGGTTGATTTGATTCTCGTGATGGCGATGGTTGGTGAGATGGAGCAAGAAGCAGAAGAAGAAGAAGAAGAAGAAGAAGAAGTTGAAGTTGAAGAGAGAAAGAAGAAGTTGAAAAGAGAAAGAAGAAGAAGTTGAAGAGATGGATGAGTGAAGAAGGGTTGGGTGGAAGAAGAAGTTGAAGAGAGAAAGAAGAATAAGATGTTGAAGAGAGAAAGAAGAAGAAAAAGTTGAAGAGAGAAAGAAGAATAAAAAGTTGAAGAGAGAAAGAAGAATAAAAAGTTGAAGAGAGAAAGAAGAAGAAAAAAATGAAGAGTTGGATGAGTGAAGAAGGGTTGGGTTGTTGGCTTAAGTGGTAGATTTCTTTAGTTTTACTGCTTACATGTAGATAGCTTATGAGTCCATAAACTATGAAACACAACTGATTACATGTTTTTGTATTGCAGTGCATGTATTACACGAAAAAGGCGCCTGGTGCTTTCACATTCGGCATCAAGCATTCTCCGTACACAGCGCCCGTCATCATGGAGCCTAGCGATGATTAAACCTGGATTAAACATTGTGCTGCTTTAGCATCAGCCAGCGACAGCTCCACGGTGTATAATCCTTTTGGGATCCAGAAAACTAGTATTGCATCGCAACGGTTTATTAATGCATTTGCTATTGTTTGGCTTCGAGGAAAGGTTATACACCCTGGTGCAGGATCACAACAATTCAACCTCCGCTTTACGCACAGGATAATGGTATGGGGTAAGTTCTTGTAGAAACTATTGCAAGATAGTGTCAGTATAATGCAGTTTTAGTGAACCAGTATAAGGAACGAATACAAAACTGACACAACTAAGTATATATATATGAGTATATAAATTAAGTCTTTTTTTTTTTCGTTCCTTACAGCCGTTCATAAAACTGCCTCCAGAAAGTCAAACGCATGCAGTGCTTACATTCGCAAAAAAACTCCGGTAACTACCGGTATATACCACAAAACATAATTAAGAATGTAATTTAGGTTGTCTAAACCTTATTATTATTATTATTGTAAATTACTTTCAGGTTTTAAAGTAGGCCATTTCAGTTTAGTCATAATTTCAGTTTTGTGTGTGTTCCAGTCTGTCTGGAAACTTGCTCATGAATGGAACTGATGCGCTGCGAGGTTGTATGGCGAAATAACGGAGAAACCACATCTCAATGGACAGCTTCGTTATTGAATATTGTTACATTATATTACTTTTGTGATGATGCTTATTTTTTTAAATGCAATTTACATATTCTATTATAATGCCGTTTTAGATTATATTTGGTTGTCGATTTTTACTGGCAGTATCTATTTGGATAGGGATAGGATCTATTCGGGCTCTAGATATATTTGCGATTTTGATATTATCGATTTTTACTCTATTTCTACATAAAATGTTATTTAAAAGTTTTTTTCTTTTGTAGTATAATAAGAAAACAAACGCGTTTTGCAAACAATTGTGATAATGAAGATAATGGTTATATGTACAGAACGTGTTAATCGTTCCAATGCCGATATAGATATATATAAACTAAACTCAGACACATAAATGTTTGTCTTACTTTGTTTTCGTCTTTTCTGTGGTCAGCTGGATTTCCGCCCTCACCTCTTTTAGTCCTATTGGAAACCAACGCAAAAGCAGACATTGCAAGATTATGTTCACCATTGTATGCATTAATCGTTCGCACAAACGTAGAAGAAGTAATTATTTTCACTTTCTAAAACCTTCATCACTTTCATGTAGCTGTATTTCGTTTTTCTGCCGCTCCATTCTTTTCTTTGGCGTTTCAATATTTTCACCTCTCAGTAGTGTGGAGAAAGAAGGCACGCGAAGAGTGGGACAAACATTAACAGAACTGCACAGAAAGAGAGCATGACATTAAGAGAAAATTAGCAAAACTGTACAGAAAGAGTGTATGTTTTGCAGTGAAAACAAATCAGAAGCTTGTTTGACCAAGCATATAATTAATCGGATAACCCGGCGCCAAATCCGTGTAAACTGAGTCCAACTGTGACATTCACATTGGGCATGGTGGTAACGCAAACTAGTTCTTCGGTACGTTTATTAGTATGCTTAACAGTATTAACAAATCACCTGAGCCTTGTATTACGTTCCACACAAGTCTTTACATAGCCTATAGTCACCTGGCTATTATCTGAACCACTAAACCCACGACTGTTAACTAAAGTATTTTTTTGACCGGCACTTACAAACAACAAATACTAATAATAAATACGCATAGCGTGTAAACTCGTCTTTCCAGACATAACAACGTGTGTGTGGGTGTGTGTTTATTTTGAATATTTTTTAAGTTCATTTTTGACTCACGTGCATAGCAATGTGAGTTTAAGTACTAACCCCCCTCCTCCCTTCCCCCGCCCTCACCCCCCCCCCCCCAAAAAAAAAAAAAAAAATAATAATAATAATAAAAATTCCCAGATTGAGGCAAATCTGTGCGAGAAAAAAAAAGGTCCGTCCGTCCGTCGTCCGCTGTCCGTCGTCCGCCGTACGCTATCAGTCGTCCGTTGTCTGTCTGTGAAAATCTTGAAAGTGAGTGAATAATATCTCAGAACGTATTTCAACTATCATATAATATCACAACCGAACTTGTATGTTGTATTTTTTATTTTTATTTTATTTAAAAGTTCTTATATAGCGCTTTTCCAGCTCAAGAGCTGCTCAAGGCGCTGGCCGATACAGGATCTAACTCAAGCCGCCCGAGACGCCCACCCGCAGCCTTTGGGCGCATGGTCTGACGCCCGGACAACTGAGCACAATCCTGGGCAGCCAGGGATGGGGGAGAAGGACCTAGGTGCATGCTGGGTGTGTTCTTGTCACCGGCACTCACCCGTCTAGGACATGAGCGTCAGGATCTTTAAAGTCCGTTATGATGGAATGTATGCGACACAGACTAGACCTCGGTTTATATTCTCATCCGAAGGAGTAGGAAAACAGGAGTAGTGTCTTTCCCAGGGACACAACACAATGGCCCGGCCAGGGCTCGAACCCGGGACCTTCAGATCCGCAAGCCGAAGCACTACCATTAGACCACAGTGCCTCCCTGTATATCCATGTATATCCATGAGACCTCATAAATGATCAGTGAATTAATTAGTTTATTTCAAAGTCAAGGTCACAGGTCAACAAATTATTGTTAGTCAAAAGATGACAATTTTTCACAAAATTTCACCTTTTTCTAAGTTATTAATAATGAACTTATGATTCTTTGATGCATGGTAAATATCAATGAGACACACATAATTTACGAATTTGGTCAACCTCACTCGAAGGTCAAGCTCACTGGAGCTATCCAAAGTCGGTTAGTATAGGTACTTTCAATTGACTTTGACCCTAAACTATGAG
The DNA here is from genome assembly GCA_036898135.1 of Oncomelania hupensis. NCBI lineage: Eukaryota > Metazoa > Mollusca > Gastropoda > Littorinimorpha > Pomatiopsidae > Oncomelania > Oncomelania hupensis. The sequence goes on from CM072515.1 coordinate 26,907,443, forward strand.
ATATATAAAGTCCAAACTTGTATTTAGAGATGATAGGTTGCTTTTTCATATATTTCACGTTTTTGCGTTGATCTTGAAGGCCTTGCAAAAAAATACAACAAAATAGGTCATCGTACAGCGGAATGGCGCTATTTAACCCATAGAATGCAACAATATTGGATTAATTGAGATGTCACGTGAAGGTCAAGGTCACGGACACTGAAAGTCAAGGTCATCCCAAGGTCACTGATTTTTGACATAATACAACTTTTGTTGTAGTTTATTTGCACGAGAGTATTTGGAACCGGAGGTCAAGATCATCTCAAGTTTAAGAGCATAGAAAGCTCAAAGTCGCCATACTTTACATCTTAATGCCACTGTTTCATTTTGTGTTTTTCTGGGCAGCCATTTTCATGTTAAATATTTCAAGTTCCATAAGGAGCATGTCAGTCGTATGGGCTTTGCCGGCCCTTCTAGTTTTAATTCTAGTGATCTTTTTTGACACTTAGTTCATGGATGCTATTAGACAGGTCAGTTTAGCCAAAAGCTTGCAGCCAACACGCCAAGTTGTTGTTTTTTCGCACCCGTGCCTCACTCGTTTGGTTAGTAGACTAAACTTTTATGTCAAGACTTAGTGAATCGTGCATGTCTGTTTTCATTATTGATTGTCATTATATAAGACAAGGAAATGGTCTTCCCAAACTCCTCCATTCTTATTCAGTATGGTACATTTTTAAAGAGCTTGGGAAAGATGTTGTTCAATAATGACGTTGACGGCGACCGATTTTAAACTTCTGGCGCTCAACATCATTTTATTTTATTGTTCGTTTATTCATTTATTTGTTCTATTTAATTAGTCTATTTTAATTAGTCTATTTTAATTAGTCTAATATCCTTGTGTAAAGTACGCTTTGTGTGCGATTTGTTTGTTGACGCATGCACGTGCACATTTTAACAAAATTCAAATAACTGGATTGTACACATCATTTGGCATTGGCATAGCGACATCATTACTTGATTGTGAGGTAGTACAGATCAATAGGCCTACAAGCCATAGTTACTAGTTAAACTGAACGCAGCTAATAATACAGAGGATTTCAAGCGTGTTGGCGCAGTCCAACACCCAGATTAAACACGCTAATCCGCGCAAAGTGTATTCATGGTCAATCTGTGCTGTTCACTCTTCATTTAGCCCTAGCAGCAGACCATGGCCACTTCACCTGCGCTTTCCTTTCCTTCTCTGTGGCCAGCCAGGACAGGTAAGATGTTATCATTTTCATTTTGTGCTTCAATTTTATCATTGTTTTGTTCGATTTCGTGAGTGAGTGCGTTTTCACGTATCGCTTACAGCTACAACAGCTACGAATAAAATCTACATATCCACAATATCCAAATCTAACTTCAGGTGGTATAAGCCAAAATAATTGTAGGCTTACGTCATATATTTTCAGGTCAAGCATTGTGTTGGCCATTGTTAATATAATCACATCTGATTCTGTTTACAAATGAAGATTCCCTATAATGTTCGGCAGTATCTCTATCATATTCAATTTCTCTGGTGAATAAAGGAGAAATTGCCTTGTTCGGGGTTCATAATAATCATTTAAAACATAGCTAAAGTCATGCGTATATTAGTCGATTGGTGGCCAGTCTAATTATCTGTGTGTTAAATGGGTACGCATGGGTATGTGACTGGATATCTGTTTATGCATGTGTGCTAGTGGTGATAGATTTGTATTTCGGTATGGAAGTTGTGTATGATAGTGTATCAAATGTATTAATATTGTATGTCTATGTTTTGCACTGCAAAAACAAATTTCCATGCCACGTGTTTGGACAATAAAGAATCTTGAATCTTGTTTAAAGAGGGGCACCCCTGATCCGTATAAAAGATCTGCTGAAACAACCCTAATGGTAATGGAAGGCACTCCACCAGCCGGTCACTTTACAATAAAGGCATCCCATGTAGGGGACGATGAGGTCTTACTCTAATTTATCTAACTCCCGTTTTTAATAACAAAATAGAAAATAAACATTATTATAAAATATTAACAAAACACATACATATAAAATGCATAAATTACTAAATAATAATACCATAGAAAGCCCTAGTGACCATTTGGCAAAGAGCCTCCAATATCCCAAAGCTGACCCAACAGACCCTATACACAAATGAGAAGTTTTGGGAGAGTTTTCAAGAAAAAAAAGGCAGGTGACTGGTGTAGCGAAGAAGTTGGTAGATTGAGAGTACAGAGTAGGAACGAGAAAGAACAAATGAGAAAGACAGCAACAGTGGGAATTTAAAGCACTAAATTTCCACAAAGTGGGGATACTATTTATATAGAAATCCCATCCACCCCCAAAGGGGGTGTTCAGGCAAGAGAAAAAATACCTTGGGAAACAATTAAGAAAGTATATTTATTATTAGACAGTGTTGTCCTCCAAACAGTCCAACATTTACTGCTTATGTTTCTAATATTACAAGACACGTTTAACACCAGATTTATATTTTTAACCATACAATATAGTACGTACACATTTTGTCATTAACACAAGTAAATATACACAAACGACCTATATTATAAAACAATCACTCAGTTAATCAGAAATTTTGTAATATTAATAGTATTAACTACCCCCATCCCAATGCACGCACACGCGCGCGTTCACATTCACGCACGCACACACGCACACACGCACACCATAATCAATTGCAATGTTATCAGACAATTCACCCCAAAAACTTCCCCATCAGCCCATTCTTCCCATCCCCTTTCAGTACCGACCCTACTACACACACAGATGGACACAGTCAAACTCCCCGATGTAAGCTCACGGTAATTCAAAAGGTCATATTATGCATAGCAAAATCTGCATGTAATGTTCCTGGTAAGTCATAATTATATAGTGTTCATGATAATTCCCAAGGTCACGTTATACATATCAAGATCAGCATAGACCTATAGGGTTCATGGCAAGTAGTAAAGGCCACGCTATACATAGCAAGATCTGCATATAATGATCATGGTCATTCGTAAGGTCGTGCTATTCGTAGCAAGAACTGCTTATGTTGTGCGCCATAACAAATGCAAATCAGTCATTGAATCTTTCATTTAAATTCTGATCAAACATTTAGGTGATATTAGATATTTAAAATTAAATATCTTAAAACACATTAACTATCTATTAGACATTTAAAACTAAACTTCTTAAAACACATTAACTATTTAAGAAGAAATAAACAACGTAAATAAATAATAAATAACAAAATAAATAATAAATTACAATAAAATACAATAAATAACAAATGCAAACTAATCACAATTAGATAAGTTCTAACAATTCGTGTTTCTAAGAATTACAATTAATAAACCAAAATCTTATTTCTTTTCAATCTCAAATGTGTGTATTATAACAGCTTATGCATGTTGGTGTGCTTTGAATTACAAGAAACCGCGAAGATCGGTCATATTAAAGTCTCTGGAACAATATCAAAATAGCTGATAATAAGAAATAAAAAAACCACAAAAAAAACCAAACAATCGGGACCGTAGCAAGGCTTGTCAATAAAAGCGGGTTTTGAAAGTAAGCGGATTTAGAGTGATCCAATCTTTACTGTACACTTACAGCTGACTCTTCCAAACACAATGCAAACACACATAATTATGACTTGCGTACAATCATAAAGAAAAATCATCCACACTATAATTATCACCATCAGCTGTAGCAGTAGAGGTAAATATTCATTTTAATGTGAAATACAAGCTCTACAATTATTTAAAAACAGAGAAGCAAAAGAATGGCAATCATGTAGCACTGTTATATAAACCACAAGAAAACAGCTGTTGCTGCTGCATGTAGCATATTTCTTCCGACTCAAGACTCACTCACAGTTGCTGTCTGTAACCCATTTCTTCTTTGTCATGCTACAATAAAAAATAAAAAAAGATACTCCACAGTAGCATCCTGAAACCCCAAGAAGAAGAATTATTAGACTGTACGTCCATGTACTGCAACCATTTATCACAATGAAAACAAATGTAAAATAATCATCACAAACAATTACTTATTGCTATTGTAGCAAGAGTCAAAACTTCCCTACCACATAACGTCAAACTGGGATTTCCAATTATAATGTGACGAAACTCGTTCGTTTTCATACAATGGCAAGGTCTTTCAAACTAATTTATGTAGTCAAATATTCTCCAAACCAACATAGTATTTGACATTACATAAAGGTGGGATACTTTTTTTCAATTGTCTATGATGAACCAGGAAGCTCATAAGAAAAATATAACATTACAAACGTGGTCATTTTGCGTTTTCTGCGTATCTGACTCACATGTCCTTCACGTGTGAGGGCCGGCTACACAAATACACCCAGCATGTCCTACAGGTGTGAGTGCCGGCTACACAAATACACCCAGCATGTCCTACAGGTGTGAGTGCCGGCTACACAAATACACCCAGCATGTCCTACAGGTGTGAGTGCCGGCTACACAAATACACCCAGCATGTCCTACACGTGTGAGTGCCGGCTACACAAATACTCCCAGCATGTCCTACACGTGTGAGTGCCGGCTACACAAATACACCCAGCATGTCCTACACGTGTGAGTGCCGGCTACACAAATACTCCCAGCATGTCCTACAGGTGTGAGTGCCGGCTACACAAATACTCCCAGCATGTCCTACAGGTGTGAGTGCCGGCTACACAAATACTCCCAGCGTGTCCTACAGGTGTGAGTGCCGGCTACACAAATACTCCCAGCATGTCCTACAGGTGTGAGTGCCGGCTACACAAATACTCCCAGCATGTCCTACAGGTGTGAGTGCCGGCTACACAAATACTCCCAGCATGTCCTACACGTGTGAGTGCCGGCTACACAAAAACAACCAGCAAAGTACTAGGTCCCTTCTTTTCCCTCATCCCCGGTCGCCTAGGATTATGCTTAGTCGCCTAGGATAATGCTTAGTCGCCTAGGATTATGCTTAGTCGCCTAGGATTATGCTTAGTCGCCTGGGCGCCAGACTATGCGCCGAAAAGCGGCAAGAAGGTTACATTCTACATTGACCAACGCCTTCAGCAGCTCTTGAGCTAGAAAAACGCTCTATAAAAACAGTTAGATAAAATGGTCCGCATAAAATACAGATAAACGATTCACAATATAGTACCTCTGCTTATCTGCAATAATTACAACTTCGACGATCCACAAATGGTATTTCTGACCGTAACACGCTTTATGTACAATCCACGATTCTTCAAGAAGTCGTGTACACCCTTTTCCAATTTGCCAAATGCACTGGTGCATGAACACACAACATCAGTTGTTACCTGGTAGTTAGGCCCTACCATACATACCCACACTCGCCGATAAATAGACGGCTTCTGTGTAAACAGTTTCGGCCCCAAGATAACACATTTCAGCACCACCGATCCTTTTTAAATTCGCAGTGAGTGTTGTTGACCCACCAGAAAAAAAGATAAATTAAGCCCAGCCCCTCCCCCTCTCCCCCCACATACACACACAAAACACAAACAACAATAAACAAACAATAATTACATCAACAAATATATACACCTATTTATATATTTATACATATCTAACATAACTTTAAAAAAATATTTTGAAATTACGGTTTTAATATAAATCAATATATTTATTTGTTTATGTCCCTGTCAATAGCATCAAGGTCGATTCTACAAATAACCTTGATTTAAAAATGTGTATAGCAGGCACAGATTTTTTTTAAAATGATAACGAGGAACAAACGCTCCCCAAAACTTCTAAGCTTATAGCGGTCGGTTTGAGCAACCATTAATCATTATATATTCTCATCGTTTAACGCGACAGTAATGTAAGATCCCAAGTAACTGTTGCGTTAAACGATGAGAATATATAATGATTAATGGTTGCTCAAACCGACCGCTATAAGCTTAGAAGTTTTGGGGATCGTTTGTTCCTCGTTCCTCATTGTCACACACAAACACACCCACACACGCACACATACACACAAAAAACTAACATCCTCAATATCTGTCCCTTTAAGTAGCTAACAATCACAATTCTGCATACAATATCTCCTTCTCCCTTGCTTCGACGAATGTTAAAATAAACAAAACAAAAAACAAAAAAAAATGTACAACTTCACTTTTAAACTTTTTTCCAACTCGGTATGCAATTATTGGCGCACCCATAATTATGTTATAGCACTGTCATGTGGTACACTGATTCAATTGAGTTTCCACCCAAGGCATTCTCTTCAATAATGTTTTAAGGCTTAGTAGATAAACTGTCTGATAGAACAAAAGTCTCCTATTTCATGCCATGCCTGAAAAAAGCCCGCAGTGTCTACAATAATCAAGCCCCTTTCTGCCTTCACATATCGTGTTTTCACCTTTATAATAATGAAACTCGAAAATGGGCAGTAGTCATCATTCATAGTAATCTAAGGAGAAAGACGTTTTCATCCTCTAGCTATAAGTTCTTCGAATTTAAGATCCACCGACTTCATAATTTAAGACATCCATTTGTGTTCAAAATGCCGTTGTTTCATCTTCAATATTACTGGAAATTCCCACCGCAGGCGTAGCAAGGTGGGCAGGACTGGCGTATCCGTTTGACAAAGCGCTTGGCGGTGAACTCTCACTTGCCGCACCACTGACCAGCTTCTTATGGGCTTCAGCTTCACCATTTTTCCCGTTAACGTTGTTCTGGTTGCTAATGATGTCGTTGTTGTTGTTGTTGATTATGTTGATACTATCGCCATCATTCTCCTTGATGTCAATACTAGTGACCTGAGTTCTGAACCTGACTTTCTTAGCATAGTCTGGCTCAGGCTCGTCAGGGAAATCGTTGTCATCGGCGTCATTGTCGTTGTCCTCATTCCTAGACCGATGATGCATCGGAGGTGTAGAGGGTCGAATCAGCTGAGCAAGCCTGGAGCCACTGCCAACGATCTCCTGAAAAAATATACATATCAAATGTAGTCGGAAACGCTAGAGGTCATTGTCGGCTTCGTTGCTGTGTTATGTTTGAGACGCGCACGATAGATCCGATCATTTTGTTTTGCAAAGCATGCAATAATAGAGGATGTTTACCTTTGATTTGATTTTGTGATGTTGCTAGAAGAAGCCTTGTTTATAATTTTCGTCAATATTGTTGAAAATTTTTTAGAATTACTTGTTTACTATCGGCCGAAAAATCTAGATAAATTTAGTATTAACTTACCGATTCTTCTATCCTAAATAAGGTTATATGACGTAAAACAGTGCATAGTTCCGGTGACGAGTTTTATTTTGATTGGGTGTTATTGCGTCATGCTGGAATGTTCGAACTTTTTCTCGACTGCAGAGAGACTATATCAATAACGCGCTGTCTGCTTGTGAGAGAGTGATTTGAGATTTGTGATGATTTTTGATGATGACCTTTGAAGTGATTTTCGGAAAGGGATCATGTATGCAGTTGTTGATGTTTGCTGAATAAAGTTGGAACACTTTATACGACGACTCATGCCGTGTTGCTGAGTGAACAGGCTGCGTGGATAAACGAATCCGAGTTACATTTATCAAGATTCAAGCATCGGGGCTGAATCATGCTCTCTTCTAATTCTTCGTATTCTCCTCCTCATCGTCATCAGTACCAGAAGCAGATTTTATTGTGGCATTAAGAATTTGAGTCAAAATGAAGCGAAATTATATAATATCAAAACTGCCAAGCTTACCTTTATTTCTTCATCATCGTCATCATCGTCGTCGTCATTGCCGGCTGCTGTTGTTGCTGCGTCAGCTTCTGTATTGTTGTCTTCGACAGGAGGATCAAGAAGGAGCAAGCTGGAGTTCCTTTTCCCGAGTTCGGCAAGCACAGCGCTGAAATCCGCTGCACCTACTGTAGGCGCTGCTTTGCGAGCAGGAGCGGATGGAAGAAGCTGCGAAGGACTGGAGGGTGATTTAGGTGCGGGCAAAGGAGGGGCAGGTGGGGCAGGTGGGGCAGGAGGAGCAGGGGGGATAGGGAAAGGGCTGACGGAGGAAAGGGAATGGACCGGAGTCTGCTGGAGGTTATCGCTGCTAGGGCCGAAGGTCAAGATCGAATCTTGTTCTTCGTAATCGACGGGAATATTGTCCACTGTCCCTCGGGCCAGGTCATCACCACCCTCATCTCCACCAGTCGCAGAGGAAGGAGCAGGTAAAGTAGACGGCTCCGCCGTGGCATCAGCATCATCAGCGGGTAGTGGATCATCGACGACATTGACCATATCCGCGTCATCAGCCGCTGTGACATCATCACCAGAACGGTTGAAGGTTGACGGATAGCTGAGAACCGCGTCTAGATACGACATTGTTTCCCCTTCTTCTCTACCTCCTGAGCCTCCCAAGACGGGCGTAGTCTGGCGACTGCTGGATTCGGAACCCTCGTTTTCTCTGTCGCTTGGCACGCCACTGTCTGCATCTCCTGCCCTCTCGCTTGCTGCTGACCTCTGGAAGTCAACAATAATTATACTCTTTGAACAGTTGACAAAACCGTAGCCGTGTTCGGAAAGCTACTTCAACTTTTGATCGCGTTAAAAACAACGGATAACTAGACATAATAGTGGCAAACAGAAAATGTAAAAGAGTAGAAAAATATGAACAGATGAAAGAAGCAGAATTAGCGAACGGCATTGCAGAAATTGTAGTGGAAGAAGAAGAACAACAACAAGAAGAACAAGAAGAAGACGACTACGACGAAGATAAAGAAGAAGAAGAAGAAGAAGAAGAAGAAGAAGAAGAAGAAGAAGAAGAAGAAGAAGAAGAAGAAGAAGGAGAAGGAGGAAGAAGAAGATGAAGGAGGAGGAGGAGGAGGAGGAGGAAGGAAGAGGAAATTAAACGAAATGGACAAAACCACCGTACCAACAATAGCAGCAACAGCAACGGGTTTTTTAACAACACCACCACACCGCCCTCCCGACCGTCACCACCAAAATGATAATTTAATGAGCTGATCAACGACGACGGTGCTGATTCTCACTATACCACTGCCAACAACATTAGTGGTTCGTTTTCTATTAATACTATCCTATCCCAGGGGCGGATCAGTTAGTTTTTTTGGGGGGGTTTCCAAAATTCGTATATAAAAAAATAAATAAATAAAATAATATATATATATATATATATATATATATATATATATATATATATATATATATATATATATATATATATATATATATATATATATATATATATATATATATATATATATATATATATATATATATATATATATATAGTATTTATTTTATGTTTATGTTTATTTTTATTTTTATAATTGTATTCTCTCTCTCTCTTTCTCTCCTTCTTCTTCTTCTTTCTTTTCCGTTTTTTTTGGGGGGGCTGGGGGGGGGGGGGTCCGGAAACCCCGGAACCCCCCCCCCCCTTGTCCGCCCCTGTATCCTATCCCGTAACTCAGAAGTCGTTGGGGCATCTCAGATGGTCGTTTAACCAGCGTACTTCATCTGTCTCTGTTTTCAACAAAAGCCAGTCCATTCTCGAATGTTGTTCTCCCACCTGTTTTTCTGCCTACTTGCACAGTGCCTTGCAGGATGGTCTTTGCAGGGCCTGATGCTCAGGTGATGTGGCCATACCATCGGAGTTTCCGTTTCTTCACCACTTTGAGCATATCATCGTGTTGGCCAATGGCTTGTGTGATGGTCTATCGGAATTCGTCGCTGGTAATATGCTGGGTATAGGAAACACCCAGAGATCTTCTGTAGCACCTCATCTCCATGCTTTGTATTATTCGATGTAGGTCTGTTGTGAGGGTCCATGTTTCGCAAGCGTATAGGAAGATGGAGATGACAAGGGAGAGCAGAAGCCTTACATTGGAGTGTAGACTGGTCTATCAATACAACATAACCTCAAACCAAAGGGCATGTGTCATTTTACTGGCTAACCTACGGATAGTTTGATGGCTCAGCTCTCTAGAACCTTACGATGGACATGTGCGCTTCAAGCAGCAAGTTGGCACCTTAAGCTAGATTCCAATTTGGATTAGCGCCTTGAGCAGTTCTTTGTGTTGACAAAGGATATTTAGAAATAATTCACTAACAGCTTGAGTGAAGTTGGCGGGTTTAGTTTTCGTTCAAACGTTACAAACTAAACTTCAGCTAGCTAGTCTATACCTTCTTGGAGGAATTTCTCCTCGATGATGATCTGCCAACGAGTTTAGCTACCGTGGCTTCTTCGCTGCTGATTTGTGATTGCATTCTGGGTGTGTGGCCATTCGATGAGGACTGGTCATCTTGGAACACGGGGTTAACCACACCAAACTCTCCTCGACGGTCATCAGAGCCGCGGAACTGTTGTTGCAGTAAGAGGAAATTAACTTAAGACGTTCACTCTATATAATATGGTAAATTAATGTGTATAAAATATATTTTTTTTACTGAAGCTGGTTGGATAACTATGTTGTAAAAAGGAAATGTCAATTGAATCATCTTTTAGCGTAAATATATAAAGTTTTCTTTTTCGCAATGTTGTTCTAGACCACAAACTTACTTTGAATTAACAACAGAACTAAATATAGTTATTGGTAAGAGCTCATTACATAAAACAATGACACTTGTCTGACAAACGGTGTACAAATCAATTGGATAAAGTGTAACAGCATAAATATTGACGACAAACATGTAGGAAATTAGCTTAGCGAAACAGAGATACCAGCGAAACGAAACTGGACATTAATACAACAGTTAGCTAACAAGCAGCACACACATGGCAAATTAACTTCCTTGAAACAGGCACACCGCCGATAGCTACCGATACCATCAACAGACTTAGCGACCAAGAATGTTAAATAGCATACTTTAGTCAAAAACTAACCATAGCGTTGTCTTCGATTAACTAACTTACTGCACCATGAGACACTAAGTAGCTCACTCCAGCCAAAAGTTACCAAGATGATGTCACCCGTATTGGGCAGGCACCGCTTATCGTTATTGCATCTGTTCTTCACTCTATCCCTGATACTCCACTTGAAAAGTGAGTATGCGTGTCCAGTGACGAGAGAGAAGGGGAGGAACTATTCAAATTAGAACCATAATTCTGTAGAGGCGAGATTAACGAAAACGAGAAATAAAACGATTGGTCAGAAGACTCCTAGGGACGTTTGCATACCCTTGGGGACCAAAAATCAGCTAGTCAGTCGCAAAAGAACTGTTAAGCTGTGAGGGTCGACCAAGGGAACAAACTGCAGTGTTCGTCTATCTCCATCTCATCAAGAGAGTGCTAGAGACGTAAAAGACGATTTCACGAGTCCCAGAGTCTACAAGTAAGATAACACTAATAGTTTTGATATGTGTATGTTTATTGTATATTGATTGCCATGTATAAATAATATGTTCTTGATATATATATAGTTGCAGAAACAGATTATTGTTTCTGAGACAGTATGCATGTGGTTTGATGTACCTTAGCCTTAAGATTCGAATTGAATTGTGCATATGGGAACCCTGCAGGTGTCTGATGCTATAGACACTTTGCAGAGGAGACCGCACCCTTATAGCTAACGAGAATACTGTAGCCAGAGCTCCGACTTTTACAGGTCGGGCCTGGGATCATCAAAGTTTGTGGAGACGAACGCCTGACCGTCGCTCCCGTGGAACCAAGGAGAACTACCACGATTCTACCTGACCACGTCCAAACCCCACAGCTTCAAGAGCGACCCGACTTACCTTAGCTAAGTCACCCCCAAAAACTGAGTAATACCCTCGAGAAACTAGAACCTTTGAAACTTACGAACAGTGAAAATCGTAACCGCAGGTAGCTAATGACGAAAGAAACCTGTTAAGACATTTTCCCAGCACTTGGAACTATATTACTTATTAATTTACCGATTAATGCAGAAATGTTAAAAGTTTGTGTTGAATATATAAAAAGTGAAATTACATACATACGACTGGTGTCATTCTATTTGTATTGTTGTGTAGTTATTAGTTTTCTTCTCTTGAGACATAATAATCTAGTCTTTTGATTAGTCTTCACCGGTTCTCAAGTTGAGCCAAATGATACTAAAATTCCCGAGAACAAATATAAATTTTATGTGACCAAAGTACCGTGATCTGTCTCTCACACCACTTTAGGACTTCTGGTAAAAGAACGATCGATAGTGGTAGCGCATCGCCCATCTATCAATAAGTCTTACCCCCTAGTAAGATAAACGTATCTTCCCCAGAATATCATCACATATGGGGGCTCGTCCGGGATTTAAATTTTTGTATCTATATCTTGAGTAACCTAAGATAATACCGAATAGAAAACATTACCTTACTGAGGATTCGTAACAGTGGTCTAGTACAAAATCCGAGAGTTGACTCAGTTGCATTGGGAAAAAACATTTCTTGATTTTTTGGATTGCATGAATTGAATTGATTGTTGTCTGCACATGTATGTATTGATTGATGTAAGATAATTGTTTCTTATGCATTGATCGAAAATTGTTGTGGATCGCTGGTAACATCTCACATAGGGATATTGATTGTACTTGTGTTAAACTAGATTGACTAATAGTATTTAGGTTATCTTGCTTTTGGACTCTGGAGATCTAGAAATCTATCATGGCCGACTTCATAAAAGTACGCCGTGAATTAAGGGAGGAGGGAATAGCACTAGGTCTGGCAGGGCAAGATTTAATCACGTATGTAACCTCAGAATGGGATAAATTGGAAAAAACCCGTGCTGAAGAAAGAGATCGTGCGGACAAGGCTGCTGAAAAGTTAAGACTCCTTGAGTTGGAAGAGGCAGAGAGAGCACGCTCGGCAGCAGAAAAGTTAAAAGGCATGGAATTAGATATGGCAGAACGTCTAAAAAAGATGGAAATTGAAGCAAGGGAAAAGGAAAGGGACCAGTTGATAGCAGCTCGGGCAACTGACCCGAATATTAGCCTACTGTCAAACTCATCTGACAACCCTCCCCAACCTCCGTCCATCACTCCAGGCATGAATTTTTCCTAAGTCCATTTGACGAGAAAGTTGATAGGATAGATGCATATCTTGATCGGTTTGAGCGCTTAGCACAGGAATTCGAACTTGACTATAACAAATGGAACATAAAATTAGCTCAAGGATTAAGAGGTACAGCCTATGACGTGTATACGAAATTGCCCACAGGACAAAGTAACGATTACCCAGCTCTAAAGAAAGCACTTTTGATATGGTTCGAGTTGACCGCCGAAACCTACCGTAAGAAATTGCGCAACTCGCGGAAAGAGAAAGGTGAAAGCCACAGTCAGTTTGTAGACAGATTGGAAACCTACTTGCGTAAATGGTTAGCCTTATCCAACCTAGAAGAATCATTCGCAGATCTTGCTGAACTAATCCTTAGCGAACAGTTACGCGAATCGATGACACCAGAAACTAGGATGTTCACCGCGGAACAAGGTGCCGAGAACTTAGCTGATCTAATCAAACTAGCGGACCGTTACACCACCGCGCATGAAAACGAAGCTAAACGCAAGGTAACAGATAAACCCAGCAGAGATGGAAACAACCAGAAACTCCACCCACAACAAACACAGCAGTCTAATCAGAATCAGCAGAATTCGGATAACAAGAAAACCCAAAACTCGGTAAAACCGCCCGGTCAAGGTCAAAACCCCCGGAAATATTGTTCTAACTGCAAAAGGACTAACCATAACACAGTTGATTGCCGTAGAACAGCGAATCAAACGCACACAGTGGCTGTAAGTCAAACTAGTACCGTTGAGCCGGAGACTTCAGATAAGTCCCGACCCCCAGTCAGTGAAAAAGTTGTAGTGAACGGGAAAACCGCGTCATGTCTATACGACACCGGATTATCGTACGATGCAATCGTCAGTCGAACTCTTGTAGCGGCTGAGGACATCACCGACGAGACCGTCACTTTGCAAGGCCCTGATCGATCCATACCCGCCTCCACCTTACCAATCGCGATAGTCCATGTAGACTCCCGATATGTGTCAGGAAAAGTAAAAGCGGCAGTAATGGATGCACCTTTGTATGACATCATACTAGGGTGCAAATATGTGTATTTAGGGACGCCAATTGCGCCGGCATCGGTTGCATCAGTCCAAACTAGAGCACAGATAAGACAGGACGCTGCAGATAATCTCCCTGCTAATCCGGCACCAGCCGAGATGAGGGCAGATCAACTAGCTGACCCCACATTAGCTAAATGCTACAAAAAACTCCCTCAGGCGCATAACCCACCTAAGAAAGGAGAGTTCTTTGAGAAAAACGGACTACTGTACAGACAGACAGACCACGACCACTCTCAATTAGTTGTCCCTGCCAAACATAGACCACAGGTACTAGAGGTAGGACACGCCATTGCATTTAGCGGGCACATGGGCGTGAGTGCAACAATTCAGAGAATTACCGCTCACTATCATTGGCCGGGAATAACAGGAGACATTACGCGCTTTGTCCGCTCCTGTCCCCAGTGCCAGAAGGTAGCATCAAAGAGATGGACAGTCCCAGTAACGCTAGGCGAAATGCCCGTCACGGTACCCCATTCCACAGAGTAGCAGTAGACATCGTAGGCCCACTGCCGCTCACCAAATAGCGCAATCGGTATATCCTAACCTTAGTGGATACTTGCACCATGTGGTGTGAAGCAACACCCCTTCCTACTATCGATACCAAACGAGTAGCAGAAGCGCTGGTCACTATGTTCACACGAGTTGGATTTCCCGATCAAATCTTAACAGATAACGGATCGCAGTTTACGGGAAAGATGATGCAAGAAGTATTCTCTCTCATTCAGACGAAACACGTTCGTTCATCTCCCTACCACCCTCAGAGTAACGGTCAAGTCGAACGGTTTAACGGTACGCTGATTTCCATCCTGCGCAAACTCGTAAACGAAAAGCCAGAGACTTGGGATACCTACGTAGCCGCCGCGCTGTTCGCGTATCGTGAGGTTCCACACGCGTCTACGGGATTTCCCCCGGCAACCTTGTTATTTGGTCGTCCGATAGCTGGTCCGCTTGAAGCACTGAAGCGAGGATGGACAGATTCTCAGGTAGACGAAGAGGTTAAAACGGCTACCCAGTACGTAACGGAGTTACGTGGCCGCCTACACACTACCTGGCAACTAGCAACGTCTGCCATCAAACAAGCTCGCGCGCGCCAAGCTCGGCACTACAACAAAAACACCAAAGAGCGAGAATTAGCTGAAGGAGACAAAGTCCTACTCCTACTCCCCAGCGGGTCCAACAAACTAGAAATTGCATGGCAAGGCCCGTACGTAGTCACGCAAAAAGTGTCGCGAACAAACTACCGGATCAAGGTAAAGGGAAAAGAGAGAATGTACCACATCAACTTGCTCAAACGGTACCTAGACCGCGATGACGCAACATCCACAGATCATTTGATGGCTTTGTCAATAGCCGAAGAAGTCGAAGCAACAGAGGATTTAGCTATCGAGTATCCGCTGAAAAGTAGCGAGACGTACAGAGACGTAGCTATCAACCCAAAACTATCGACAGACAGACAAAGACAGATAATGGAGATAGTTGCACAACACCAAGCAGTGTTGACGGACATACCTGGACAGACACCGTTAGTTGAAGTGACAATGACCTTGACTGACACTACCCCTGTCCGAGTAAAACCGTACCCTATCCCTCTTGCCAAACAAACAGCTGTCAAGCAGGAGATAGCCACCCTATTAGAGGCAGGAATAATTTCCCCCTCAACCTCCCCCTACAGCGCTGGAATAGTTCTATTACGCAAACCGAGCGGAGAGCACCGTCTATGCATTGACTACCGCAGACTGAATGCCGTGACGGAATTTCAAGCTGAACCGCTACCAGACACAGCACAACTGTTCGCGAAATTGCATAACGCAAAATACTTTTCGCGAATAGACCTAAGCAAAGGGTACTATCAGATACCGGTGCCAGAGCACCTAAGACCGTATCTAGCCTTCAGTACAGCTGATGGCCACTATGAGTTCAATGTCTTACCGTTTGGACTTAACAACGCACCAAGCATTTTCTCACGCATGATGAAACAACTTCTCGCGCCCATTCAAGAAGAAGAACTCCATCACTTTATGGATGATATCTTAATCGCGACCCACACCTGGGATGACCACTTAAGACTTCTCTCTACCGTTCTTCAGCGACTTAGGGAAACTGGACTAACAGCCCGACCGACAAAGTGCTTGCTAGGGTACGAAGAGATAGAATTTCTCGGTCACACACTCAGACACGGCAGTCTTCTTCCGGAAGACAAGAACATCGCGAAAATGAACAAGGCACCGCGCCCGATAAACAAAAAGGATGTGCAATCGTTTCTAGGCCTATGTGGCTACTACCAGAAATTCGTTGCCAACTTCAACTCCATCGCCGCGCCATTGTCTGATCTAACCAAGAAGAAAGCGCCCGAGAAAGTAGAATGGAATGCCGAGTGCGAAGATGCGTTCCAAACCCTGAAAGCTAGACTCACCTCACAACCCATCCTGAAGTTGCCCGATGCAACCCAACCATTCGTGCTACGCACAGATGCGAGCAATCAAGGTTTAGGAGCAACCCTACTACAATCTGACCCCAATGACCCTACACTCCTCCTGCCAGTCGCGTATGCCAGCCGGAAATTAAACAAAGCCGAACACAATTACGCAACAGTAGAAAAAGAATGTTTGGCATTGGTCTGGGCCATCCAGAAATTCCAGATGTATTTGTATGGCGCTCATTTCAAGGTGCAGTGCGACCACCAACCCTTAACCTTCCTTGCGTCATCGCAGAAACTCAACGCCAGACTCATGCGTTGGTCACTCTTGCTACAGCCCTACTCATTTCATGTAGAATACATACCCGGAAAGAGTAACCACGGAGCTGACTACCTCAGCAGATACCCCGTGCCCACTGTAGACAAACCTAACCTTGCTTCCAACCCCTCACAGTTGCGGGTGGATGCACCCAGCTTTGTACCCCAGTGACCTCTTCCCCAGTACTCTATGTAAATAATGCATGTACATATTTGCGCCACCATTTCAGTACCAATTCTTACCTACGTGTAAGAATAGTTTTGGGGGGGCCTATGTAACAGCATAAATATTGACGACAAACATGTAGGAAATTAGCTTAGCGAAACAGAGATACCAGCGAAACGAAACTGGACATTAATACAACAGTTAGCTAACAAGCAGCACACACATGGCAAATTAACTTCCTTGAAACAGGCACACCGCCGATAGCTACCGATACCATCAACAGACTTAGCGACCAAGAATGTTAAATAGCATACTTTAGTCAAAAACTAACCATAGCGTTGTCTTCGATTAACTAACTTACTGCACCATGAGACACTAAGTAGCTCACTCCAGCCAAAAGTTACCAAGATGATGTCACCCGTATTGGGCAGGCACCGCTTATCGTTATTGCATCTGTTCTTCACTCTATCCCTGATACTCCACTTGAAAAGTGAGTATGCGTGTCCAGTGACGAGAGAGAAGGGGAGGAACTATTCAAATTAGAACCATAATTCTGTAGAGGCGAATTAACGAAAACGAGAAATAAAACGATTGGTCAGAAGACTCCTAGGGACGTTTGCATACCCTTGGGGACCAAAAATCAGCTAGTCAGTCGCAAAAGAACTGTTAAGCTGTGAGGGTCGACCAAGGGAACAAACTGCAGTGTTCGTCTATCTCCATCTCATCAAGAGAGTGCTAGAGACGTAAAAGACGATTTCACGAGTCCCAGAGTCTACAAGTAAGATAACACTAATAGTTTTGATATGTGTATGTTTATTGTATATTGATTGCCATGTATAAATAATATGTTCTTGATATATATATAGTTGCAGAAACAGATTATTGTTTCTGAGACAGTATGCATGTGGTTTGATGTACCTTAGCCTTAAGATTCGAATTGAATTGTGCATATGGGAACCCTGCAGGTGTCTGATGCTATAGACACTTTGCAGAGGAGACCGCACCCTTATAGCTAACGAGAATACTGTAGCCAGAGCTCCGACTTTTACAGGTCGGGCCTGGGATCATCAAAGTTTGTGGAGACGAACGCCTGACCGTCGCTCCCGTGGAACCAAGGAGAACTACCACGATTCTACCTGACCACGTCCAAACCCCACAGCTTCAAGAGCGACCCGACTTACCTTAGCTAAGTCACCCCCAAAAACTGAGTCATACCCTTGAGAAACTAGAACCTTTGAAACTTACGAACAGTGAAAATCGTAACCGCAGGTAGCAAATGACGAAAGAAACCTGTTAAGACATTTTCCCAGCACTTGGAACTATATTACTTATTAATTTACCGATTAATGCAGAAATGTTAAAAGTTTGTGTTGAATATATAAAAAGTGAAATTACATACATACGACTGGTGTCATTCTATTTGTATTGTTGTGTAGTTATTAGTTTTCTTCTCTTGAGACATAATAATCTAGTCTTTTGATTAGTCTTCACCGGTTCTCAAGTTGAGCCAAATGATACTAAAATTCCCGAGAACAAATATAAATTTTATGTGACCAAAGTACCGTGATCTGTCTCTCACACCACTTTAGGACTTCTGGTAAAAGAACGATCGATAGTGGTAGCGCATCGCCCATCTATCAATAAGTCTTACCCCCTAGTAAGATAAACGTATCTTCCCCAGAATATCATCACATAAAGACAAACCTGAAGAGCTGTGAGGTCGCCGTTTTCAACCAGATCTCCGTCATGGCCTGTACTATGGTACAGTTCATTGGCTCCCGACAGTCGCTGTATTAACCTCTTTTGCCTCTTCTCGCTGTGAAACAATAAACGAAATATTTATTAGTGATAATTTACATTTACAATCTAGACAGATATGATGATGATGATGATGATGAGGATGATGATGATGATAATGATGATGATGACGACGACGACGTTGATGACGATAGTGATGATGATTATGGCTATGATGATACTGGTGACGGCGTTGATGATGCATGTATGATTTTGATTATGATGATGACGATATAGGTTTTGCAGCTAATGTTGATTGTAATAGGCCTGATTCATTATGTTTATGGTAATAAATCCGTACACGAATTTGAACTAAATGATGAAGTACGAAAACATTCACACAGTTGGAACCCCCAAACTAAAGTATATACCTCTTTTTTCCTCTGCAGATAAAGAAGATGGCGACGATGAAAGCGACGAGGAGGACACAGGCCACAGCGATGAGGGCGATGGCTAGCGGGCTAATGTCGCCGTCGTCGTTGTTGGGGGCGGCCGTCGCTATCTTCACGGTGGTCGTTGTCGAAGGCGCCGGTGTTGTTGCCAGTTTAAAACGTTCGAAAAACGCCGTTATGTCGCTACGTTTGATGTCTACCATACTATATGGAAACAAATGCAATAAACAATGAACGATTACAATACTAATTCATTTCATTTATTGTCTGCTCACACATTCAGATAATACTATTATCAATGTTGATAACATTCTTGATATTATGATAGCAATATCATTTTCATTACACAATAGGAACCACAGCATATTAAATGGAAAGATTAATATACAGTGGTATTAAGCTTCTTTTAAAGTCCCCAAGCTCCTCGTATTGTTTCTTTAGCATTACTGTTTCACGATGTATCCGTGTAGGTCTGTCGGTACGGTATTTCCATTACGGGCTCTAGTTTTTCTTTCTTATTTACAGATCGTATAGAACTTCAAACAATTTCACTCTTCAGAGGCTGCCTCACGATGGATCCATTGTAAATTGGAAAATGAGATATTGAACTCTTTCATAATGTCACTGTTTAGTGCAAAAGCGTGCAGACTCACTTTTGTAATTCCTTCATCAGAATCGGTTGCTGGGTTGTTGAATTCATTGCCCTTATATAAACCACAGAACTGAAAACCACAACGCAATGCATGGTTTGATTATTTTCCTGTAAAGCACATCTACAGTTTTAATAGTAAATGTAGTCAACATGTGAGTAAAGTACATCCACAGTCTTAATAGTAAATGTAGTTTACATTTGAGTAAAGTAAATCTACAGTCTTAATAGTAAGTGTAGTCTACATTTGAGTAAAGTAAATCTACAGTCTTAATAGTAAATGTAGTCTATATTTGAGTAAAGTACATACAGAGAGAAGTTGGAGAGCAAAGTGGCAGAAGGGAACGCAAAAGCTGTGTGGGAGGGAGTGCGAGAGATCACTGGCACGAAGAAGAAGAAGGCCAGTTCCATAGCAGAGGGCGACCCTACACAACTCGCCAACGACCTAAACGCCTTCTACGCCAGATTCGACAAGCCGGACGACAGACTGCTGGGAGTACTACTGGAGCTGGAGGAGGTGGAGCCAGACCCCAGTCTGCACGTCAGCGAGCTAGAAGTGAAATCGGCGTTCGCCAGACTCAAGCCGGGCAAGGCGTGTGGGCCTGACTGTAGTCTACATTTGAGTAAAGCACATCTACAGTCTTAATAGTAAATGTAGTCTACATTTGAGTAAAGTACATCTACAGTTTTAATTAATAGTAAATGTAGTCTACATTTGAGTATGTCCCAAAAAGAGTGTCCTGCTTCAAAATGACGTTTTTTCGCTAACAGCAAATGTAAACAACCAAAAATAAATAATCGCTTAAAGGTTAAGAGAAAGAATTTATGTGTCCGAGTGTGAGTGAGTGTGTGTGTGTGTGTGTGAGTGTGCATGTGTGCGTGTATGTGAGTGAGAGAGAGTATGCGTGTGTGTGTTGTGTATGGGTGTGCGTGTGTGAATATCTTACCTGTCTCCACTGTTGGGAAGAATTTTCACTACAGACACGTCAGCACCAAGAATAAAGCTCATGTTACTGGTAAGAAAAAAACAACCCACGAAGTATTAAGCTTATTAAATAAGTAATTAATCACATTTGTCTCAATGTATAATTAAACAGAAACCTTAAAACCTCAATTAGAAAGTAACACATCAATCACTCACTTAGAGGGATATGGATGTTTTAAAAAGTATACACCTAAACTACTTAAGGTTTATTTATTTATTTAAAAACGGTACTCTGAGTCTCAAATAGATCAGCTTTCATCCCAACGAACTCTTAACCCGTCCCCTATACGCTTAATGTGTCCGGTGACGTAAATTTACTCAAAAAAAAAAAAAATGCGACAACTCACAAACAAACAACAGAACTGCAATGATCCCAATATGGAACAAAGAGAGCCTGTATACCACTAAAATTATGAATCAGATTGTCTCGATGATGATGATGATGATGATGATGAAGACGATGGTGATGATGATGGTGGTGATGATGATGATGATGATGATGATGATGATGATGATGATGATGATGATGATGATGATGATGATGATGATGATGATGTAGGGCGCAGACATTCCATGTCACAAAGTCATGCTAAAGGCGCACAACCATATGCACATATAGTAACCCATGTTTTCAACCTGTGCTAATTTACACAAAAAAATGACGAGAGGTTACCTTTCTATGACGCCTTCATTCACGACCAAAACGCCAACTTGAACGTCGACAGGGATAAAAACTGTGTCATTCCCAACATCAAAAGTAATCTGCAGTAAAGCCGAGCTGCAACGCCTGTTCAAAGAGAAGTTTTGACAACAGGAAAAAATGCTATATAAATGCATTTATTTTTTATTATTAATTATAATAATAATAATAATAATAATAATAATAATAATAATAATAATTATTATTATTATTATTATTATTATTATTATTATTATTATTATTATTATTATTATTATTATTATTATTATTATTTTCATTATTATTAAAACACTTTTTTTAAATATGAACTCCAACATTATGCAATAATCTTGTTCATTGTTTAAATTAATAAAACTTTGTTTGTCTTTTTGAATGTGTAGCATGTGGAAAGAAGGAAAGAAAAGGGAAAAGACAACTACAGGAAATAGCATAGGCTGTAGGTTTCTTTCATTTTCAACCTCATTTGTTTTTTTTATTTATTTATTTTATTTTATTTACTTGGTGTTATATAATGCTTTTTCAGCTCAAGAGCTGCTCAAGGTGCTGGTCGATACAGGATCTAACTCAAGCCGTCAGAGGCGCCCAATTGTAACATTGTTATCATTAGAAATTCAAGGCTTCAATATAAAGCTCTTAGCCCAGGGATATGTAGAGTATAGGACAAAGAATGGAAAATGGGGAAATAGAAATAACCTACACAAGCTTGCAATTTCAGACTAGCCTCTGTCAATATAAAAGATTGCTACTGGTATTGTATTTGTGAAAATGTTCTTACCGTTGTGCTTCACCAGTGGGGTTGTCACAAGCCTTAACGAAAACACTACAGTCTGTGGACGCCGTTACACTGCCGTTCAAACTGACGTTGCCTGATTTTGCATCAATGATGACGCCACTGCAGATTCCGAACCCTGGTGACACCACAGAATAGGTCACATTCGCGTTTGGTCCTTCGTCGGCATCCGATGCACTGGCCTGCAAACCATTCAGGGGCGAATAATATACAGTGACTTACCTTGCTGTTAGTGCTAATGGATATTTCTTAAAACTAACTTTCAATGAACATACAGGTTTGCGAACATCGGCGTTGTACAAATTTTCATCGTCATCATCATCATCATCATCATCATCATCATCATCATCATCATCATCATCATCATCATCATCATCATCGTAGTCGTAATTATTGCCACTACTATATAAGAACGATTAAATCAATAACATAAATACATACTACAATTGATGACATTATACAACTATGATAACAACACACAAAGAAAGGCAGAACAAAAAGCAAGAAGAAGGCAGAGTCCAACAGGAATAAGGGAAGAGAAGGAAACTCACTGTGAATATAACAGGAGGAGGCGATAACCCAGCCACAAATCTGTGGTAGCTCGATTGGTTGAAAACGGGGGGGTTGTCGTTGATGTCTAGCAGGGTCACGGTCACAAAAGCTGAGCAGTTGGAGACGCAAGCTGGTCCAACTTCTGGCATCATTTCTTTAGTCGTAACCTGCAAATAGCGTGAAGCAAACTGCTTTTCACAGTAATCCAACCCCATCCTCCTCCCCCACCCCCACCCCACTCCCCAAAGACCGCTCTTAACTGTAAAATTAGGATTAATTAAAGGCAAGAATTAATCGTGCTATTTTAGACAATCTTCGCCATTCACTTAATTACATTGTGCATGTTGTTGATAATGGTGCATAATATTTTATTATATTATTTTACTGACATTGATCATAAGAGTTGACAAAGTTCTCTGTCAAAAGAGCGTGTGGATTTTTACTTTTACTACGTTTTAGAGAACCATCCGATCATCATAGTCTCCAAGCATTTCAGTGTTCACTCAAGCAACGAGTGCCTTATTTCTCGGAAAGATCTCACGCACAAGTAATTACGTTATAACATTTTACTCACATTGATAGTAAGAGATGGCGAATTTTCTCTGTCCAGAGAAGTGGGATTGCTGACTCTTATAGCACCGTACAACCTGTCTCCTAGCTTTTCAGTGGTCAGAGAAAACAGATTTTGTGCAGCACTGTCCATAGTATAGTTGAATGCTGCATTGTCTCCCTGTGAAACGAATTTAAAAAACACGGAATACTGTAAAGTATCTTAAAGCAAAATAATATTAATTTCCTTTTCACTAATGGATGATAAATGACACTGTTCAGGCCACCGCATCAGCTAAGCCCCTCCCCTGCTTACTCCTACCCTTACCAAAAATGTCCATAATGTAGTTGAATAGTGCACTGTCTCCCTGTGAAGTGTGAGCCGTAATGTCCACTCCCTGCTAAACATTAATCCAGAAGAACCAAGTTTTAATTCATCTAAAAGATGAACGATTTTATTACATATTAAGTACTTAGGATAAAAAAATTTTTGTTAACTCATATAACTTTTTTTTCTTCTTTAGAATGATGCTCTTGATCATGTTCAGAGCCACAATAACCAATGTCTGTATCAAAGCTATAAAACGCTAGGATATAATTGCTAGGTTGTCCAACAATTATGGATAACCTCCTGGACCATACAGCATATCTGAGCATTTGAGGTCTACTCCCCTTTTCTTATTGAGGTTATAATAGGTCCACCTAAACTGTATGCTTCAACAAAATCGACTCAAACAATTCCTTACCGCGTCTATATCGGTGGCAGATACTATGGCTATCAAAGTCCCTGCCAAAGAGTGCTCGGCAATTCTGACGTTATAGGTGACGGGGTCGAACAAAGGACGGTTATCATTGACGTCATCGACAACTAACGTCATCGTCGCCGTTGAGGAGCGAACCTTGTTGATGGTCTGCTGCACCTGTTGTTGGTTTTAAAAAAACAACAGTGTTACTGATGATGTATATATAGATTAATTCACTGTATTACTGATTAATATAGGCTCTATTTATGTATGCAATACATATTTAGCGATGCACTACCAGGCGCTGGAATAGCCAAGAGTTGATTGCCCAGGTCTTACTAAACATAAAACAGTCCGACGTATCAGCACGACACAAGGATGTACTTATAACGAGATGTAACACAGAAACGTAGACCATGGAGTAAGTAGACCATATATGCCATACCTTTAGTACGAACAGATGAGTTGATGCCTGTTCTCTGTCAAACGTTTGATTGAGTTTCACCTGTCCTGTTGAATTTCCCAGCAGCGTCACGTTCACCATTTTGGATTGGCTAGAATCTGCCGAAAGAGCAGCAAGTCACGATCATCATCATCATCATCATCATCATCATCATCATCATCATCATCATCATCATCATCATCATCGTCATCGTTATCATCATCATCATCATCATCATCATCATCATCATCATCATCATCATCATCATCATCATCAACGTCATCATCATTAGCATCATCATCAACGTCATCATCATTAGCATCAGCAGTTAAAATACCACCATTACTATCATCATCAAGCGTAACAACCCCTACCTGCATTACTAAAATAGTTTGCAATTTCATCCTCTTCTTATTTTTCGCACTTAGCCTATTGTTCCTTTTTTACGTAGTAGTCATAGAATCCTTAGTTAACAACAACAATAACAACAACAACAACAACATCTGCAACAACAACATCAATAACAATAAAAAAAATACATTAAAAACTTCATGGGCACATCATTACTTACAAACAGACATGGAAACAAAGCAACATGCTGGACTATTGGCCAATTAGGATGGATCCATAATGAGAGAACTTACTGAAGAGATAGAGGGCAAGCGGATCTATAGGATCCACGTGTTCATCAGGGTCATACACTTCCAAAGACGGGGTCGTATTCATCCACACCCCCACAGCGAAATTGTCCTGAAAATATAATTAATATTGCAGAACAAAAGGTATTAATCAGCAAGGCCATAATTATGAATACTACACGCCGACAACTACATTATTGCTGTAGCACGACACCACAAAGGAAAAAAGCAAACACCCAAAAACAAAACAACACAAAATTAACAACAAACATACAACGAAATAAAAAGAAAGAAAGAACAATATCAACATCAGCAGCAACAGCAATAACGACCATCGATAACAAATGCACAACTTCAACATGGCAAAGAAAGGTCTATAAAAACAAAGGGTCAGTCGTATTCAAATAAGCATCACCTCAACCGGTCTCAGCTCACTTACCTGTCGACGTCGACGACGATAATGACGATGGTGATTGTCACGAACTGGCTAGTTTTAACTCTGCCTATTACTATTCAGCCTTGTGTAGTAATTGTAACATTAGAGAGAGGAGTGTATTACACAGCAGCAATTAAGGAACACAGCAGGCCACACACAGCGAGCTAGCCACACACGGCGTAGTGAGTCAGCACTTGAGCTTTGAATCTGACCGTTTTAACCAATCAGAAGCAGGCTAAGCGGGTAGAGCGGTTCTGACTGTGTCAGAGCCTAACACAGTTTGAATCAGTCGTGTGTGAGACGAGGAAGAAGTAACATCTAAATACATAGCTAGAGAAATCTCGTCACTCATAGACCAGGAAGCAGGACTTTAGAATCTCAGAAATCTATCAAGTCATCACGGGCCTGAACTTGTCAAACAGGTAAATGAACACACTTCTGTTTCATCGTGATATATTTATATTATTGTGGAAATTATGTTTGTGGAATTTGCTATGCATAAATGTGAATTGTTAATCCGAATTTGCGTGACCATGTGGAAAAGCCGAACACGTGGCGAAACACGACCGGTTGCGCCGCCATGTTGTATCCCGTACGGAACCACTGTTGTTTAACTTATATGTATGTTTGCAGACCAGTGGCTGTACCACTGAAGGTTTATAATATTATTAATTCTGTATGTGTATAGTTAGACACGATTGATATTTATGTATGTATAGGAATTTAGAGTGAGATTCCAGTGGACCCCGGAAGTAGCAGAATGTTCGTCGCTTATGTATAGAGATGTGGAGCTATCACTGAGGGCTACTTTGGCTTTCAGTGAGACGCTCTGCACAAACCGATTATTCAGGGTTGTGCAGAATTTCGTCTCTTATATTACAGACGAGCAGGCGAGCTATCCTGTGCACCCCACTCCACAGAAACGACTAGTTGGTTGAGGAGACTCTACCGCACAAGTCGGAAAGAGCTACCCGGAAAAACACCCTGTCAGACCCCACAGCGTGGCAAGGGAACCCAACTACACAACGACACAGGTGGACCAGAAGCTACCTCACAGAAGGACTTCGAACACCCCACACATGAGTTAAGGGCATAAGGATAAGCGCACTTAAACTGATCGAAACAGGACCACAGTAGTCCAACTCTTCAGAAACTGTAAAACGGACCACAGTAGTCCAAATCTACATGAGATATAATAGCAAGTGCCCGAGGAAGATATAACAGCTGCCTAGACTATCAGCGATCGAACTATTAGCAGTAACTGAGACTTTTTAAGTTAGATTAGTACTTAGAGAATCTTGTATAGAGTAGAAGAAATAAATGTGTGATTTTAACTGTTATCAAGTGGCTGGACTACATATGATTCATAGCCGTGTGAAAGCTAGTGTGACAGTAATCTTTTACCATTTTTCTATCTATTTCTGTACCCCAACCTTAACACAGAACGAGCTAAACAAATAAATTTATTAAAGTAATTCATAGGGTGACTTACTAGCAGTTCCCACCGAATAAACGTGAGGGTCCATAATTCCATTGTGCAGAGCCCATAAACCCCACGTGACAGTGATTATGATGAGGATGACGATGATAATGTAGACGAGGAGGAGGAGGAGGAAGAGACAGAGAAAGAGCAGGAAGAGGAGGAGAAAGATAACGATGACGATGATGATGTGATGAGTGCTGATGAAGGAAAAAGATGTGGAGGAGGAAGAGTGGGAGGAGCATGAGAAAGATTTGTTAGTTAGTTATTCATTGCTTACGGGGTCCAGCGGACTGCAAAAAGCCGAATCAGGACCACAAAATCAATACCACAACTTCGCTGAAAGAGGACTCACCCCTGATCCCCATAAACGATCTGCTGAAAAAACCCTAGTGGTAACACTGAAGGCAATCCACCGGCCGGTCACTTTACAATAAAGACATCCCACGCAGGGGACGATGAGGCTATACTATAATTTATCGAACCCCCGTTTACAAAAAGCAAAATAGAATACAAACATTAATTATAAAATATCAACAAAACACATACATATAAAATGCCTACATTGCCAATAATAACATCATAGGAAGCTCCAGTGACCATTTGGCAGGAAGCGTCCAATATTCCCAAGCTGATCCAACAGACCTCACACACAAATGAGGAGTTTTGTCCCGGAGACGTTTTCAAGAAAAAATGTAGGTGACTGGTCTAGCGAAGAAGAAGATAGTATCGCAGATTGATAGAACAGAGCAGAAATGAGAAAGAATAAAGGAGAAAGACAGCGACAGTGGGAATTTAAAGCACTAAATTTCCAGAAAGTGGGGATACTATTTATACTAAAACCCTCGGCACCCCCACGGGGGTTGTAGAAAGAGGATAGCGATGATGATGACAATGGTGATTAATGCTAATGGAAGAAGAAGAAGAAGAAGAAGAAGAAGAAGAAGAAGAAGAAGAAGAAGAAGAAGAAGAAGAAGAAGAAGAAGAAGAAGAAAAAGAAGAAGAAGAAGAAGAAGAAGAAAAAGAAAATCAATGAATAAATAAATATTTAAAAAAAATAATTAATTAATAAACTTGCATTTTCATTGATGTGCAGTACGTAGCTGTCATGCCTAAATCTTGGGTCATTGTCATCGACGTCATCAACAAAGATTTCCATGGTTGTGTATGACTTCACGTTGGCCGCAGCAGACTGTTTTAACACAGATACGAAATTAAAATACACGAAACAGAATAAAGAAACTGCAACAAATACAATCTGCCTCAGTGCATGTAATATATGTGAGAAGGAAGAAGAAGAAGAAGAAGAAGAAGAAGAAGAAGAAGAAGAAGAAGAAGAAGAAGAAGAAGAAGAAGAAGGAGAAGAAGAAGAAGGAGAAGAAGAAGAAGAAGAAACGGAGAGAGAGAGAGAGAGAGAGAGAGAGAGAGAGAGAGAGAGAGAGAGAGAGAGAGAGAGAGAGTATCCATCGCCCCCTCATTAGCACACCCAACCCTCACATCCCACACACAAACAAACCAAAAAAAAACAACACTCAGGATTAAGAAACTAACAACAATTAATAATAATAATAATAATAATAATAATAATAATAATAATAATAATAATAATAATAATAATAATAATAGTAATAATAATAATAATATTAATAATAATAATAACAACAACAACAACAACAACAACAATAATAATAATAATAATAATAATAATAATAATAATAATAATAATAATAATAATAATAATAATATACAAAGGAAAGTAAAATAATCTCCTCAATGCCATTCACCCGTACATGACAACAACAATGCGACGACAAGCGTATCATCTTTTCGTTCAAAACCGCACGTGCAAGTCGTGCCGCCGTCAACCGGGAATCCTTGGCGAGACACAGTGACCCAGTTTTATTACCTACTTTAGGAATGTGACCGTTTGAGCCCGTATTAAAATTTGCATATAATAGAAATGGGAAAAAATTCAAATTTCTGCTAATTTCCTGCATTTCAATGATGCAATTTTCCACTTTTCATTTACAGTAAATCCTGGCTTAAGCACCAAAAATGTTCAAAAGTTTTAGTTTTTATAATTTCTTGAAAATTTCAGAGACCAAAAGTTTTTTTTTATATAAAAAGATGAGCAAGACTTGCAGCTATGAAAATCTCTTTTTCCGGTTAGGATTGTTCTAACCAGTCATATTTCTCCGTTTCGGTCATATGACTAATTTGCATAACAGGCAGGCGACAGTCAAAACCCACTTCGAAAGCGTGCAGACGACAAACAAGAGCGCAGGCGAAGTGAGAACGTCCATGTCGAAAATTATTCTGTATGCTAAGATTTTTTTCAACAGCCAACGTGGACAAAAGAGGTCAGTAAAGATAACAAACTTGCCATCTTTATTGCACATGTTTTGAAGACTGGTTTGCAAGAATTTCAATTTCAATTTTATTAGTGAAGTAAGATTTTAGGAAAGGCGGAGTCAGCGTTGCAGCGGTTTTTGCAGGCACGAGCTTTTGAACTGTAATGCGGAGGGGCCCATTAGGTGTAGCTAGTTAGAATTTTGTAAGGCTGCGAACATATAATAATTAATAATAATAATAATAATAATAATAATAATAATAATAATAATTATTATTATTATTATTATAATAATAATAATAATGATAATTTAATTTTTAAAGCGCAAAACCAAGCTAAAAGCTTGCTCGCATGCATGCACACGTATACACTCGCAAGGATAAATATTTAAACAATAGTATTTTAAGATTAATTTTTTAAACAATTTACTCCAACACATATTCTGAAATAGTCTTAATTTTGAATAAGTTTTAAAATGTAGAACTGTCGCTCGCCCCTAGACCAAACAACGTTGTATTCTATTTTGTTTTGTTTGTGCAGGGTCGAGAATTCGAAGCTCGGTCCCGTGATTTTCATGGACAGTGCCGAAAGGTGAACCGCTTTCTTTACACAACGTTACCCAAGAAGCCCAACGACGCTAGTTGGTAAGAACACGTCAACTCACCCTTCTCAGATTTATATTTGGAACGTGCCGCGTGTCTCACGTCTCGGTACAATTATGAACAGCAAAAAATGCGAAGTGGACAAACATAGATGCTATGGCAGATGGACGCATTTCATACAAACATAAAACAACGGCTCAAATGAAATTGTATATCGGCAAAATAAAGCAAGAGTTTATAAGACCAACGGTAAGTTTATTTGAAACCTAAAATAGGCTTACGTGACCATAATGGGTATTTGTCGATCTCAGAAAACAAGTGGGCTGACAGTTAACGACAGAAATGTGCCATTCCGCCGCATGCGCTTCTTGCTGAAGAGCAACCGAACTCTGAACTTGGACAGCATGAGCATCGAACTGTACTTCATAGATATAAAGACCCGACTAAGTTTAGTTTTTTGCAGAATAAAGAGGAGAAAGGTTACTTTTAATTTCATTATAAATACAAAGTACAGTCGTAGGTGATAAAATGATTATCTTTGTGCATCTTCAGTGACTCAATCTAAAGTGTGATTAAGCCTACTAAACGAATCCATTGGTAAATGGCTGCATTATATTGAACAAGTCACGTCAGCTGAGAAAACGGATGAGTAGGCTATTTTTGTGTGTGCGATTCGTCGATTCTATTTGTATTGCACTGCACAACGGATTGGATTAATCCTATAAAGCTCCTACTGAATGACAATTGGAGCTACAAGAACATGGAGCACGTGAGTAACTGGAGTTAAAATAGACTCCCTTGCCCACCTCGTTGTCATAAAGGACTGCATTTTGGATTTCGTTTAATGTTTTGTTTGAAATCTAAAAGTGTAATTCAAAGACGGCTGTATAATTTTGATTTTTCGTTTTTAGTGTTTCGAGTCATTTACATGATTTTGCGAACACTTTAACAAGTAACATTAAAATACAAAAAGTAAATAATTCAATCAGGAATGTCCAAAATAGTCCATCAAATGTTACATGCAAAACAGTTATTTTCGCATTCGTCCTGGTCATGAGCATGTTTTATTTCGCCCCTAGAAACCACCGAAACTGATTTTTCTCGAAGATTTTGTTTACATACTTCCGTCCAAAGGGTATTTATTTTGGTGCTCAAATGTGACATAGTAATACAATAGAATACATTTCAAGTAAAATTGAGTGCATTGACGGGGGAAAAGCTAAGTTTTGAATGTTTTTGAGAGAATTCTAGATTCATAATATACTCCAGGTTAAATGAAGTACCTGAAGAATAGTGCTTTTTCCATTGGCTCCGTCTTTGCACGATGCACTGCTACCAGTGAATCGAATTTCCATTCATCTTTTCCATTGTGAAGATGTAGCCATATGACAAGGCAAAACAATACACTGCACATGGCCAGCTTGTAAGATCACTGCATGTGTACATGCAAACCCAAACAGGGCAAGAGGGTCTTGAAAATCGTTACAGGTTATTTCAACAGCATGCGTTGTTGGGAAACCGCACCCTGTTCGTGTGTGTGTATATAATATTACATGCAAAACAATGTTTACTAATGCGTATTTTACTTTTTAGTGCCCTTATCGGAAGTTGTTTGTTAGAAAATATATATTCGTCCGTTTCTTTTGAATCTACTGGCGGTATTTTCTGGATGTCGATTACATGGGAGAACACAACTTTCAGATTATATTTCGCAACCAATCAGATCAATGCCAAGGACAAAATGTAATTGAGTACATGCGCATGCGTAGATATACAGAGAAGTTGGTAGGATGTATTTGCATGCTCGGAATAACATATTCGTTTTGTCCGATTATAATTTAACCTGCAATGTTTTGTATGATTTTTGTCTGTCTTGTCCTGCGGTTTCCCAAGTCTTCCTCGTCTTCGTCTTGTTCTTTTGCCTTCTTCTATGTGCATCTTCATTATTCTATCTGTCGATCTGTCTTCTGTCATCTTTTTCAGTGGTAAAGCGATAGTTGCTTGTTTCCTCCAAATCCATTTTACACCAAAAGCTAAACTAAAATTTGAAACTTAATGTACTTCTAGACACTTCTGAAATGCCCTTAAACACTCGAGGATGAACATGAACAGTGACACTGATCCATTTCAATTTGAATATATTTGCCATTATTATTTTGATCGCAGCTATTAACTTGCTTGTGACTATTTATAAAGACTGAAATTATATCATCCCAATTAATTCTTAAAACGAGAAAAAACCAGAACAACAACAAAACTGAAAATGTTACGTTTTTGAGGCTGATCTGAGCAACTATCGCTTTCAAAAAACGGTAAGTGAACGACCAGAGGCGAGAACTGGAGCAGCGGAGATGGCAGAACAGTAAGAGGTTGGTCAGTGCTTAGTTTAAAGCGCTCAAGTGTTGTGACGTGCACGGCATCTCGAGCAACATCGGTCACATAGCTAATTCCGTTTTGTAAAATGCCTAATGAGTACTTTTGGTGCCTTTTCAGTATCCAGATTGTAGAATATTGCCGTGTAAAGCTAGCCCATCCCACTACCCCATTTTAAAAACATCCGGACTCTAAGTTGGCCATATTTGCCGTATACGATACAACTCTCCCTAGACCTAATCCTTGCCTTTTAGCTTCCGCATTTTGCAGCAGTATATCTACTACTGAAGAAGTATGACCTAATTATTGTCTTCTTCGTACCTTTTCAGCATTGAATTGTTTGTGTAGTACCATGTTGGCGGACCGGTAATAAGCATTCTTTATGGTGATAAACACTTTATGGTTATAAATTCCGTTTTGGTGGAAGAAAAAATTACGTGTGTAAATAACTTGAACCAAACTGCATAGCAGTGCTTACAAACGTAACAATTTAGAACTACATCCTCAAATTAAAAAAAAATTGCAAATATCATAAAATACATGGCCTAACCATTGTTAACCATGGGATAAAACTCATAAAAGTTTGGTTTTTTTAAAATAAAAATTTTAATCTAGATCACCTAAGGTAGGGATTGAGTAGTGTAGCTAAGTAGACTAGTAGAAAGCGCTACACTGAAGCACGCACACACGCACACCACCACAACCAAACAGGTGTAGACACGGTAGCTGATACAATATACATATAGTACGTGTTAGGTTGGTAGGTGTATTGCACTCAAAAAAAAAAACACCAAAACAGACAACACATTACGCATCAACCCCATTCTCTCTCTCTTTCTCTCTCTCTCTCTCTCTCTCTCTCTCTCTCTCTCTCTCTCTCTCTCCATCGCTCTCTCTCTCTTTCTTTGACTGAGTGAATGCGTGGTGTCACAATCGGGGCTTGATTTTCGCGATATGGGCAATTTCCGTCAAGCTTAGTAATTTTCGTGAGCCGTTTTTCTATGTTTTGTGGTCGGGGCATTGGATATTTGACCTCATGTGGACCGAGATTAATCAAGTTTCGGGATTTTGACCAATTTATTTCGTCAAGGTGAGCGCCAATTGTTTTCAATTTTGCGATTTTTACCAGTTTCGTCCAGTTTCGCGAATTGCGTCAATTTTATTCACCTGCGATTTTCACCAATTTTGTCCAGTTTTACGATTTTCACATATTTCTTCGAGATTTGCGATTTGCGCTAATTTCGTTTGACTTTGACTCGAATATTTTCGTTAAAATGATTTTCATTGCTGCGTCATGCACGATTTGCAGTAATAGTTGCAAATATACGTTACGGAATGCGTGCTCTTTATATTGAGCAACGCAACTGATAAAGATGAAAAAAAGGTAAGCTTACTTTTTGCAGTAAAACTTATAATCAGAGAAAGGTAAGCTTATACAAGAAAAGATAACATTGTGTAGGAGTATTATTTATTTCAGCGAAAGGTTAAACATTACATAGACACTGAAAAGTAAGATTAATTAAAATGTTTGACAATAAATGAATAATGTTGTTTTTCAGGAAAAAAGTAAGCTTTATAGCTTACCAACAAACAAAAAGCCAAATATTATTTTTTTCAGGGAAAAGGTCAGAAAAAGTAAAGTTACTAATAAGTGTTTGTTTCAGGGAAACATAACGTTATAACAGTCATTCTTCGTTTCAGAGAAAAACAGGTAAGACAAAGTAAAATTACTGTGATAATAGTTGTCTGTTTCAGGGAAACGTAGTTAGCATTATAACAATTATCTTTTTTTCAAGAAACATGTAAGACAAGTTAAAATTATTGATAGTCGTTATTTGTTTCAGGGAAAAATATTTAGCGTTAGGACAATCATTCTTTGTTTCAGTGAAAAAGCAAGACACGTTAAAATTACTGATAATAATTATTTGTTTCAGAGTGAAATGCCGTGGGTATAACAATTCTTTGTTTCAGTGAAAAAGGTAGGACAAAGTAAACTTACTGATAATTCTTTGGCTTCAGGGAAAATAGTTACCATTATTGATTATAACAATCATTCTTTGTTTCAAAGAAAAGGTAAGATAAGGTAAAATTACTTATAATAATTCTTTGCTTCATTGAAAAATTGCTAGCATTATAACACAATCTTTGTTTTAGTGAAAAAGTAAGACTAAATAAAATTACTGATAATCGATTCTTTGTTTCAGGGTTATAATAATCTTTGTTTCAGGGGAAAACAATAGCGTTATAACAATAATTCTTTGTTGCAGTGAAAATGTACAAGGTGGAATTTCTTAACACTAATTCTGTTATTTGTTTTCAGGAAGAAAAAAATGGTAAGCATTTATTTTTTTTAATGTCTACAGTAAATCTTTATTTCAGGAGAGAAAAAAAAGGTAAGACCGCGGAAAAGTGTGCAAAAATAGTTATTTATTTCGGCGAAAGTAAGAAATGTTGTATATCTTAACCGCCTCCGTTCTGAGATTAGGTTTGTTTGTTTTTTCCAGGGAAAGTTAATTATAATGTCTCCGATTTTATTATTCTGTTTCAGTCCAAACTTGTAATATGGAAATCATGTCACATTTTTAAGGAGAAGGGAGAAAAGCTAATTTTGTCAAAACAAATAATATATTTCTATATTTCAGGAGAGGGCATGATGTTTCTAGGTAAGGAATTTACGTAATATTCTGTTTCACGTATAGGCTGGTTTTCATGTATACATCCAAGTGTTTTCTTTTATTTCAGGAAAAGGTAACTTTACAGTAAGTAAATGGCTAACAGTAAAGGTACTCTTTGTTTCATTGAAAGAAAGATGTAAGTACATGTTAATGTTTTGGTACCCTTTCAGTGAAAGAAAGATGTAAGTATATGTTAATGTTTTGATACTCTTTGTTTCAGTGAAAGATGTAAGTATAGGTTAATGTTTTGGTACTCTTTGTTTCAATGAAAGATGTAAGTATAGGTTAATGTTGTGGTACTCTTTGTTTCAGTGAAAGATGTAAGTATAGGTTAATGTTTTGGTACTCTGTTTTAATTCAATTCAATTCAAACTTTATTTATCCAGATTTGGCAATTACAATGGGGGTATGAGTGCTCTCTAATTATAATTGATTGAAAGATGTAAGTATATGTTAATGTTTTCTTTGTTTCAGTGAAAGATGTAAGTATAGGTTAATGTTCTGGTACTCTTTGTTTCAGTGAAAGATGTAAGTATAGGTTAATGTTTTGGTACTCTTTGTTTCAGTGAAAGATGTAAGTATATGTTAATGTTCTGTTACTCTTTGTTTCAGTGAAGATGTAAATATAAGTTAATGTTCTGGTACTCTTTATTTCAGTGAAAGATGTAAGTATAGGTTAATGTTTTGGTACTCTTTGTTTCAGTGAAAGGTGTAAGTATAGGTTAATGTTTTGGTACTCTTTGTTTCAGTGAAAGGTGTAAGTACAAGTTAATGTTTTGGTACTCTTTGTTTCAGTAAAAGATGTAAGTATAGGTTAATGTTCTGGTACTCTTTGTTTCAGTGAAAGATGTAAGTATAGGTTAATGTTCTGGTACTCTTTGTTTCAGTGAAAGAAAGGTGTAAGTATAGGTTAATTTTTTTGTACTCTTTGTTTCAGTGAAAGAAAGATGTAAGTATATTTTAAGGGTTTCGTACTCTTTGTTACCTCCGTTGGGGTGCCGGGGGTTTCAGTATAAATACTATCCCCACTTTCGGGAAATTTAGTGCTTTAAATTCCCACTGACGCTGTCTTTCTCATTTGCTCTTTCTCATTCCTGCTCTGTTATATCAATCTGCTATACTATCTTCTTCTTCGCTAGACCAGTCACCTACCTTTTTACTTGAAAACTCTTCCGGGACAGGACTCCTTATTTGTGTATGAGGTCTGTTGGATCAGTTGGGAATATTGGACGCTTTCTGCCAGGTGGTAACTAGGGCTTCCTATGATATTATTTAGCAATGTAGGTATTTTATATGTACGTGTTTTGTTGATAATTTATGTTTGTAATCTGTTTTGTTTTTGTAAACAGGGGTTCGATAAATTAGAGTACAGCCTCAGCGTCCCCTGAGTGGGATGTCTTTATTGTAAAGTGACTGGCTGGTGGAGAGCTTTCAGTTTTACTACTAGGGTTATTTCAGCAGATCTTTTATGCGGATTGGGGGTTGTCCGGTCCTGATTTGGCTCGGAAGAGTCCGCTGGACCTAAAGCAATAATAATGTAATGTAATGTAATGTACTCTGTTTCATTGAAAGATGTAAGTATATGTTAATGTTTTGGTACTCTTTGTTTCAGTGAAAGATGTAAGTATAGGTTAATGTTTTTGGTACTCTGTTTCAGTGAAAGAAAGAAGTATATGTTAAGGGTTTCGTACTTTGTTTCAGTGAAAGATGCAAGTAAAGGTTAATGTTTTGGTACTCTTTGTTTCAGTGAAAGAAAAGATGTAAAGGTTAATGTTTTGGTTCTCTTTGTTTCAGTAAAAGAAAGATGTATATATGTTAATGTTTTGAATAGTTCTTTATTTCAGAAAAAGGTAAGAGTTTATAGAAAAGTGTAAGTAGAATGTATTAAAAACATGTTCAGATAAATTTTGAAAGTTGTGTTAAATAAAACGCAGTATTAGTAATTTTAAGAGAAAGGTCAGATTTCGCCTTTAATTAATTTTCTGATAAATTATTTACACATTAAAGGGAAAAGATAAAAATTCGTGTTAGTTTAATAAACAGTATCCACTGTTTCAGGATAAAATAAGTAGTCTTAGTTTACAAAAATAATTGTCTTAAACGTAATTAATCAAATTAAAATTTATAAAAAATACTCTCGCAACATCTAATATAATAAGAAGAACGCCATCACGCGCTTTTTCTTCAAATCGAACTCGAAGCGCGGCGATCTGAAGAGATCGATATTACAGAAGTCGGAATAGAAATCAGTTTTAATGTTGAATATTTTAGATTGACTGCTTCCAATACAATAATTGAATGGAGGGAGGAAACGGAGTACCCGAAGAAAATCCTCGTGTCCTGAAAAGTCTGGTACTTAAGTCACGTTAGTTCGTCCCACGCGGGGTTGGAACGCGACTACTATATACCGCAAAGGTCCAGATCTACCGCATGTTTAGGATTTTTTTCTAATGACACCGACCACTTGTAAAGAAACTTTCAATGCTGCAGAAATATTATAATAAAGGTCGTATCATATACATGGTTTAAATTTAAATATTACAGAAATATGATTTAAAAATATTTTTATCACAATTATTTTTTAATAATTCTTGTTTTGCACGGCCGGAAATAACTTTTTCAATGCGAAACGTTTCCATGGTAAACTCTTGGACTAATAAATTTATTATGTTTTGTCTTCTATTTAAACATCACTCCGGATGCACACGTTTGCCTTTTAACTGTTTTGTTTTGTCGTATTTTTTCAGGTTTCCTGTGGGACTCTATGGGCAAGACAAAATGAGACAAGATCTGGTAGACAAAAAGAGGGAGAGTGAGGTCTTGTTCGACCTGGGCGAGGACATGGCATGGCAGCAGGCATCTTTATCTTCAGGTGTGTGTTTAAAGGTTGAAATTAATTTTTATGAAAAATGCGCCGTGAATTGCCGTGTGCCATGAGATGTGTGCTCTGTATAATTGGTTGCATTTCGATTTCAAATTAAAGTGACGTTCAGAAGGACATACATACACACACACAAAGTACATTCACAAGCACGCAAGCACACACACCTATACCTTCGCAATTTTTGTGAGAACTTTTTCAAAAAGCGCACACACTTATGCCTGCGACAGAAGCATCCAATCTAGTCCTAAAATGTATTATCATTATCATTGTCATTTGCTTAGCACCACATTCGAAAATAAATGTTAAATTGTATCTAACCTATTGCAATATCGTTTATTAATTCGTTTCAGTTCCCATTTTGTCGTGCAAACTAAGTTTGCGGTTCTGCTGCTGTCAGTGAAAATCAACACAGTTTAATCCATGTTTAAACTCCCCGTTGGGGTGCCGGGGGTTTCAGTATAAATAGTATCCCCACTTCCTAGAATTTTAGTGGTCTAAATTCCCATTGTCGCTGTCTTTCTTATTTGTTCTTTCTCATTCCTGCTCTGTTCTATCAATCTGCTATACTATCTTCTTCTTCGCTAGACCAGTCACCTACCTTTTTTCTTGAAAACTCTTCCGGGACAAGACTTCTTATTTGTGTGTGAGGTCTGTTGGATCAGCTTGGGAATATTGGACGCTTTCTGCCAGATGGTCACTAGGGCTTCCTATGATGTTATTATTATGTGTTTTGTTGATAATTTATAATGTTTGTGTTCTATTTTGTTTTTGTAAACGGGGGTTCGATAAATTAGAGTATAGCCTCAGCGTCCCCTGCGTGGGATGTCTTTATTGTAAAGTGACTGGCTGATGGAGAGCCTTCAGTTTTACCACTAGGGTTGTTTCAACAGATCTTTTATGCGGATTGGGGGTTGTCCGGTCCTGATTTGGCTCGGAAGAGTCCGCTGGACCTAAAGTAATAATCATTTAATGTAAAGTCATGTCATGTAATCCATGTTTGTGTGCTGTGTTTTTTAGGCATCCATTCCTGAACATGCTGCCAGCATGGATAAGCTGCGCCTTATAAGAGGACACCATCATCATCATCATCATCATCATCATCATCATCATCATCATCATCATCATCATCATCGTCAACGGCCGGTGTCTACTTCTACGGCATCCTCATGGAAGCGTCTTTTTCCTGCACGTCTGGTAGCTCTTTATGTTGAGGCTTTCCAACCTTGTCGACCTGAACTTCAGCAGCAACTGAACGTGTCTTCATCCGTACCTTTGCTCTTTTTCTGTGCATTCTTCAGCAACATCTCATTGTCGCCTGACACATCACTGCGTTATATGACACAGTTTTAACTTCCCTACCAGGCAGTGAACCTCCAAAAAGTAAAAGATGTTCAAGTTTAGATCTCTAATGTTAATTACACAATAGTTCATTGTGCTGATTATGACAACTTCCATGTTTCTATCTGGAATCATTTGATTTATCTTCGGTGCTGTACGCTTCCTGAGATAAAATAGATCTATGCCCAATTTCATGAAATGGAAAAAAACTATGCTGAAAAGTGATACTTTTTGAGGTGCAGTTTGAAGATTACGTTAGTATAATTACAGAAATCGTTGAAAACCAAAGTGCAAATTGTTTGCAGAAAATGAATCGAACAAGAATCTGTAAAATTCGAAACTTCTTATATCCATATTTCCTGATACTCTTTATCATTGCTAATTTTAAGTCCACGTTAGTGTGATTTAAACTCGACATTCATTAATACCTGAGATACATTGATTTGAGAATGAACGAAAGTAATAATTGATACCTACAGGCTTTAGAGGATAGAAATACGTTCAATTCTGTGCTGTGCCTTGATAAACTGCGCATTGAAAAAGTAGCACATTATATTAAGCGGTGTAATCTACTACATTGGATGCGATTTTTTCCCACGCTTCATATATCAATGACATTTTTGCATCTCAAAACATGAAAGACTGGTACTTGTGACCTACTCTGTAATGTGTGTGTACAATAGAGAGCACAACACTAATGCGAGTGACAACGTGGATGTGTGGTTGGATATGGGGTGGTGTGGTGAATAGGGTGTGGTGTGTCGTGTGATGTAGTGTGCATATATATAGGATGCGATAAGGTGCGGTGCAGCTGATTTAATGTGATTCCAAAAAGTTCAGAAATATCGCCAGTTTATTCAAAAATTTAATAGCAGATCTTTCAAATGTAATTTTGAAACACGATTGTAAAACCTGCTTGTACCAATTATGTTAACAAGAAATTGTTCTATCTTGATCTCAGTAACCACTTCAAACATAATATAATAAACGTCGGCATCAAAATGGAATAGGTACCTTTTCATTACGTCTGTTTTATTTATAAAAAACATAAACACAGAAATTGAACAGTAATTCACTTTACATCTGTTCTATAGAAATGTTAATAAACGCACACTGAATAATGCGTAGACCTATATCACCAAGCTGCTAAGCTGCTATTTCTTGAGCGTTTTCAAGTTCACCCTTCTATTTTCATCGCCACCAACTTGCACTAACCTAACCTCTTCATCATTGCATGTGACTTTTTTCACTGAACCCTGTTCTCTACCTTTGCATGTACTGCATGGATTTGTTTTTACCATCTTCTTGCATGAGAGGTTTGCGTGCATGCCTTAAGTCTTTTTGCACTTGAGAAATAGCAGCTGAGCTATAAATGTGAAACATTTTGTATCGAAATTTATTTGGAAAAAAATTTAAAGGTGTTTTAAAAAACTGAAATTTTGTACAAGTTTTAAAAAAAAATTTTTTACTGACTACAAAATGAAAAAAAAAATGTAAAGAAAAGTGTCATTTAGAAAGGAAGAATGCATAATCTCTTGAGCTTGTTCTGAACAGTTTTCACATAGTTGTTACTTGAGCGATTGTATGTGCGCGTGTTCCATTTTGACTAACGTTATTGCGTTTATTATTGTACATATTTATGCGGTTTTACTTTTAGAAATGATAAAAAAAAAACACGCCAAGTCATAGTCGGTGGAAAAACGTTTAAAAAGACAGAAATTGGAAACAATTAAATTGATTTATGAAGACCAATCTTTGTTTTGGAGCAGTTGTGTTGTGTTGTATGTTGTAATGCGTTGCACTGTTAACAGTGGGGACTGTCGCAGTCTTTCTCATTTGTTCTTTCTCATTCCTGCTCTGTTCTATCTGCTATACTATCTTCCTCTTCGCTAGACTAGTCACCTACCTTTTTTCTTGAAAACTCTTCCGGGACAAGACTCCTTATTTGTGTGTGAGGTCTGTTGGATCAGCTTGGGAATATTGGACGCTTTCTGCCAGGTGGTCACTAGGGCTTCCTATGTTATTATTTAGCAATGTAGGCATTTTATATGTATGTTTTGTTGATAATTTATGTTTGTATTCTATTTTGTTTTTGTAAACGGGGGTTCGATAAATTAGAGTATAGCCTCAGCGTCCCCTGCGTGGGATGTCTTTATTGTAAAGTGACTGGCTGGTGGAGAGCATTCAGTTTTATCACTAGGGTTGTTTCAGCAGATCTTTTATGTGGATCAAGGGTTGTCCGGTCCTGATTTGGCTCGGAAGAGTCCGCTGGACTTAAAGCAATAATCATGTAATGTAAAGTAATGTAATGTAATGTTAAAAGTGGGGGTGCTGCCCTAATCGTGAACCTACAGATCGTGATCGTCGGAAAGGTAAATCGACCAAATAAGATAACATATCCCTTTCTTTCTCTCTCTCTGTCTCTAACACACGCACGGACACTTTCTCGCTCTCTCCCACTGATACATGGTAGCACGCACGCATATATATTACAGGAGGCTGGCTATTGAGTTTTTTTTAAACTGGAAATCTAAGATGGGCGATCTGAAGAGATCGCTATTATGCTTTAGTCTACAAGCGCGTACTTTCAT
Organism: Oncomelania hupensis; assembly: GCA_036898135.1. Classification (NCBI taxonomy): domain Eukaryota; kingdom Metazoa; phylum Mollusca; class Gastropoda; order Littorinimorpha; family Pomatiopsidae; genus Oncomelania; species Oncomelania hupensis. The sequence goes on from CM072515.1 coordinate 26,949,342, forward strand.
TCGTCTAGATAAATAGGCCGACTACTCACGTACGGATCTACATACCCCCGTTGAGGGGGAGGGGGGGGGGGGGTCAGTATAAATAGTATTCCCACTTTCTGGAAATTTAGTGCTTTAAATTCCCACTGTCGCTGTCTTTCTCATTTGCTCTTTCTCATTCCTACTCTGTTCTATCAATCTGCTGTACTATCTTCTTCGCTAGACCAGTCACCTACCTTTTTTCTTGAAAACTCTTCCGGGACAAGACTCCTTATTTGTGTATGAGGTCTGTTGGATCAGCTTGGGAATATTGGACGCTTTCTGCCAGGTGGTCACTAGGGCTTCCTATGATGTTATTATTTAGTAATGTAGGCATTTTATATGTGTGTTTTGTTGATAATTTATAATGATGTTTGTATTCTATTTTGTTTTTGTAAACGGGGGTTCGATAAATTAGAGTACAGCCTCAGCGTCCCCTGCGTGGGATGTCTTTATTGTAAAGTGACTGGCTGGTGGAGAGCATTCAGTTTTACCACTAGGGTTGTTTCAGCAGATCCTTTATGCGGATCAGGGGTTGTCCGGTCCTGATTTGGCTCGGAAGAGTCCGCTGGACCTAAAGCAATAATCATGTAATGTAATGTAATGGATCTACATACACCAATAAATTAACAACGCGCCCTTAATGGGCCATTATGGGGAGTATCGGAGCTATGTTGTAAGTGGTCATTATCATGATGCAGCCATACACGTATCTACCATTTAAATCTCCATCGCTACAAATATTATAAATCCCTTCATATTCACAAAACTTCCCACATCTGTCTTTGTTCTCGTGCACAACGATTACAAACTGATTTGTCACACAGGTGGGTGAGATTAGGTCGCTTCTCACTGAACACCGGCAATCGCAATGCAGCGCCACCCGAGATTTAAAAAAAATGAGTGGATAGGGCCAGGATCCTCTAATGCCCTCATTGCTTTGATAATAAAATCGCCAAATCCTACGGGCAGCTGCCAAGACTTCGTTCAACTTACCCCCATTGCATTTGGATCGTTAGCGGAGATGTTGAGATGGAAAGAACGCTGCTCCGGGTTTTCAAAGTCAATAATCCCGACCACCCTGATCTCCCGAGTCTGCCCAAGGTTTACTAGAGCAAATACGCCGCCCGTATTTCCACTCTGGGAAAAACAAAGAATACATAACCAAATTTATAATCACTGTGACTTGAGTTGGTTTGTTGTATTTCCATTATTATACCCACTGTTCCCACATATTTTATTGATTCTGATAGTTGACATTTCTGACATCCAAAACACTGGTATTGAAGAAGTTTAGTACTAAGTGTACACGTGGGACCAAAACCGAAGAGATTAGCAATGAAAGTCTGCAAAAATGTTTCTGATTATTTTTGACTGATTAAGCAAATATATCTACACACGCATACACACGTGTTAATATATATCAAGATGTGAAATTCAGTATTATATTAGTATTATAAATAGATGCAAACGCACGGATTCGCACTCGCTCTCTCGCTCAGACGAGCATGTAGTCTACGGACACATGAGCACACGCGCACATACTTACAAATAACACTACATACTCGTATACACAAACACGTTTTCAAAAACAAATGCACCTATAATTTGGAAATTAAATGGTCTAAATTCATATGCACCTCGATTGTGACATTTGGCGAAATTTGACTGTTTCCGCAGTCTTTGTCCTCAAAATGCCCACCTCCGCCTGTTCTGATCGTCAGATTCGATATTGGTGTTCCATTTCTTGTGTTCTGAAAATGGAAACACAAATAAGCTTACGTTGTTAATAGAGATGAGTTGATCGAGGCTAATTTATGTTTGTTACTAGCAAAATGCCCCTTTCACCCAACAACACGAGATTCTAATTATCTTGTCCCTCTTTTCCATCAATTCTTCAATAGTCCGGTGTTTTTTTTAATCTTTGTAAATCTTTTCCTCTTGTTTTTTTATTGGCCTGCTTTCTTTTCGGATAAATAAAAAATGGTGGAGGTGACGTACCTCTGCAATTCTTGCTGTGTAGTTCTTTATAAAGCTTGGCGGAAAATTATCGGTTAGCTCAACAGTCACCTGTAACTGTAAAGAAAAGGAAATGAAATATTTAGACATAATTTTAAGAGACCTCCAATCCAGGTGATAAGCATAATCGTTTCCTTGCATCCGACAAAAAGCCTTATTTTGCAGCACAGTCAAGCAGGAGTTGAGCTGGCTGTTGAACTCCTGAAGAAGCTTTTAGCCAAATCCGTGTACACAGAACCTCTTAATCTGCTACTTTTTCTCCCTTGGCTTTTAGCTCTGTCTCGTCTTCCAATATTAAGAATAAAGGCAGTTTGATAAAATGCCACAGATGCAGGATAATGATATTTGGAAGCTGTCAATTAACATTACCCACTTACCTCTATATACTCATCCTGGCTTGAATTTTTGCAACTGATAAAGATTTTCTGTTCGGTCTCTGTCAGTTTACACGCAGTCTGTTGTAACCGATAGAAAACAAACATGTACATGCACATTAACATTTCTGTAAGATAGTAATGTAGTTATTCATTGCTTACATGGTCCAGCGGACTGCAAAGAGCCGAATCAGGACCACAAAATCAGGACTACAACTTGGTTGAAAGAGGACTCGCCCCTGATCCGTTTAAAGATCTTCTGAAACAACCTTAGTGGTAACACTGAGGGCACTCCATCAGCCGGCCACTTTTACAATAAAGGCATCCCACGCAGGGGACGCTGAGGCTATACTCTAATTTATCGTACCCACGTTTACAAAAACAAAATTGAATATAAACATTATAAAATATTGAAAAAAACACAAACATATAAAGTGCCTACATTGCTAAATAATATCATATAAAGCCCTAGTGACCATTTGACAGAAAGAGTCCAATATTCCCAAGCTGACCCAACAGACCTCGCTTACAAATGAGGAATTCTGGAAGAGTTTTCAATTTAAAAAAAGGTAGGTGACTGACTGGTCTAGCGAAGAAGATAGTATAGTAGATTGATAGAACAGAGTAGAATGAAAAAGAACAAAGGACAGCGACAGTGGGAATATAAAGCACTAAATTTCCAGAAAGTGGGGATACTGTTTATACAGAACCCCCTGGCACCGCCACGGGGGGAAATGCACTTCTGAATTGTATGCAATATTCTATCCTTGGAATAGTACAAGAGCATAATGCATTGCACATCACTTTGCTATTAACTATAGGTGGAGAACAAATGAACACTAAAGTTTAACGTCTACTCCTACTATTGGGGCTATGGCAGACAGGGACAGCCATAAACGCTGAACCACCACGGCCACCAGACTGCTAAATAATATGGTGGACAAAGAAAATTGACAATTTTATCTTGCCCACCGCGGAATTCGAACATGAGTCATCGGTGTTCAATTCAAACGCTCTACGACCAAATTACACCATACCATACCACACCACACCACACCACACCACACCACACCACAATACAATAATTATAATTTACCGCATTGCTGTCAAGATCGAGGTCCCGTGTGAACACGACGGCGCCATTTTCCACCGTATAAAAGTCTTTGACTAAGTAGTTTTCACTATAGTGATTGATTATGATGTCATCTTGGCCAGTCACATTGAGAGCCACAGTACCTGAGAAAAAGATTGTAAAAGCCATTCAAATGTATTTTCAGAACACTCGAGCTCAGCAGCAGAAAAATAATCATTGAAAAAGGGTACATGTTGTTGGCGGTGTTGTGACTCTGCTTTATCCTAAGGAAGCAAAAGAAAAACATGGAATGATAGGCAAACAAAAAATTAACCAAATTGGCCCAGCCAACGTTTAGATACAGCACAAAATGTCTTGTGAAAAATGGTGAACCCATGACCTTGACCTTTGAGAAAGTACAAATACGAATGACCCAAGTTTCTTCAATATATTGAAGTTGGCTGCCCACATCAAAGAAGAAGAAGAAGAAGACATGCTTTGCAGTAGTTAAAGTATCCGCAGAATTCGCTTTAGCGGGCCACTAGCCTAGGTAATGTTTTTGTAAAGCTTGGTCAAAATCCTTGAGATATGGCTTCCAACGCGCCGACCGACAGCTTGATAGACCGACCGACCAACATTTCGCTCTCGTTCTGATTACTCCTCTCTCCCTCTCTCCCCTCTCTCCGACTATTTCAAAAGTAAACAATTATTATCCTTAAAACACACGCATACCCACTCGCACATACACCCCCCAACACTCATATACATACATAAACACATAATTATATAATACTGAATATCATTAAATAATATATGTGCATAGCACACAACGTAAATCCGAGAAAGTATCCTTCAGACTCTGCTGCAGATAGCCACCATGACGACGATGATGATGGTGATGATGATGACGACGACGAATATGAAATGGATTGCGCGAGACGACGATTGTAATGATGATAAATAATAATCATAAATATTGATGCAGACAAATATTTTGTGTGATAATAATATGTGTGTGTGTGGTTTTTTTGTGTGTGTGTGGTTTTTTTTTTGGTTACCTTTCTTCGACCCTTCTTTGATGCTGATTGATCGGTTTGTAAACGAAGACGGTAAGCACGGCAATAGTGTGGTTGTAATCTGAGTTTGGATCTGTGTTGTAGTCTGAGCTCGGATTTGTTGATTTGACACCCAAACAGCTGTAAATAAACAAAATAAAAATAAAAACGTTGGTATTCTAAAGGTCATCTTCATTAGCACCAGTATCATGTTTGACGTCAACATCATGGTCATGATAGTCGCCGTCAATCCTATGTCTTGTTCCTGGCTATTGTTTTACGTCATAATGACCCTCATTGCAGCAACAGTAATTCTACCGCTTTCATCATCATCATCATCATCATCATCATCATCATCATCATCATCATCATCATCATCATCATCATCATCATCATCATCAAATCCACCGCCATTATCATCAACAATCGTCATCTGTAGTGTTAATAGCGTCATTAATATCGTCAGCGTCGACATCTTAGCAGTAGTAGTAACATTTCCTTAATGACAATAGCAATAGAACAACAACGAAATACCTACCCAGGATAAGGACATACAGAATCTTTGGAGTCGCCATGGTTGTGAACAGAAACAAGTAATCAATCTCCAGAATTTACGACATAGCGGTAATGTAGCAGATGTGGGATATTACGCTGGATAATGGTCTACATGCCCATTGCCTTTAGAACCTGTCAACACACAAGTACAATCATTAGTCCTAACGGGGAACCTTGATGGAGGTAGGAGAAGGAGTGGGAGGATGAGAAAAAGGAAGTATTATTACAATGTTTTGGACAAGGAAAAAAAATGAAGATTTTTCCATGGCAAGAAGGTCAACGTAGGCAAATTAGCGAAAATTTACGAGAACTTCAGCAGCTTGCCAGGCTGAAGGTATTATTGGTCCCATTGCTGGAATTAAAGAGGATTTTAAATTACACCATAACAGATTGCATCTAAAGTAAAGGCCAATACCAAAGAATGTCATAACGCCTACAAATAATGTAAAAAAAAATCTTATAAAAATTGAATTGATTATTTATTTATCTGTTCTTATATACAGTCGATACGCCTGTCATTGAAACTATTGTTTAAGTCAAACCCTGCGCATAAGGCTGCAAGTGGGCGTCTCGAGTAAGATCCTGTGTTGACCAGCGCCTTGAGCAACTTTCAGCTGAATAAGCGTTATAAAACAACTATACAATGAATAAGTGGAAATAAAATAAACGAACGTAAACTTTGGGGACTACCTATTCGGCTATTACAGCCTTAAATGTAATGCCTGGGGTCTGAGTTATCACAGATCTATACTCCCCAGGAGAGGGTTGCTGTAAAATCATCGTGTACCTCGTAAATTGATGTACCCGTGTACATACTGCTAGGCAGATTTGCTTTTGTGTCCCCGTGGGTTTATATTGCTTTGTCAACATGGTATCTTCACAGCGTTCTTAGTGGTAGTTGTAGCATTTATTGTTGCAATGGGGTTATTGAAACACTTGTAACTGTAGTACATTACAAACTTCCTTCTGAGAATTAATAGCCGTAAAGACCAGACTCTTCGTAACCATAATTTATGTTATAACTGTATCAGAACAAAACAATTAACGCTGATGTAATAGTAAGTGTCTTCCGGGTTGGAATAGCCTGCAGATATTTCACGCAGCATCTTTTTCTGAAGCCTCGAGGATTTAAAAACGGGCCACCACTTTCTCGAGATATAGTGTTATTTGATGTGATATAATTATGCAGGTTACTGGAGTTTTAAAAAAAAGATGACAATACCAATTAGAATAACGGATTTTTCTCAGTAATAGCTCGAGAGCAATTCCACTCAAGGCAATCAAAATAGATCCATTAATCAGGCCTAATCTTAGATCTAATTCACTCACCATACTAAGTCCCATATAACAATAATAATAATACTAGATGCGCCTTATTCCTAAATCAGACTAACACCATATAATCAATTACAAGAATGTCGGGCGTCAACTTGCAGAAAAATCAGTTCTAGCAGTATAATTTTTTTTAATGATTCGGGGATAAAATATCGTTGCTCGTAACGACATCGAAAGTACGAAGTCGACAATTATAGTTCAATTGTAGTATCAAGCAGCTAGTAAACTCTTTTCCCATTATCTAACATATTTTCTTCCCCTTTCGACAACCCCTCTCGTGTGGGTACAGGAGGTTTCTGTATAAACAGTATCCCCACTTTCTGGAAATTCAGTGCTTTAAATTCCCATTGTCGCTGTCTTTCTCCTTTGTTCTTTCTCATTCCTATCTACTATACTATCTTCTTCCTAGACCAGTCACATACCTTTTTTCTTGAAAACTCTTCCAAAACTTCTCATATTTTGTGTATGAGGTCTGTTGGGTCAGCTTGGGAATATTGGACGCTTTCTGCCAAATGGTCACTGGAGCTTCCTATGATATTATTATTTAACGATGTAGGCATTTTCTATGTATGTTTTGTTGATATTTTATAATGATGTTTATATTTTATTTTGTTTTTGTAAACGTGGGTTCGATAAAATAGAGTATAGACTCAGCGTCCCCTGCGTGGGATGCCTTTATTGTAAAGTGAACGGCTGGTGGAGTACCTTCAGTATTACCACTAGGGTTGTTTCAGCAGATCTTTTATGCGGATCAGATGTGACTACTCTTTCAACCATGTTGTGGTCCTGATTTTGTGGTCCTGATTCGGCTCTGTGCAGTCCGCTGGACCCTGTAAGCAATGAATAACTAACTATCTAACCGTACTTCCCCCCCCCCCCCGCTCCCTCCCTCTCCTAGCACACCCCGGCCTCACACTCCTACTCGTGACAAAAGGAGTAAAGAGGGAAGTGACGTATATGAACAATAAACTATTGTCTAGATGTTAAGTAGCTTGCCCACGGCAAGCTTTTTATGACCTTATTGCAAGGTGCGCCTCGTTTGTTTTAAGGGCAAAGATGTCTGTAGGTGTTATATATCTTAGGACCAATCCGTAAACGTGCAGTACCTGCAGCCATTGAATATTTAACAGTGTCTTTTAACAATCCTGAGAAGGGTGTCTGCGATCTAAGTTAGTAGTGTGAATGCACTAATCGTTTACTTATTGACAGCAGATCCTGTCTTAAACCTCAATAGTATAGAAATTATTCAAATGTGTATAAAATGCATCAACTGATGAATTCAAAATCTAAAACTAGGTTATTAAAACTGAGTCGTCTTATTGGAATTAACTTTTCTCTGCTTAAGTAGAACTAGCATTTCATCATGATCATTACACTGAAATAGAATTTGTCTCAAGATTTCTTTCTTCCTGGAAATAACCATTTCTTCTTGGTTATAATCAGAGTTTTTTTTCTCGAATTTAAAAGTGCAATATGCTGACTCTTTACTGTACATTTTGTTTGATTTACGTGTTATTTGTCTTGTTGTGTTGTATGGTATGACGTTAAATTGGTATCGTTATGTTTTTGCCACATTTATTTTTGTGATTGTAAATTCCTTAGTGTTTGTCAGTCCAGTTGCTGGAAATATTGTAAATGTAGCTGTAGTGTTATACAATGCCGTTCATGGTACGAATGTTATGTGTATCCCAATGTCTTCCTCAAATCCCCCTTTTTTGGCTATATAATTAAATCATGTTATGTGAAATAAAAGGACAAAGTTCCAAAAGTTCCAAGAATAATGCACCGACTACAAATAAAAAATAAAATCATCAGTGACTTGATTAAAGCAGCTATTTCAATATTGATTTTCTTTATCTCTTAAAATAACATTTAAAGCACGCAGGAATGTAAACAAAATTAGATGAAATATATTCCACATATTTATTTAATAATAGTAATACCTTTCGATACTGCCTTTTCATTGTGTAAATATTTGATTTTTATTAAACCATCAAGTTGTCTAGTATTGTATTGTATTGTATTGTATTGTATTGTATTGTATTGTCTGTAGGCCGAGCTGCTCCTTTGTCAGTCAGTGGTGTTTATTACGGATACTATCGTGATACTATCAGTGATATCTTAGTTGCAGCCAGCAATGTTTTCGCGTGTGTGTGTGCGTGTGTGTGTAGGTGTGTGGGTGTGTGTGCGTGTGTGTGTGTGTGTTATAAATTAACACTATAAATTGTGAATAAAATTTGAACCATTTCGGCACATGACAGCGTCTAAAGTGTAATAAACTCTTTCTAGTCGACAATTTGTTAGGTAGATTTTCCCGAAATGAATTTGCTGTTTCTGGATACAGCAAACGTAATAAATATTGTACAGATTTATGGCTGTTTCTTGAGTGTACTTGGGTCGTTCAAGACGCTCGGAACAACTTTATATTCCAAACTGAATACAAATTGCCTCCGTGAAAAGAGAGAGAGAGAGAGAGAGAGAGAGAGAGAGAGAGAGAGAGAGAGAGAGAGAGAGAGAGAGAGAGAGAGAGCGAGAGAGAGAGAGAGAGAGAGAGAGAGATTGCTACAAAGAAAAAAATACAGTCACTTGAATAATATATTGAAAACACATTCATTCACATTCTCTCTCCCTCCCTCCCTCCCTCCCTCTCTCTCTCTCTCTCTCTCTCTCTCTCTCTCTCTCTCTCACACACACACAATCCCTCTCTTTCTCCCTCTCTCTGGCTCTCGCTCTACCTCTCTCTCTCTTTCTCTCTCTCCCTCTCCTTCCTTCACTCACTCTCTCTCTCTCTCTCTCTCTCTCTCTCTCTCTCTCTCTCCACTTTCCATATTTCCTTTAATCTTAAATTTAATACTGCTTTACTTGATGCTGATCAACCTATATAGGCTTACGTGTGCATAGGCCAAACTATGCACACAAAAAAAACGATTGTTCGGTTGGTGCATTTGAATATTTAAAAGAGCTCAAGGCACATAGCGCCGATACATAATAATTCATGGGTTTTAATTATAGACTTAAATTTCAACAGTAACGTGTGTGCTGTGAATAAAATAGTTTTTATCATTGTTACCCTGTTAATTTTTCTTTCAAGCCTCGACCTTGTATGCAATAAATACCGACCGACATAATATTCACATACGAGAAACAAGTTAATACAATTACACAAAATATTGCATTACGTTTATGTAACACGATTAATTTATTTATAGAATAACAGAAACAAAAGAAAAAGGAATAAGGAACACGGAAAGGGGAACCACAGACAGAAATTAAAGTAAGAACCATAGAAAAGATCAGTACCGAGGGGGAAAAAATTTGAAAATATAATTTTTATAAGTTATAACACAACATTTAAACAAAAGTATGTAAGCTACGAAGATTTTGTCTCCATTCTTTGACATACATTTAAGAACACGCAGCCAGGTTGAAAACTAGGAAAATTAACACACTGTATATCAGAATAAAATGTATGAGTCTATGTAATATATATGGTAGTAATGTCACTTTGAGAGAGCACTGACAAAAATTTTGTAGTATTAAGGTGAAAAAAAAAACACCATCATAAGTGTAAGTGCCCGGTAGCGGTTTAATCACGCTTGAGAAACTATCATTCCTATTACCAACAAAAGAAAAAAACCGGCACATCCTACTGTAATAATGATTGTAGCAATGCAACTGTTTTGCCTCCGGAAATTATCACCCCCACTCCACCACAACCACCCCCTCCCTCTCTCTCTCTCTCTCTCTCTCTCTCTCTGTGTAACATCACGATCGAGTATTTATCTATTATATTTGACGCGAATACCTCTCTTCAGGTATTAATGTTTCATATTTACAGGTGTGAATATCACGTTAAAAAATGTTTTTTTATAACGCATCAAAAATAAAACCGGTTTATTTGACAAAATGAACTATTTTGATTTAAAAAAAATTGTGTGAGAGTGTGCATGCGTGCATGCGTGCGTGTGTGCGTGTGTGGGTGGACGTGTGCGTGTGTGGATGTGTGTGTGTGTGTGTGTACGACAGTGAAAGCCTAAAGTGTGACACAATAAATAATTATCTTCCATCATAGATTTTTCGTGGATTCGTCAAAATAGCACGAAACAAACGTACGATATTTCTATCTTTAGCTCACGTAAAACACCCTTCTAACGTTCGTCTCAAACTGCTTATTTAGACAGAAGCCCCTAATTTTTCTGTTTAGATAATAACTGGGTGGAATAAAGCGGTTGAATTGCTCGGACGACATCGGAGAAACGTAAAAGATGTGTATTTTACAACATGAATTTAGATGAAAAAGAGGCACTTTTGGCACCCAATGGTTCTGTGTCTGAACTTGAAGACAAGCTGACGCGGTTTTAAATATCTTCTAGACCAGAAATATTCGCTACGTAATATCTTTGACTGTTTGAGTGTGCGTGCGTGCGTGCGTGCGTTTGTTACATGTTGGCATATAAGAAAGAATGAAAACATTGATTTAATGAGTGAGTGAAAAGGTAAAAAGCATGATTACAGCATTAATATAAGCTTAGATTATGTCAGGTGTGGTTGGCTATAATTTAACCTTTTTTCGAAGAACAAGATCAAATTAAAAGCTTATACTGTTGAAATAACTTTTTTAAAAATTTTAATAACAAAAGTACCTTATCAGTAAAATGAAAGAATGAAAAAAACCTTGGTATTTAATGATCAGGATGTAATATATCCTAGTTATGCTCCCCGCTATTATTTATGGCAGGGCTTAGTTATACCCAACACAATCGTGTTTGTGTTGTTGTTGTTGTCAATTCATAACTTAAATATGTGATTACGTTATACTGTTTACAAAATGAATAAATTATACTTACATAAAACAACATTGAAATTCTCCAAAAATGAAAATAAACTCAATAATTTTGTACACACATAATCCAAAGCCCACAGTGTTTAAGACGAACGTTCTCGTCGTGTTTCCTGCTAATTCTAATAGTTTCAAATCTATTCTAAAACTTTGTTATCATTGTTAGTCATAACGTTAAAAAAATGAGAAATCACGATTTTAGATAACTTAACACGGAACACACTATGATAATCCATCTACCTCGAATCGCCCTGCCTTACTCAAGAAACTCACCTGAAAAGAATATCTAGATGCACGAAACTGTTCAGTTAATCAAATATACACACTCTGCGCATGCGCAAGTATCATTTCCATGAGGAACACTACATGGGGGGTGTGGGTGATGGAGTGGGAGAGGGAGGAGAGGGAGATGGAGAGAAAGTGTGTGAGAGAGAGAGCGAGCGAGCGATGAAGCTGTTAAAAATAGGCCTACTGGCTTATTAAGTGTAGGCCTTCAAGGAAATGATGAATTTAATATTATTCATTTAAACCCTTTGCGCCGTATATCTTCAGGCTCTTAGGCCATAACAGAGAAACTGAAAACACAACCTTAATAAAATGGAACTAAACAAAAACAACGTTCAGGGTGTGTAGATGGTAGGGGGGGGAGGGAGGTATGAATTTAAATTAGATGTTCAGTAGACGACAAGATGCACACACTGCACATGTGTCGAATCATTTTCCTCAGACCAAGTAAGCATGCATTAGTGCTACATTTTGGAGATGATGATGATATGATTGATGAGGATGATGAAGACTTCTAACGCGCGCAGGTATCCATCCCGAAGCATGCTCGTTGTGCATAAAAGAGTGTCAGGACAGCGAAAGTCAAATAAGCAAATAAGCAAATAAGCGAAAGTCTGGTGAGACACAATGGGTAATATAATGGAATAGACAGAGAATCAGAATGATTTCAAATGCATTCTTGAGCAGTCATCAGATTTATTTTAACATTGTATCTGGTATAGGTTTGTATGATTTATATTAATGGACTGTCCACAGAATTTTATATTCTGTGGTTGTTTGTTACTGAATAGATATAAAACGTTTATACAATACCCTTAACCCGGAAGAAGTAGAAACCGACACTATCTCAAACACTCTATGATAAAAGTCTTGAGACACTGATAGCTTTGTCATGCACGGTGCATGCAATCAGTACTTATGCATTTATGTTAACTTCAAACGTGTATGAGCAAGTTTGTAAAATACGATACTGATTTAAAAACTGTAAGGTTGAAGATGGATGTTTATATATAAGTACTATGATAATGTTGTCACTTCAAGCTGTGATTATTTGTTTACTTTAGGATACGAAACAGATTGTTTGACAAGCCCAAGACATATAGGCTATATGTTTGATGTAGAGCTTAAATAAATAAATTTTAGTTGTATTTTAATTTACTGTTGTTAATGTTGTCTAAAATCACTTTTAAGTGAAAAGACGTAAAAATAAACAAACAAACAAACAAATGGATAATAATGTTCTTGCTGCATAAAACCAAGGTCTGAAACACTTGATTCCTTTGTGATTGTAATGAACTGAATTTGTTTTCAGCTATTTGAGACGTACAAGATGTGTTTTGTCTTGTTCGACACAGCAGAAACATTTTAAACAGGAAGACAATTCGTACACAACTAGACTTATACGTTCCCTTATCTATTCATACTAGCCGAGGAGTCAGCTTTCATATTATTTATCGACAACAAACAGTTGTTTTTTAAATCACTTTTATTTGCAAATAAAGGGACCTACATTGACCACGCTCTGTAGACAAATCCGTATTATATTTAAAGTGAATGTTGCACCACTGGTTCTTTTTTTTTCTTTTTTTGTGTGGTTATCTTGCAACAACAAACAACTCTTTCTAAGTATAGTTGTTTCGTTGTTGTTTTTTTCCATCAATAAATTACGAAGTTTTGGGGGCCTATGTATAGCAACCGCTAGCTGCCTTTCTATAGCGCTAAAAAAGTCATCTAATAGGTCGTAGAGTGTATTGGTGTACCGTTAAACAGATGAGAATCAGTACGAGCCAAATGTCGGTCTGTCACTCGGTCCGTTGGAAGCCATTATCTCAAGAACCACTGAACGGATTTTGACCAAACTTCTTAGAAAGATGACCTAGGTTAATGGCCTGCCTCCCGCGCCATCATATTTGCTCTACTGCCAAGGTCAAGGTAACTGGAGTCATTTTGTTGCTGAAAACGTTTTACTCACTATTTCCAAAACGGCGAAAGCGTTTTGTTGGGTGTTGGTTTACGGGTGCCTCAAACCATGGGCCATCTTTTAGCAGCAGCCCGGTTGTCGGTCACTCGATCGGTCCGTCGTTCCAAATTTAACTTTTGTGTTTGTTATTTTCAAACATCTCAAGAATAACTTAACCGAAATTCAACATTTGTACTTTCGAGATACTTTATTTACTTTGAACAACCTAAGCGTGTTAGAACATTCGTATGTGCATTTCTCAAAGGTCAAGGTCATTTTGATTCACTATTTCCTAAAAAACATTTTGCGCTGTATCTAAAAATTGTCTCAGTCCATTTTGATTTTTTTTTCTCTTGCAGATAGTTCAGATAGTTAACCTATCATTCCGTGATTACCTTTTGGTTCGTTCAGATAAAGCCGAGTCGCAACACCATCTATAAAATTTACTGTTTTGAAATTTCTTATTTTATTGGCTATGTATGTGAGTGGGTAAAAATACTCTAGAATGGCTTGCCATCTTGTTTAATTTTACGCGAGGGGTCACAACAATTTATATATATTTCCTCCAACCTAGAGATCTGTTTAAATGCATGCTATTTTCTGACAGTAGGCAATGACTTTCCATATAAAGGCAGGAGGTTTTAGATGATCAAAAGGAAGTTTATAATGAGTACGAGCTTCACGAAGACTTCACATTTTTAATTACTGTCACATCACAGTCACAAATATAGGTGTATGGGGCGATAGCGCAGTAGTTCACCAAAACCGCCCAGCGGCGATTTAAAATCTATTCTGTCAACGCAAAGACATTTTATAAAAGGTAATAATAATAATAATAATAATAATAATAATAATAATAATAATAATAATAATAATAATAATAATAATAATAATAATAATAATAATAATACAATTAAAAAACTAGCCGTAGCCATTAAAGATAGCAATCAGTAAAGCTATGTTATTTATCGCGCCCGATCATTGCACAGGGCAAGTTAGACTATATGTTCAATAGCTACAGTAGCTCCGACAGACCCTGAGGATACAAGAAGTGGATCCTGCCAACTATTGAAATATACCTTGCAAGGGTTGTTTGGGTGGTAAGATTTCGTACTAGCGAGGATCGAGAATCCACACACGAGTTTAATTTAATTTTAATTTAATCTCTTTAAACGTAATCTGATCCTATCCTATCCTATCCTATATGATGAATAAAAATACAGTTTTACAAATATTAAAAATAAAAAAAACCACACGTTTATTTAAACAGCACCGTTCTCATCATGAAGTTAGCATAGTTGAACTCTAACTCTTACAACAGAAAACTGAAATCTATTTTGCACTGCATATTTATGCAACAAAGATAAGAATTTTTTTGTTGTTATCTCCTCGACTCATCGACTGCCCTCTAGGCTCCATTAACAACTCAAGAATGTTACCAGTGCACACATTATCCGTTAAAACACAAATGCATAAAGCATCTTAAACAGTGCCGTGGTGCGTATTGTTTGCAGATGGTCGCGATAACAGTTTTAAAGGTGGCTTGCAGCGTTATATTTACAAGTTAACAATTTACGAACAAACTCGCCACCACATCCACATCCAGCTTATTATACCTCTTCAGATTCATGATCTTGGTCTCGTAAATTAATTTACTCGATAAGAATCAGAATCAGAATCAGAATCTTTATTGTCCCCATGAAAACACAAGGAAATGTCGTAGGAATGTAATTTTATACGGGATTTTAAAAAAAGATTAAATCCCCGAATTGGAATCGAAAACCTATCGAACGAATGGAAAAATACCGGTATTATTTTTAAAAAGGTATGAGAAGTAACTATACAAGTACAGGTAGTTAAAAAGTACTGTTTGAAGATGGTTCGCTTACCTTGTAAAACACCCGTCACCTTTCCCCCGAAATTTACCAGCCTACATCAAATAAACCCTCATTTGATGAATATAAACATTTTTAGCACACACGCACGCATGCAATTATCTGTATTTTTTTAATGTTTATTTTTCTTTATTTGTTTTTATTTCTATTTTTCTTTCTTTCTTCCCTCCCCTTCCAACTCTTTCTCCTTCCCCTCCTCTTCTTTCTTTCTCCTCTTCCTCCTCCTCACTATTTTTCTTTCTTTCTTTATTTTCTTTTTCTTACTTTTCTTCTTCATCTTCTTCATCATCATCTTCTTCTTCTTCTTCTTCTTCTTCTTCTTCTTCTTCTTCTTCTTCTTCTTGGCATTGCTTTTCCAAAAGCTAAACTCATGCCGAAATGTACAGTAATAAGAAAGTCTTTCGAAATTTAAGGTACATACAACTAGAAGGTGTATAATTCGAGTTTGAATTGAACTTTGAAGGTACATAATTCACTTGATTTGAAATAAATACAGTTTAAAGCATCCTTCGTTTATCCCCGTATTATTGTACTAGGGAGATGTCTCCAGGGTACTTGCGCGCAGCTTTATACTCGTACATATGGCCTACACAAACTTTAACTTGACTTACTCGACGGTTAAATTATTAGAGGAACCTACATTGATACTGAGGATGAAGTAGGGGAGATGGCAGAAGAGGAAAGAGAGGAGGAAAAAAAAGAAAAGAAGGAGGAGGAGGAAAAAGATGATGGATGGATGATTGGATGAGGATGATGATCATCATGACGATGATGAGGAGGAGGAAGAGAAGGAAGAGGGAGGACTAAAGACAATAACTAACTAGAGAAGATAATATTGGGATGGAGACGACCATGATAAAAATGGTAGTTATTACACATTCTTATTGAAAAGCACCTTGTGCACTAACATATATACCTTAAATCTATGTAAGTATTAATGCAATACTGCCGATCTATAGCCTACTGACAGTCTTAACGTGCTTCCTGATAATGGTTATGCAAGAGGGAAGGGGTTTGCCTTACCCATTGCGGATCAGTCCAAGATTCCGCTATGAACAAGGCGTTTTGTGTCTCTCCACCTTCCTTCTCCAAGCTTTTATTATGTATGTTAAATTACAGACCACAGATGTATTTAATTAAATGTATTTTCAAATGTAGTTCTAGCACAGTTACAACGCTCTCATTGCTTTCTTGTAAGCATACACATTTTGTTTAAAATACCTACCCACATTTACCTGATTATATAATTATATATATATTTTCTTATAATGGCAAACATTGTACAAAAGCGATTAGGAGCAGGAAATAACACAAGCCAAGAGGGGCAAGTTATGTATATATAATGACGTAATGAATTCAGTTCCTCAACGAAGGCTATAGTTTTCAGTCTCATACACACGAAAGACTAACACTTTTTTAAAGAACTAATATATTCTAATGTATTTAGGCTTACTCACCGATGCAATGGAATCCAACCACTTTAAATGTTTTATGTCCCCTTTAAAAAAAAAGTCGGATTTCCCTTAAGTTTCTGTCTTACAAGCATACAGTAGGCTAATGTATTTGGACTGGAGACAGACCCGGTAGTCGATCAGGAATCTAAATGAACACAATGAAGGCATAAACAGACACAAAGCAATCCATGCTATAAACCTTAACAGGTAGAACTGTATCATTGTACAGTTTTGTGCAGTTCGACAGCGAATTGTTCAAAACTGCTGATAAGCTCAAGAACCATTCAAGAGCTTGACCCGAATATATTGTGAATTCAGATTTTGAGGAAATTGTCGTTCTGCGCATGCTGGGACTATAACCATCGAATTATTACGACTGAATTGTTCTAGAGTTTAAGAGATATTTTAGATGAACTGACATGTTTGTACTACATTAAAACGGTGACGTTCTTCAACTGAATGATGATGATGTCCAATTGTAAAGCGCCAGACTCCATGCTGCCCCAGCATGCTCGCTGTGCTCAAAAATAAAGGAAAAATAACAACAAAAATAATAAGGTGCCACAGAGAAACTGAATTATTGCGTAAACAAAAAGGTCTTCAGCTGTTTTTTTAACGTGTTCTTGGAGCTGCATCCCCTCAAGTGCAGAATTAATCTATTCCATAAAGGTGGTGCAGTACATTCATATGACCTTGCTCCGAAAGTGTTCTTCCTATGCCTCACGACACTAGGCACACGCTGCAAGTACTTGTTGGCAGATTGGAGACCCCAAGAGGGAATGTGCTGTTGAACAAGCGTACGTAAATAATTTGGTGCCCACCATGCAGCAATAGGCAAGTGACAAAAGTTGATGTGCGGAGCGCTTTTGAACAGGCAATCAATGGAGATCCCTTAGAACGGGCGTGATGTGGTCATGGTTCTTGGTCTTGGTGACAATACGGGCTGCAGTGTTCTGGACCTTCTGCAGTCTTTGAAGCTGAAACTGAGAAATGCCCCAAAGGCAGCAATTGCAAAAGTCTATTCTGGATTGAATCAATGTTGCAGCAACTGCACTAGCTGCCTCCCTATTGAGCTGTGGTCTAAGCTGACCTAAAGACCTGAGATGGCCGTAGCATGTCATAACCACGAAATTGATGTGAGAAGTAATTGAACATGAACTGTCAACAATGAGCCCAAGATTCCGAACTGTGTGTGATAAAACTATTTCCGAGGCCCCCACTTGGATGGATTCTATGGCAACTTTACGGCGACTGGCATCAGAGCAACAGAGAATGGCATCGGTTTTCTCATAATTCATTTTCAGTCTTTTCTGATTCATCCTAGACTGTATATCCTGGCAGCATCCCTCTATGGACTGTATAGCAGCTGCGACCCACTCAGGGTCAGGATGAAAGCTGTTATAGACCTCTGTGTCATCAGCAAAGAGCTCAGGACACAAGCCGTGGTTCTCAATAAGCTTGGAGAATAGGATTGGGCCCAAAGTGGTTTCTTGTGGAACAGCACAAGTCAATACGAATACGAATACGAATACGAATACGAATACGAATACGATCACTTTATTATCTCAATCAAAGAGAAATTCACACGTGGTGCCAGATATAAATGTTACAAGACAATAAAGGACAGTATAACAACAATAAACAGTAAACAGTAAAACAGGATAAAAGTATATTAAGACATTACTAAATTAACCATTTAAAACTGTAATCATAAGAATCATAAGAAGTTACATGGGGAATAGCAGATACCTATCACATGATTTACGTTCAGTGTCATAATCATGATATAAGGTATTGCAACATAACAATCACTGTGGGCAAGCAATAGTCACATCAATATACAACAACGTAAGACTTTTAAATAAAGATGTTCATAAAAAAATATAAAAATCGCTAAGCACATAGGCCTACACTAAACAGAAATGTAAGATCACAGGGGCACATACTCACTATCTCATGCGGATTGGGCATTAATTGTATAAATCATGCCACGCACACTGTCATAATAGAAGCATCATACGTTCAAATTCTCAATCATTTAATAAAGAGATTGCGGTGGGTATAAAACTATTTTTAGTGCGTACAGTTTTGAACTTTGGTGTCCTGTAGCGCCTACCCGAGGGCAGGAGATTGAAGTGGTGCGCGAGCACGTGACTGCTGTCTTGAAGTATGCGACGGGCTTTTCTCACCACTCGCCTTTCATACATCGCTCTCATACTCACTTGTTGCACTCCCACAACCTTCCCACAAACTCTCACCACTCTGTCCAACACATTCCTACTGTCTAAAGACAACCTTCCATACCAACATACAAATGAGAAAGTGAGAATGGAAGAGATGAACGAATCATAAAAGGTTTGGAGGATGAGATGAGTCAGATGAGAGGCCTGAGAGAAAGAACAGCCAACTTGAACTCGCTGGATTCTATCACTGAGATAAGAGTGGAATCATTGTAGAGCAGTCCCAGAGACACCAAATTCGAGCTGTAGTCGTGAGCAAAAGGCCGTGGTCGATTAAATCAATTGCGGCAGATTCAAACGAACAAGCAGAACCAAGTCACCAACATCAACTCTACACAGTCCATCATTCAGGAGACGGAGTATGGCAGTCTCACAACTATGGCCAGACCAAAACGCTGACTGGAACGTGTCTGTCAAGTCGTGTGTATTCAAGTGGTCAACCACCTCAGCACAGACAGCTCTCGCCACCAAATTTAATGCAATTTACTTCAAATAATTTGCTTCTTTTTGACGGAATATGGGACATATCGCTTATTTCTCCTGCACTCGATTTGTGAGCGCAATACATAGACGAACAAGCGCCGGGAGGAAAATGAATACCACAACTAATTTACATAACGATGCAGGCATGGTAATTTGTTATTTGAATGTATCGTGGAACGGAGATGTAGCGGCCCTATATGTACAATGAAATGCAATGCGTTGTGAGATCTCCCTTCTGTTTAAATAAAATGAAATAAAGGAGGAAGTCATATATTAATAGTTAATAGCGTTATTGCAGTTAACAGAATTCCGATAATTTCTGTTCTCAGGATTTGTGTGATACTGAACAGGCCCTAATAAAATGCAAGTACGACTGAGGAAGGGGAAAAAACTGCCTAAAACTGTAGTTTTACGACATCATTGGTGACGGAAATTGCCTTTATCTTTTACCGAGTATCTTCAAGACCCGTCTGCGCAATCGTGCTGGGCAACCGGCAGGTCTTAGCCAAGTTTGGTTCAGGTGGAACTTTGAGGAGGGTATGAAGCATAAAACGATTGAGCATGAATGGTGTTGAGTGGGTGCATTTGTCTGAGCCGTCGTCGTCTCCATTGTCGTCGTTGCCGCTACCAGCAAGTACATATTAGCAAATTTGGTGGCTGATTCGGATTGGGGCATTGTGAAGAGAATGGGATAGAAATAAAACCAACATATAGGGCCTATTTAAGATAGAGAATAGGTGGATTTGTCTGTATCATCATCATCCTCTTCCTCCTCAGCTTAATCATTATCGCCACCACCACCACCACCACCACCACCATCATCATCATCATCATCATCATCATCGTCGTCGTCGTCGTCGTCTTTGTCGATGTCATGATCTTCAGCAGCTTCAACACACACATTACGGAATACCAGCACATGACAGAGAAAATGGGAGAGAACACAAGGTACCTGTTGTTAGTAATAGGTCAGATGGCCCAGTCAAACAGACTTACACACACACATACAAACACACACACACACACACCCTCGAACACACGTTTTAAGTTACCATACGTCTTTCTGGTTATCGGTCACTAATAAACTTGAAAGCATAAATAATTTAACGTGAGTTTAATCTATACGTATGTCTTCTTCGATGGTTTTCTCTGCCACCTTCCTCCTGAATAGTACGACTGACAGACACCATTATGTTTGTGCTACTGTACAGTCTTATACTATATTATAGGCTTAGATCTGCCACATGCGCAATGCCCGTCCTGTTTCTACCACAGCTGTAGTTTATGCTTGCTTGAAATTAAACCCTCTAACCTACAGGTTTCATATTTAGATAAGGAAATATTGTTTCATAATAGAAAGCGCATCGCTTACGATATAATGCGCCTGTGATTTACTTGTGCATCCTTGACCTTAAAAGAAGACACGCCAATCGTGATAGGCAGCATTGCATTCTCCACTCGGGCCTTAATTTGGTCGTGTCACGTTACCCCTGATACGTTATCTTCATAACTCCTTCGTTACCTTCAAGTGCACGTATAGGTTTGAAGATTTACGCCACTGTCACTAATAACACTCAGTGAGAACACTACGGTTTTATACTTTAAAACGTGTCTATTTCATTGCATCGATCGCTTTGAGCGTCCATGGTCCAGGAGAGAGAGAGAGAGAGAGAGAGAGAGAGAGAGAGACGTGTTGTCTCGTAGTGCAAAGCTAAAAGCGAAGAAAAGTAGTTAGGCCTACGTTGTGACAGACTCGGACTATTGTAGTTGTTGCTGCTGTTCATAATGAATGTGAGTATTTTTTTTTAATGCAGTACTATTGCTGCGTTTTAGTACTACCGGCGTTTGTAGTAACACTGAGTGTTAATACAGCAATTGTTTTTTTTAACCTGCGGATAGACTATAGGAGGATGCATAACACATCATGATAATAACGTTAGAAGTTTGAAGCTAAAAGTTTGTGTTGTTTTTATAGTAGAATTATCAGAAGGGAAGTTCGAAGTGAATGTAAGGTGGAACAATTTTTATAAAAACAAGTAAAGTTAGTTAAGGGAGTAACGTAGAGATTTTGAAACTGGAAGTGTAGCGAGGTTACTATACTTCATGTAGCATGCGGTAAGCCATGATGGGGGAAGATAAAAGACAGAACAGGCATATGACATGTACAAAGTCTCCTATATACTTATAGTGTCCGGGGACGTTAATCTACATGCCTGCCTGACATGTACAAGTTTACCACTAAACGAATAAACCTTAGATTGATTGATTGATTGATTGATTGTTGCTTTAGGTCCAGCGGACTCTTCCGAGCCAAATCAGGACCGGATAAAACCTTAGATAGCAAGTTCTCTGATTAATTAAATACAAATTACTTCATCAGTTCTACTTCATTTCGTTATTGATTTTCAGTACCGTGAATAGTTGGAAGTCGTACGTGTAGTTGTTTCTCAAAACTCTGGGTCTGATCATTACAACTATCTGTTTTCTTCATAATACGTGCAGTTCACGTGTGAGCGGATCAGCAGCGCTGACATCAAACCGTTGGCTCGCAGCAGTCATTCTGTTGACGTCATCGGGAACCATGTTTACGTCATGGGTGGTGAGCACGAGCCTCGCGTACCTATTGACAGCGACGTCTGGTATCTTGACGTCACTTCCTCTAAATGGCAAAAGCTAGAAACAAAAGGAGTGGATGTACCAGCCAGGAATGCACATGCATCTGCAGCCGTCGGTTCCTGCATATATTTGTTTGGTGGCAGGTAGGTTTCGATTGTAATTCCTTTAGTGCTTGTAGTCGTATTCTTAGTTTTTTGCACACCACAACACATTCCTTTAAAACTTCATGGTTGTCGCCATCAATATTGTCATCATCATCATCATCATCATCATCATCATCATCATCATCATCATCATCATCATCATCATCATCATCATCATAGTCATCATCATCATAATCATCATCATCATCATCATCATCATCATCATCATCATCATCATCATCATCATCATCATCAGGCCTTTCCACCAGCCATCACATCCGCGACCAATATATATGCCTATCGGTAAAGAATATTATTATGCTGTTTATCGTGGAGTCAATTTGCCCGAGCGAAAGTAATTCTGCATTTACTTTTTTGTCGTTCAGGCAAGGTATCAAAATGGGCGAGAACTCTTTGGCAGACCTGTACAAACTAGACACGACCACAGGCACATGGAGTGAAGTAAAAATGTCAGGCGACATCCCCGAAGCCCGGAGCTACCACGCAATGGCAACTGTAGACACACGACTGTACGTTTTTGGAGGATGTACGACCGAAGGTAAAATATATTTGAGCAGTATTGGGTAGACTATGCATTATTCTAGAGTTCTTCCTGTGGAGGTGCCGGGGGTTTCTCTATAAATAGTATCCCCACTTTCTGGAAATTTAGTGCTTTAAATTCCCACTGTCGCTGTCTTTCTCCTTTGTTCTTTGTTATTCCTACTCTGTTCTATCAGTCTACTATATTATCTTCTTCGCGAGACCAGCCACCTACCATTTTTCTTCAAAACTCTTTCTGGGCAAAACTCCTCATTTGTGTGTGAGGTCTTTTGGATCAGCTTGAAATATTGGACGCTTTCTGCCAAATGGTCACTGGGGCTTCCTATATTATTATTATTTGGCAATGTAGGCATTTTATACGTACGCATTTTGTTGATATTTTATAATGATGTTTGTATTCTATTTTGTTTTTGTAAACGGGGATTCGATAAATTAGAGTATAGCCTCAGCGTCCCCTGCGTGGGATGCCTTTATTGTAAAGTGACCGGCTGGTGGAGTGCCTTCCACTAGCTAGGGTCGTTTCGGCAGATCTTTTATGCGGATCAGGGGTGAATCCTCTTTCAGCCAAGTTGTGGTCTTGATTTTGTGGTCCTGATTCGGCTCTTAGCAGTCCGCTGGATCCTGTAAGCAATGAATAGCTAACTAACTAACTAAATAACTATTCTAGTGTTTCTCTATCACCATTGAAATAACCTGAAATATATATCTCATTCGTCGGGACTTTTTATCGATAGTGTCCGCTTTTTCACTCCTTTCTGCAGGCCGACTGAACGACCTCCATATGTTTGACACGGACATCGGAGTTTGGCGGAAATTGCCGAGCTCTGGGGCTATTCTTGGGCGCGGGGGTGCAGGTTTTGCGGCCGTGGGCAAGAAGTTGTATGTTGTTGGAGGCTTCTCTGGCAAAGAGATGGGAGATGTGCACGAATTCGATACAGTTAGCAACGAATGGAAACAGGTACAGACTCGTCAATATCAGGGTGCAGAAGGTGATGTTTAGATCTATAATACTATTGATGGTAATGGAGCAGTACTGTGGAGAAGAGCTGGATGTCGATGGTTGTTACGGTTGTAGAGGCGGTTGTGATGCCACTGGTGGTTGTGACATGGAGGGGAGGGGAGAGGGGGAACACACAGTGATTACAATGATAAATTTAACGTCAATTACTGGCAGAACAAAAAGCGTCATTGGAGACTTTAACGTTTGCTTATTCCGTATTTTTATCTTTTTAACTCAGATCTTGGATATGACTGATATTTGTTTTTATTTTTGTATGTTTTAGATTGAAACATCGCCTTCACTTCCGCCCAGAAGCGTGTTTGGAATTGCCTCCATCGGAAAAAAGCTCTTTGTCCTGGGAGGCGAAGTTGATCCCTCAGACTTGGGTCATGAGGGCGCCGGTCAGTTCTCCAACGATGTTTGGGCTCTGGACACGACTAAACTTGAAAGAGGGTGGGTCAAGTGCACTCCCAAAGGAGGGGATGAGGGCGTTTTCTCACACAGAGGATGGTTCAAAGCTGCTCCGTTGGGCGAAGACGGTATCGTTCTGTTTGGCGGAAATGCTTTGGACAATTCCAGGCTAGATGATGCGTATATCTTACGCGTTGACAAATAATAGTGTAACTTGCATTGATTGTTACGCTGTAAAAGTGAAGATGCTTAATCAATTTGGATTGTAGGCCTGTAGAAGAATGCCAACATCTTTGACCACGGATAACGTGGGTAGGGGTGTCTAATAATCGTTTTACTAGATTAGTTCTTCCATAAATCAACTTTTGATTACTGCAGAAATTCTAGATTGGTACTGGTTTGTAATGCGCGACTGCCGAGTAATATTCTTTCCTTGGAGGAACATTGACAATGATTGTGGAGTTGTAAAAAGTACTCCTGGCTTATTATTGCAACTGGGGATATTTCAGTCTTTGTATTACTCATGAGTGGGTTTATTGGGCCTAACGTAACGAAACAAAACAAAAAATTAAGCACAAAGTAAATCTTGATTTACAAATATTAAATAAATCAAATAAAATTATTTAAAGTACTTATAGCACACGACAATATAGAGTGCTTTTATTTAAATCCAAATATTTCACATTGGATTTGCGATCACCGGAAACGAGCAGTTCCGTGCTATATTACAGCTGTACAAATGTAAAGCAAGATAGCAAATCATAATCATTTACAAGTTCCATACATACTATATAACAGTCATAATGGTACTACAGACTATGCAATTGATTAATTTACATCTCTAATCCGCCAACAGTAGCAAGGTTTAGCGAGTAGAAAGTGCAGGTGAGGCAGTTTAAATCGTCAGTGCAAATGACTATTCTGCACAAAACCAAAATAAAAATTTACCTCTCATCAACGATTACAAAATATCACCGAAATTATAATCAGAGCCAATGATTAATTTATAGTCGGGCACATTTTGACAGATGCGAAGGCTTCAAACATGCTAAAGTGTAAAGTAAACATTAGTGAATGAATGAATGAGTAAGATTTATGAAGCTTATAAACATTTACATATATAAAAAGCATGATCACAGCGTTGGTGAGAAAGTGTATCTTTGGTACATGGTGGAAAGTTTCAAATAAAGTATAAATAGAACGCGTCCTTGGCCATCTCGTTGTATGCAGTGTCACGATCGTAATAAGTAGTGTCGAAATATGTGTACATCTTATTAGCATTCATTAATTTTCGTTTGTGCATGTAAAGAATGATGTTATATAGCGAAGGTACATGTCTCTCTTAAGTGCTAACTACTAAAATTAAACAGTGTTCAAGGCACGTACATAAGTTTAAAATATTCATAAAATAACTAGAAGAAAAAAATGTACATCGATTCAAACGTCACAAAAAGTGTGAGTTATGTACACCTTCTATTCACATTTTTACTTTATCCATAATTAGTAGTCGACTTGGCTCACTATTGTTTCATTAAAAGAGATTACTCATATATAGCGCACTTACAAGCTCAGAGAGCTTCTCAAAGAGCTGGCCACTACTATCCAGCAATCACAAAATAGTTTGCTGAAGTCAGGATTCGAACCCACGTCGCTCGAGACGCGCGTACACAAGTCGAGCGCTCTATTTATTTCCAACACCATCTCTCTCTCTCTCTCTCTCTCTCTCTCTCTCTCTCTCTCTCTCTCTCTCTCTCTCTGTCTCTTCTCTTCTCTTCTCTTCTCTCTCTCTCTCTCTCTCTCTCTCTCTCTCTCTCTCTCTCTCTCTTTTTGGTGGTCGTCCACCTTGCCTTTTTGACGGCCTTTTTCTTTTGTTCAAGTTCACATTACAAGTAAGCACTATGATGCTTGTAGCACTAATTTATATGATGGTCAATATCTTCAAGGCATTGCAGCATCTTGACTGACTGCAAACCCCTGCGTTTCCTCAGCAGTTCCCATATATATCTGGAAATAAAGAAATAGAAGCGAGTGTGAACGACCAAAAGTAAACGCGTTTAAATCACAAAAAGGTCCATAAATATTTGTATTCACATTTTTTTAAGAATTTAAACCAGCATGCTTCAAGAATTATGCTTAAGCAAAGAAAACATTTAGTTATTTGCTTATTTTTAAAAAAAATGTAAAAATTGAATTACAGAGGTTAAAATATCCTACTCCTGGAGAAACTTGGATAACATGGAGGACGAATTTGTTTTGAAAGGCCAAGAGCGTGAGAGGAATGGACGGGAGGAGGAGGAAGAAAATCAACCTTTGAAAGAGACAAGGAATAATCTAAAAGGTCTAAGGGGAAAATTGGCTAGATGATCAATGTAGGCTACATGGAATAGAAGTAGAGAAATGTGACATACGTTCTTCCTCCTCGGGTTCTGATTGTTCTTCGTCTGACTCCTTGTCCTTGGTTAAAGCATCGGCCAGGCAGTCATGGATGTAGATATACTGACACTGGAAAACAAACATTATGAAAATAGCAGTAAACACCCAAGTTTACAAATTATTGTAAAGATGATAAGAAACTGTATGGCTGTATGACTATATTCAATAAATGAATAATACTAACAATTAATTATAATAGTAATAATAATAATAAAACTACGTACATAGCTCATAATAATACAAGGATTTATATAGCGCACTTATTTCACGGTGCATGCTGGTAGGACAAAAGAAATGTAATTTACAATGTCTGCCTTTACACTACATGTTTCAGCGATAGATGTGTATTTAATGTGTTTGTGAGAGGGAGTGAATTGTGTAAGCGTGTTGCTACAGATCGCCGCGCTTTGAGCCTGGTTGATGATTTGGGGGAAAAGCGCATATATAATGTACAGAATTATTAATTTAATGTGCAAACTATCTCAGTCGCACGTGCGTCGATTTTGCACTTTCAAAAAGAATTCCAATTTTAATATTCCTAGCAGCGAACAAGGTTCCTAATTTGGTAGTAAGTCGAGTTAAAAACAACAACAAAAAATCAACAATTGCTATATGAGTGCATCCGCCAAACTTCTACTTAAATTACTGTATCACTCCAATCAGTGCTTAGCAGAATTAGGAACCGAAGCTGATTTGCGAGGTTTGTCTTTGGTAAAGCTTCACTACGGGTGGCGTGTTTTCTTTAAGTCAAGCAGAGGCGCTTTCGAGGTGCACAGTTTTTCAAGTGTTTTAACTATTTTCAATAAAACAATAGTCAAAACTATTAAGAAGATAACCATTGCAGGAAAGATTATAAACTGTGTTCAGACTGTAGGCCTGCGATAGGGCCTACTTGCTAGGATGTTAGTATAGCACTGTTTTTTAGGGCTTGGTGAGAGTGATCAAAGGCGGGCATGTAATAAGTGAAATCATTAGTAGGCGTAAACACAACGGCTACTGACCTCTGTTTGCACCATCTGTGATCTGTAATGCCGCATGGTCAGCACCAGCCCAAAGATGTCCACTGACGTAGGCTGTCGTCGTATCTGCTGCAGAAGCTGGTCCAGCGCTATGAAGGTCCCTGTCCTTCCTACGCCGGCACTGTGGGATAGTTATCATTGTTGTAGTTTAAGTTATCTTTGTCGTCGTTATCATCGTCCTCATTATCATCACATCATCATCGTCGTCGTCATCATCATCATCAACACCATCATCATCATTATCATCATAATCATCATTGTCATTATCACTATCATTGTCACTGCCATTACTGACATCGCTGTCTTTGCTGCCGCCATCGCCGATCAAGAACTTAAGAGTGTTAAAATGTCACCACCGAGAAAGACAGAATATTTACCTGCAGTGAACTAGCATAGGACCAGAGCCACAGTGCGGCATGTGGGCGCGAACGGAGGAGACGAAGTTGAGCAGCATGGAGGTCCGCTCTGGGCACCCGTGGTCGGGCCATCTCATGAAGTGGAAGTGCTTGATCATCCTGCTCTTGTTGCCCTGATAGAAGAAGACAGACGTTTGACAGAAAATAGTAAATTGTTCGCATGTTTGTCGTGGCTAAGTGGTAAAGAGACTCGATAGGCGTGAATTCGGTGACACGCCGTATACAAGTAGATAAATTGTAATTTATAAATTGTGTTTAAATTTTAGGTGACCATTTCAATCGGTGTGTATGTGGGAATCGATCGTTATAACTCTATGAACGGATCTCTTTGCAACAAGACAAGACATTAGGTCATTTTGTATTGTTTTTTTGTTGTTGTTGTTGTTGTTTTAAGTTCTCGTAAGTTCTCTATATATTGCAGGCTATTCATTGAAAGAAGTTGCCGTTAACGTTGTTATGCTTACCCTAGTGATGTCAATGACCCTGATGATGTAATCTGGAAGAACTGATTCAGATCTCAGCTGCACAACAAGGTCACCGTAGATTTCCTGTTCACCCTCATCAGGCCAGTATTGTTCGCATTTTTTCTGCAACCGCAAAACAAAACAAATATAACTTAGCGTCGATGAATGTGTCAGTGATTATGGCAATATAATTAACTCCGTACCAGTACAACTTATGTTAATCTGATGAATAAAAAGTGATGCAACAACAACAAAATTAACTCCGTAGCGGCATTCTAACACCTTTCATGTTTTGTTCTTCTGTTTTAGCTTTTATGGCTGTTGTCTGTTCTCATTATCATAAGGTATATATATAACTTGTAAAAAGACATTGTATGTGTTCTAGTAACTTAAGAGAATCGTTCTCTAGTAAGATGGGAGAGCGCGTTGAATTCTTGAGTGAAAACTGACAAACGTAAACGGTCATTGTATCAGAACGTTTAGGACATCTCACTTACCTTCTTCATTTTTTTTCAAACTAGTGGTTTGGTAAATAGCTCTAAGAATTTTAGGTATGAAGATACTCCCCCCATTCCCCCTCCCTCCCTCCACTACCCCCCACCCTCCACCCCGGCACAAAAATAGGGTAGATGCACTAGCGTTTCGATTTAGTTTCTTTACGACAATCTTTTCAGACAACCTTTTCCTTTGTCAGTCTTTAACAATAAAACAAGCTGTATTTTTCTGACAGATGTAGCAGACGACCACTGATAGACAAACCTGCCAGACAGGCAGGCAGACTGACTGACAGACAGAAATACTGCAAAGCAGACAGATAGGCCGACTCACCCTGCCTTTCTCCAAGCATTGCGTCAGCATGACCATGACGTACACGCGGTTCTCCCACACCATTCGCCAGAAGTCGTCGATTGTACCAGGTAGCGGCCCCTGAGCTGCTATGAACTCCCTTTGGTGCTTCTCTCCCTTTTAAGGAAATATAAAAAAAAAATAAGCAAAATTATGCTAAATTCCACACGTATAATTTAATTAATTGAATAATTTAAATTAAAATTAAATTATAATACATTGAACTTTGAAGTACAATTTTCTTTAAGGAAAAGTACTACAGTTATATATTCTATAAGAATAGTTATGCAATCATGGAGAATTTGGGATGAAACTAAAAACAACTAGAAAGAATTGGACAGAAATATGTTTAGTGAAAAGTTGGGCTGTAATAGAATTCAATAGCTTTGTGTTGTGTGTATGTGTGTGTGTGTGTATGTGTGTGTGAAAAGAGAGAGAGAGAGAGAGAGAGAGAGAGAGAGACTCACCGGCAGATAACTTGCATTGATGTAGTCAGAGCCTTCTTCATCGTCGGTTGGCAAGAGTTTCACTCGCGACCGGTCAACTACACAGAAAGTACGTCAGCTCATTCAGTCAGCCAATGCCATTAGTCAATGAATCAGGCAGTATATTCTAGCAATGATTCATTCCTCACCATAGTCATGACATCATTAGTATCATCACCTTCACCATTCGCAACATCATCGCCATCAAGAACAACAGTAAAGATGTACACAGTAGCCGCGGGTAGCAAGAATGAAGATTTTTGTTTGTTTGTTTGTTTGGACTAAAGTGGTCTCACATAATATATTTAATAATCCATAGTAAAACAAATCTTGCAATTATACCGCCGTTTACTGAAAGTATTGGCAGACTTACACGGCAGTATGTTGGTGTAGCGGTTCTTGGCTTTGCACGCCTGCTGTTCTGCTGCTTTCTTCGGATAGTCGGGACTGATGTCTTTGATGTACTGCAGATTATAAGAAAGACAGCCTGAATAATAATATTAGCGCTTTTTTCTATAAAACCTCAGTTCAAAGCACACATAAAATCTCATCCTATCTTATCCCATCCCGCAACTGAAAGGTCGTTGGGGCACCAGATGATCACTTCCTTTCACACATGAAAATGACACATCAAAGAGAAAAATATGAAAACAAACAATATGAACACTTATATACAAGATTTGGCAGATGGACTTTGGTAGAAATGAGTAAAGCATGCACTTGTCTGATGAATAAACGTTTATCTTATGACAGCAGGCTACGAATGGAAAATAAAACAACATTATTATTATCGGAGATTATCTGTCTGATCCAGAACCTTTTTCCAAGTCAAGAAAATCTGAATTGTACGATAGAAAATGTGTACTGTCTTGTAACACGTCTACTATTTTCAGTGTCATGTCAGTTTTATCCACAATCCACATGCATAACATAGCATTAAAAACAAATCATTATGAGGAAGAGTTAGTCGTTGAAATTAGTTAAATGGATGGGAGAACAAATTTATCTTCTTCTGTTTTTTTCTTATATAAATTCATTATTATTATGATCATCCTCCTCCTCATCATCATCATCTAAATTCTTCTTTTCAATGAATTGCTCACATCACTTTCATTATTACCTTGTATTCGTCAGAAAATCCCAAGTTGGAGTCCCGATGCAGCATGTCTACGTGCTCGGCAAACCGACATAACGGGACAGGTCTGTAAAATAATAGTCATATTCTTTTAAATAACATAAATATATAAATAAGTGATAACAGTTTGTTAACCTCATACTTGCGATTATCTCCTCACGTTATCTACCACCCATATAAATTAAAAATACTCGCCCCCTCCCCTTTAAAAAAAACACAACTAAATCTTTGAAAGAAGCTTTGGTAGGTAGATCTAAAATCAATCAGTCAAATGATTGAAGACTGAATAACATTACCCTGAACGAAAACTAAGTATAGATATATTGCTAGCAGAATAACTCGCAGCGAATGAAAAAGACCTAGACTTAATTAACATCTTAGTATGTAAGTATGGTAAAGCCCTCTATCTGGAGTTGTGCACTATATAACTACACTTTGCATTGGCTTTCAAAAATTATTGAAAACAACAGCAACAATAAACAAACAACAATATTCAATTCCTACCTGCTTGTGCAGATCTCTTCCATTTGTGTTTGAGGTTCTGGAGGTTCTTGCGCAGCCATACGAGACCTCTTTTGTCTATTAAAAAAAACAATACACAATTAATAATAGATACAGATATGCTGCTTTGATTAAACACATCTGGCAAATTAAACAAATTAATATTATTTGCTTCAGTTACGGTGTATGCTACCTTTCTCTACGATTTTTACGTTTGATTAAGAAAATCATCAGTCTCTAACATTCTTTAATGAAATTCGTGTGATTTGTTTTTCTCTATAATAATGCATCTAGCCGACGCCTGGTTTAAGACGTTTGATCAAGAATCAGAAACGGTCTAACAAATTAGCGTTGAAATGACACAAAATATTATTCAAAACCAAGCAGTATTACTCTACCAGATAGAAAATAATATCCAAAGCAGAATCGTGATAAATTAACTATGTGAGATTAGATTTTTTATCAACACTAGATGAAACAGAGAAGCCCGCTTATAACGGCAGAAGTAACTAACAACATTAATCCAAAAGGCTTATAACGGCAGAAGCAACTAACAACATTAATCCAAAAGGCTTATAACGGCAGAAGCAACTAACAACATTAATCCAAAAGGCTTATAACGGCAGAAGCAACTAACAACATTAATCCAAAAGGCTTTTAACGGCAGAAGCAACTAACAACATTAATCCAAAAGGCTTATAACGGCAGAAGCAACTAACAACATTAATCCAACAGGACAATTATAAGAACCACTGCAGCAACAACCACAACAACAAAGCAACTCACGAACTGTAAAACGGACATTGGCAAAAGATGAAACAGACAACATTAGGCTTTCGCTTTACATATACAGCATTTGAAAAGACCAATACTTACTCTTGCTTTCTACGGTACAGGTAGTAACCAAACCCGGCCCCAACCAGGATCAGTACTAGCACGGGCACAAGCCCTGCTGCAAGGCTTGAGGAGTCGTCAGCTTCAATCATTGGGGAAAAGGAAATCATCATCATCATCATCATCATCATCATCCATCATCCATCATCATCATCCATCATCATCATCATCATCATCATCCTCATCATCATCATCATCTCCATCACCATCTTGAAAGGCAATGGCATAGCCATATCTTGATAATAGTGCCTATAAATGGTAATTAATTGGTCCAATGTGTGTGGCACTGTCTTCTAGTTTTAATTGTTTTAAACACGTGCTGAGAACATTAGACGAGGGTTAGTTCTATCCTTGGCAGCCCTGTACCTGCACTAATACAATCTTGTAACTGCTTCTAACCCGTAATGCAAAGCTGATAAGACTTAAAAGATAATATTGTATACACGCTAGATATAAGGAGTAATTATAAGATCTTACCTGGTTCATTCTGTGTGGTGAACAGAGGGGATGGTTTGGAGTAGGTGCAAGCGACATCAGTGCATGCGACAGCAACAACAGCGTAACTGGTGCCAGGATTCAGCGGTCCTCCGCAGTTCCGGCCTCTGCCCTCATCGCATTGTAAAGACCCCTTAGTCCCCACCATCACATACAGTCCGCTTCCTGCAAATGCCAAATACGTAAGAATTGTACATAATGTTTTTTTTTTTTTCGTGCAGGTTGGCAGACTCATAATACATTCTGAGTTTTGAAACGTGAGTTTTTGGATTCTACACCGTCACTTTATTGTAATTAAACAATGTAGTGTCGGTGGAGAATACATTTCAAAGAGACTGACAATTCAGCGCTGTCATGAAATTCCCTATTAAAACTAAGAAATGGACGTATTTTTCTTAATTGTCTTCTGTATAATTAGGCAATAATAAACCAATGAAACGACTAAGACTAACCCTGGGACAAACCCGCAAACTCATTATGGAGTGGGAAAACTGTAGTTGTCTAAAACTCCGTGACAACAAAATGATAAACAACGAAACCTTCACAATTCGATAGTGTTCTAAAGTTATGTTTTAAGCGATTCAAACGCCTTAACACTAATTGTCTCAACATTCACACCGACAAACAGCGTACCACTGGACAGTTCGCAGTCTATGTCTGCTTGTTGGAGCTGCACAAAGAAAGCAGCGCTGGGAGAATCCAGGTGAATCTGCCCCCAGGCAGCGGTCACTATAGGGTCAGGTCCGTCGGTTACGCCCGTACGTATCCCTGAAAAAAATGAACAATAACAGGTTTCTAGGCGATTTATCTTAGGTTTATTTATTTAATTGTTCTTATATAACGCTTTTCCAGTTCAAGGACTGCTCAAGGCTTTAAGGCCTCTCTTCCCTCCCATTTGCAGCCTTTAGGCGCATGGTATGACGCTCAAACATCTGACACAATCTTGAGCGACCGGGTGTTGGGGAGAAGGGACCTAGTACTTGCTGGGTGTATTTGTGTAGCCGACACTCACCCGTTTAGGACACGAGCGTCTTGATCTTTAAAGTCCGTCCGTGCTATGGAATGTGTTCGTGCACAGCCAAGACCACGCTTTATTCTCTCATCTGAAGAAGTTGCCTTTTTTAAGCATGGGCAGTGGTGGATTGGGAGAAAAACGCTATAGCACTATCAATCAACAGGGTACCAACATTCCAGTGCAAACGTAAACGTTTAAATGTGGTGAGAAGTAGGAATAGAAAGAAAAGGACAGACGGAGGGAGAGAAAGATTGGCTTTTCTTTTCCACTAAACACACACCGCTGATAGGCTATTTGGGATGACATCATTGCTAGTGTGTAACAGCGACGAATGCGGCGCACAGTTATGCACTATGAAAGTTTTTGCTGAATTGTTGAACTCAATATTGGAGTCGACCATTTGTCCTTAACGATTTCTAGCCACAGGACGTAAAGCAATGAAACCATTGCTTGGTATTTTTATACCATTAGATTGAACTGGTTTGATTTTAGACCACACTGCAACGGAAATAATTTGCTAGAGAAATAGATGTGGAAATGTACCTGTAGAATTCCAGCCTTCACGGTAGACTATGTAACCGGTGTATCGCAGCTGGCCGTAAGACCGTTCACACAGCAGCGACCGCGGTAGGATGACGTGAGCTACATTAGTGGTCACTACGGAACTGCCGGACTTCGAGCTGCCCAGAGATACTTCATCTGTGGCTGCCGGAATCGCTGTATAGAAAAAAGATAGAAATGCTTGTCGGGTTAGTTCTAGTCTAGAGCCACATATGACTAATAAAATTATAAATTATATAAAATAAAATTCCTAGAATCAGGAGTAGACATGTGTTACACTCATTCGATGTTGGTGTTTTTCTATCAGTATGTGATTCAGCCCCGATGCTTGAAATCCTGATAGGTGTAACTGATTCGTTTATCCACGCAGCTTGCTCACTCAGCAGCAACAAGGCAAAGTCTTCGTATGAAGTTTTCCACTTTTATTCAGCACACATCAACAACTGCATACAATCGCTCAATCGCTTTTCCACTCTCAAATTTTACTTTCCAACTCACTATCAACAACACTTTCAACCTTATTTTGAAACAGTGCGGCGCTTATATAGTCTCTTGATACTCCAGAACAATTTAGAACACGGTAGATGACGCACTACCACCAATCAAACTAAAGATCGTCATCACTGACTTACGTCATACATCTTTCCTTTCTGTCGAAGCATGTTCTCAAATTTTCTACGCTTTCTCGCGAATCTTCTATTGACAGCAAACATGGAAATCTAGAGAATTCTCCAACAATATCGACCAACTAGAATTACCAACGTTATACAAAGCCTCCTCTAACCACAACGCAAACTCAAATCAAAGGTAAATAAACTCTATTATTGAATACCTTGCAAATCGAAACGATTAGATCTATCGTGCGCGCTTCAGACATACTATCCTTCGCGTTTCAACGTAACAACATGCTAGAGTAAAAAAAGTTTCTGAATCTCTTTTTGCTCTTTTCAGAATGTCCCACATTGTATGCATAAAATAATATTCCTGCGAAATAAGAGAAAATATAAAAAAATACGCCTATATGATGACAATATCATCTGTCATCTAGCAAAAATACTAAAATCCGAAGTTGGAAAGTTATTATAAATTACTCTGTAGATTATAATTTGTTTCTTATTCAGTGGAAATTAGTTTATAATTGTTATTATTTAAGGTAAATTAGTTTTAAGTCTAAATCACTGCGATGTGAAAAGATTTTTAAAAGAAAATATTCATAAACAAAAACAGCATCTTTTTAATACTACCGTATAACGTGGTATTAACATTGACGCTGACGCTTAGGGATACCTCAGGATTAGTTGAGTGAAAGGGTCTAGTTGCATAGCACAAACGTGTTAGCCTACTGACGGTAACTACTAAAGAAGTCTTTGCACTGTTTGAGTTGAAACATACGCAGTTGACCGGACGTGAATAACTACATAACCATAGGAAACAATCCGCTTTATCAGTCTTTACTGCTAAACTAGGTAGTGGACACTGGGGTAAAATGGGGTATTGAGGTAAAGTGAGGAAGCAGGACATTGTACACTTGCAGGGCCCTATCAAGGACACGCTCTCATTGGTTCGACAGATCACATAACAATACGCAGTTTCCCGTCTATGTTGCTTTCGCGCGCTCTCTCGCTGCCGAGTAAGTGATAAGACATTATGTTTTAATTCTTAGATCTATTTTCTCAAATTACACGTTTAGCGTGAAATCTCCGGAGCATGAATGGTTGAAATATTGTTTTTGGCCTCTATTTCTAAGTCGTCTTATTATCTACAAACTGTCATGTTGCATTTAGTTCTCTTGTGACTTATTACGTAGCAAGCACGTGAGTTTCATTTGCACTAATTGTGGGGTAAAATGGGGTATGGAGGGTGGGGCAAAACGGGGTGCTCTGAGTGCCAGCAATGGGCACACTATTCCTGTGCCGGGCTTGACGAGGATACGGAACTCCCTGTCTTTAAGTGCGAACTGTGTGATGATTGACACATCTCTGTTCACTTGTAAAATGCACAGTTATACTTAAAACAAACAGAAACAATCGAAAAGCAACACGTCGTAATTTTCAATTTTATTTTATTTTAGCAACAAAGGTCTTTTTCTATCAGCTTAATTTCATTTTTATGCTTCCCCATAAGCAACACGTCGTAATTTTCAATTTTATTTTATTTTAGCAACAAAGGTCTTTTTCTATCAGCTTAATTTAATTTTTATGCTTCCCCATTTCGCCCCAATGGGGTACCCCATTTTGCCCAAGGTATGGGGCAGAATGGGGTACAATGGGTTATGTATTTTGAAGTTCAATAAATCATTGGAATGACTTGCTACAATCTTTTTGCTTTGCTATAATGTTGTGAGATAACCAAGGTTTGTATTCATGTAAACCAATTATTCTGCGTCTTGATGTGCGTCATTCTGTTTATGTTTTTGTGTTAAGTACCCCATTTTACCACGGTGTCCACTACAGTTCGAGAATGAGTTACGTCAGCAGAAGTGGCAAGAACACGAAAGTCCGTTGAAGTTAATTTAAAAGCGATGTGATTGATAAACCTACCTCCAGCTGGCATATGCACGGACATTTGCGCTGTCGTTCCATTGCCTGCGCCCGTAGCTCCGAATACCTGTGGGGACAGAAATGTGAAAAATGTTTAGTATGGGTACAAAGTCAAACTTACCACCGCCTTACTCCACCCCATTGAGTAAAACAAAATATACTCTTATAATGCAAAACTAAATAAATTACATTTAGTTAGTTAGTCATTGTTTATTGGATCCATCGAACAACAAAGTACATGAAAAACAATACTGTAATGCTATATCTTAGATTACAAACAATTTATACACCGTAAAATTAATAAGGCAAAACGCACTGTGATCACTGAAAAGGTTTGGGAGATATACCTGAACAATGTAGTCAGCACCCCCGGTCAGTTGGAAAGAGGCGGAATAGTAAACCCCAGTAGAATCATTTGTAAAGTTCTTCCAATGTAGAGCTATCACAGGTCCAGTCACCAAACCCTGCAGTATTCACATGTGGAAATGATAAATGCAATTTTCCACTGGCTGTGGTCGATCGAAATCCGAGAATATTATAACTCTAATGAAATGCCCAAAACAAACAAACAAACTAACAAACACACACAAGCTTGTACTCATGGAAAACTGGGTTTTTGAAAGAATGTAGCAATCGGAAAGTGCTGTTTTAATGGAAAAAGTGCTAAATCCATCTAAAAATGTAAGAATCAGATCAAAAACTGGCTCTTTTCGTTAGGTCGACGTTTGCTTCAAATTTAGCCCGAATTTTCCGCATTCCTGTTTATTTTATTATCCCAGTCACAACCACCAACAACAACAACAACAACTACTACTACTACTACTACTACTACTACTACTCAACTGCTGCTACTACTACTACTACTACTCAACTGCTGCTACTACTACCAATTATCCCAAACAAAACTATATATCACAAATGTGAATATAAATTTGTAAAATAAATTACTACTACTACTACTACTACTACTACTACTAAAATATCCTATCCTATCCCATAACACATTTCGCAAATGTTATGGTGTCCTGGTAAATCATACTAAGACAGTAACGAACCACCTACTCTCCACAGATCGTATTGTGTTGTGTTGTGTAGTGTTGTGTTGTGTTGTGTTGTGGTGGGTTTGTATCTGTGGAATGTTAATAGAAATTATAGAAAGATTTTGACATGTTATGATGCATAAATAAACAGGTCAAGATGGCGGATGGCGGAAAGAGTTATTTCCCATGTATGCTGAGGTAGTTTTCTAAGACAGTTTATTTGTTGACCAGATTGGGCCTATGGTATCTACTACGTTTTCTACTACAATACCTACTACGTTTCTGCTACTCCTAGTTTGCTGCTACTACCACGTTTGTTCTACTTGTCTGGGTTCCACTACTTCCGCTGTTGTTGCTCCGACTTCATACTTCGTTAGTCGTTCTATGTAATTCGTGCTGCTTACTCCGTTCCACCTCTACTTCCACCTGCAGGAGGAGGCAAGACGACGTGCTTGGGGGACCTCTTCTACTTGGGTCGCAGCGCTCAGGGCCCGTATGCACGTTGGGCATTTAAAAGTAATGGTCATTAGTACTAACCCATCGGTTATTAAACTGACCAGTTTGAGCGAAATCTAATTGGTATGCACGTTGCAAAAAAAGCGCGCCGTTAGCTAACAACAACTTATGTTTAGATTGGAGGGAATCCTTTCCGCTTGTACGATTATGAGCATGCGCAATGCGTAGTTGTGGTTAAAGATTGCAGCAAAGATGGAGGCAGAAAAAAAACGTGCTCGAAAAATAAATTTCTCAGCAGAGGAATGTAGCGTTCTGTACGAAGAGTACAGAATGCATAAGGAATTGTTGACGGCAAGCCACTCCAAAGCCGTCACCAATAAAAGAAAAACTGATGTTTGGAAATTCATCTGTCAACGGGTCAATTCCTTAGGCGTGGCAAATAGAACAGTGTAAGAACTGAAAATAAAAGTTGGCAATATCACAGGCTGCGAAGTCCGTAGGCCTCAATTACATGCTATACATATGTAATTGAGGCCTACGGAGTTCGCAGCCTGTGGCAAGACAAACTTGCAACACTGGCGGTAAAGTTCCTTGTCGATTCGATACTTCAATTGCATCCCTAATTTCATCCGTCAAAGACAGAATATCTTCACGTCTAAACCTGAATTTATCGTATAGTTCTACGTCATCGTAGCGATCTAAAGGATTATTGCGATCGCGGAAAATTCTGTTTCGGCGCAAAATATTACGTCTTTGGTTAGCAAGCCAAACATTCACCGCCATCTTGAAACCGCACGGTAGTTGGCCAGTTAGGCTCGCTAATGGAGGGGTACCGCAGAATTAAATTTAATTTACGATTAGGCAGCTAATGTAGGTCATGCATACCGCTAACAGCCAAATAATGTTCTAGTTAGCCAAACTGACCCTTTAGCACAGATAATGGCGCGACATGCATACGGGCCCAGGGCTTTACATACACCCTCAATCATACGTAGTACTACATACACGCACTTAGACCTATATAAACAGTGACTTTCTACAATCTGCATTAGGTTGATTGAGTTGGTGATTTTTCTTGAAGTACTTTCAGACGATTTAATTAAACCTGTGTTGGAGATCGAACAGATAATTAATCTGAGCATAAAGTATTTAAGTACATTTTCTTCAAGGTTTGCTGTGTACACTTAAGCCATTAGTTATATTTTGCATCTTGATTTTGATAGTATTATTGTATCTTGATTGTGTTCGCATCTTGTGTACAGTGTCAGGGGTTAGGGATTAGACAAGGGAGGTAATTGTTTGTTAATTGTTGGGGTTGTGGGTCCGGATAAGGGTTGAGGTTGGGTTAGATTCCCCATTTTCCTGTGTGGTTGTGCGTTGAATAAAAGAGTATAACTGTACATCTGGCATTTGTGTTAGTTTTTTTTTGTTTGAGTGTGTATCCCTCCACTCGTTGTATGAGCTGAAGTCACAGATCCCATTCGGGTGACGTGACAATGTCATTGTTGATTTTTCGGTAGGTATCAGCTCCCTCTGAAGTGTTCTTTTTCTTTTTTTTTTATCTCTCTTCGTTTATACTACTACTACCACTATTACTACTATTTCCGATTCTGCTCATGCTACTATTTAAGTTATATTATGTTTCTTACCAAGGGGGTGTTGTTCTTGATTACTACATAGTAATAGGTCAGGTTGCCGTTTTTACGAAGAGGCTCCTGCCACCGAACCGAGAGTACCCGAGCCTTAAACTTGTCCTTAGCTGTGGATACTGTCAAGTTCCGTACTTGATCTGGCACTGCAAAATCAATATAATCATGACTGAGTTACAGAGGTGTTGTTTCCGGCCGATGATGTTTATGTATTTGAATTAAGACAAATTTCTAAACTAAATCAGCCCAAAGTTTCTAATTGAAAAAGCAAAAAAAAGATATATAAGGAGGCGGTGAAAAAGAAAAAGAGGAGGAGAAGAAGAAGGGGGAAGGAGGTGAAAAAGAAGAAAGAGAAGGAGGAAGAGGAGGAGAACAATAATAAAGACACTGAAGAAAAACGAAAAGAAAGAAAGAAGAGGACAGAAGCGAAGCAGTTGATGGAAGAGAAGGAGGCATTAAAAGTGACGAAAAATATGCGATTCCCCTCCTCCCTCCCTCCCCCCGCCCCCAGCCTCTCCACCCTCTTCCATACACAGCAGCAACAACAAACAACCAAACAAACAAAAACAACAAAACCCACAGAAATAGAAAGGAAGCTTCTACCATGCTCTGCAGTCCGATTTGTAACGGTGACAGTTTTTCCTTTGCCCTCCGCGCTGACTGCTGTCACGTTGACCTCGTACTCTGTCCAGTACTGCAGTTCGCACAGTGTCGCATCACTTATCGACGTGTTCACCTCTCTGACCACACTACTCACATCATTGACGTCGTCATCTACGTTATTATTGTGGCTATTGCTGTTGGCTTTATGGGGCGGGTGGTATTCGACGAGGACGTGGAAGAGAGATGCGTTGTCGGCGTTCTCAGGCGGATTCCAGCCAAGATACAGACAAGAAGAGTTGCGAGGTTCGATTCTGAGGTGTGTAACTTCGTCCAGTACTGAAACATGAAACGAAAGCTCGCTGTCATTAAACACAGGTAAATAAGCTTACTGTTAGTGAATTGAAAACTCCAAGAATTCGATTAGAAAATAAATACAATTAAATGGAAAGTGGGGAAAGGATGGGGGGAGGGATTAGGGAGTGGCGAGTGGGGAGAAACGAGCCACAATGAAGGAAAAATGCATAAAAGACGATTGTACTCACGCTGTCCATCAACGAGAGATTGTGCTATTTCTCCACAACCTGCTTCAGTGGCCGCTGTTACTGTTACATCGTAGTTTTCGTACTCCGACAGATCGGTCAGACGCACGTTGACCTCTTTGTCATTCATGGAAAATGTGTTCTCAGAAATGCTGCGTGCCACACGACTGGGCTGAAAAGATAAAAACATCACTCAGGTGGAATTGTGTTTTTTTTAAATCTCTTTTTATATAGCGCTTTTTACCAACTCAAGAGCCGCTCAAAGCGCTGGCCGATGCATGATCTAACTCGAACCGCACGAGACGCCCACCCGCAGCCTTTGGGCGCATGGTCTGACGCCCGGACAATTGAGCACAATCCTGGGCAGCCAGGAATGGGGGAGAAGGACCAAGTGCAAGCTGGGTGTGTTCTTGTTACCGGCACTCACCCGTCTAGGACATGAGCGTCAGGATCTTTAAAGTCCGTTATGATAGAATGTATGCGATACACCGACTAGACCTCGGTTTATACTCTCATCCGAAGGAGTAGGAAACGGGAGTAAAGTGTCTTTCCCAGGGACACAACACAATGGCCCGGCCAGGGCTCGAACCCGGGACCTTCAGATCCGCAAGCCAAACCTCTACTATTAGACCACCGTGCCTCCTATTTGCGATCATGTCCTTCGGCGTCGAGATATTTACACGCTATTTAAGTTATTCATTCATTTCTAAGCCTATTTATCAGTAATTGGAGGCTTTTTTTTTTTTAAAGTATTTGATTATGTTAGTCTAGTAATTATTTTCTTAGGGACAACTTAGTCACAGGAATGATAGTCTATATATAATTCTAGGCATATCCGTTCGCCGTTTATTGATTGGTCGCGCTGTCAGTGATCGCTAGCGCAACCACCAAAACTCCACAAAGATTGAATAGAAGTGCATGCGCCCACTGATTCGCTGCGATGACTGCGATTTGTCAACGGTTCGCGGTCTTTGGTTTTTAAAAGTACAAACATTTACAGCAAACTCACCCCAAAAGCAGCTTCCTGTTTCCACGGGCAGTCTTGGGTACAGTCAAATGTGCAGCTCGTCGTGCGGTTTGCGCTACGCAGGTTACGCAGACCGACCGCCTGGACGTAGTAGCGTATGATTACACCGTTGGTCTGTGACGGCCGCGACCACGACACAACTAACGTCCGTCGGTCGTTTTC
Source organism: Oncomelania hupensis (assembly GCA_036898135.1). Taxonomy (NCBI): domain Eukaryota; kingdom Metazoa; phylum Mollusca; class Gastropoda; order Littorinimorpha; family Pomatiopsidae; genus Oncomelania; species Oncomelania hupensis. Next base: position 26,991,938 of record CM072515.1, read on the forward strand.
TGACCTCTTGGCTTGAAGATTCTGAACAGGCCCCGGCTCTGTGAATAAATGTATTTTATTATGAACATCCAAGACAAAAAAAAATTGTAGTCAAACTGGTTTAAAAGTCAATATCAAAGTCAAAGTCAGAGGATAAAGCACAAGCTTTTGCAAACATTTTCTCAGTACATTCATTGCCCAGTAGTATTGATTTATATACACAAGAGGTCAGAAAACGACCGACGATGTTGGTTGTGTCGTGGTCGCGGCCGTCACTCGGCATTATTGCTTGAAGGAGAGTAAAAAAAATCAACATTAAAGTACGTATTTTAAAAAAAATAAGTTTTGTTTAGGCAATTAGTTACTGCAAGTATTACAAGTCAGCCGTCAATCATATTTGCCTAAACAAAACTGATTAAAAAACATACGTACTTTAATGTTGTTGTTTTTCTTCAAGCAGTAATGCTGTGTGATGTGTTAATAGCAGCGCAATTCAATCCAATTCCATTCAGTATTTTAGTTTCACGTCTGTTCACAACAAGAGAACAGCGCACAAGCTAGTAGAGGACTGTCTGTCTGGCTTAATTTGCAATCATCAGTATCAATCAATAGTTAGCTAATCATTGTTTAAAGGGTAGTAGTATCAGTCAGTGCTAGGGATATGTAGGCACATTCAAGAAATTGTTTATAAATGCTTGTTCTGCACATTGTCAGTGTAAAAATCTACAGCCCCCTCTCTCATTAATTCCACTGTTCAGACTTTGGAGAACTGCATCACAGACATTAAGTCATGGATGACACGCAACAAGCTTAAGCTTAATGACGATAAAACCGAAGCCCTCCTCATTCACAAGCACAACACCTCCTCCTCACTCCCGCCTCTCCCAACAAACATTCAGTTCTCATCCTCAGCAAGAAATCTCGGCTACATTCTCTCCGATGACCTGTCCCTCAACAACCACATCTCCAACATCTGTCGCTCTGCATACACGGCCATACGCCAAATCAGCTCCTTTCGCCACTATCTTACGCTCACTGCCACCAAAACCCTAGTCTGCGTTCTCGTCCTTTCTCGTCTTGACTATTGCAACTCTCTCCTCGCTGGCTCCCCAAAACACATCATTGACAAGCTACAAAAGGTTCAGAACTCAGCAGCTAGACTAGTATTCCGAGCTAAGAAACGCGATCACATCACACCTCTACTACATTCCCTTCACTAGCTTCCTGTGCAAGCACGCATAGAGTACAAACTCTCTGTTCTCTGTCACAACTTCTTCACAGATTCTTGTCCCTCCTACCTTGCTGATCTACTGTCTGTCTACTCCCCTTCACGCACTTTAAGATCTTCTGCTGACACTCGCACACTCAAGGTTCCCGTCACCCGCACTAAGACATACGGCCAACGTGCATTCGCTTACTCCGCACCTAAGCAGTGGAACTCCCTTCCCTCCCATATCCGCAACATACAATCAACACAAGCATTCAAAAAGGCCCTCAAAACCCACCTCTTCAAACTTCACTATTCAGAATGATCTGTATCCCGCTGCCATTCTCTCCTCTTTGTCTCTGTCTGATCCGTAAGTGTATACACGGATGTACATATTTATATTGTTTTTCCTCCTGGGCCTAACCGGGCATATAAATAGCTGTGAATATGTTTTTGCTATTCTATTTGTCTTTTCTGTCATTTGTGTACATATAGTCCAGTCCCAGTAATAAAATAAATAGCCAAATAAGCAACTAATTCCTATAAAAATGCTATGCAGTAAAAAATATTCTTTAAGCAATGAGGAAATACCTATAAAAAGTCCCAGTAAAAAAAGGGGGTCTGAAACATGATTTTTGGTGCTTATGTTTTTTCACACTTCAAAACGTCAAAGGGAGATTACTTGAAATAAACATTTAATTCAAAACCATATCATGTTGCATGTCAAATGAAAGCTCTTAACATATACAGTCCGAAAATCTGTTTCAACGCTTTCTGTGTCAGTTTTAGTTCTGACTGTGGATTAAAATTTATTTAACATAGGGGTATAAATGCGAAATTCCGATGATCTTAAAAATCTTGATCTCGATTGTAAAAGTCGACTTCTATTTAATTCACAAGAGAAAAAGGATTAGTTAAAAGGAAGACACACGAAATAAAGAAAAACAGAAAAACCCAGGAAATTGATTAGTTTTCCAGTAGAATATAGAAGTGATCTACCTTAGTCGCTCTCAGAATCCGACTCGTCATCCAGCTGAACCACAGAGTTTGTGCAGCTGACTCCACGGCATTCTCCACAAGCTATGGTGCACGTAAGTCCGTGCTTTCTGCATCTGCCAGTAGAGCAGTCTTTCTAGCAGCAGCAGCGGATAACATTCAAATTATCCTATGGAGAAGCTGGCTTATTAGTTATGATTGGAAGTAGCCCACCCTCCTGTAACTTCCATTCCCAATCCATTGGTGATAGACCATGGTCTCTGTCTAGACTCAGCTACTCCTGGACTTGGTAGAATGTTCTGTAGGCATGGAATTCAGCTGCTGCTGCTGTTGGGGGAGCACTTTAGCTTGGATTTGTGTATGGCTTGCAGACACTTTTTGCTCATATTTGACAAACCACAGTTTGGTCAAGGTATCAGAACGTTTTTCACTGTACAGGTGAACAAATACCCTCTCACCAGCCGCTGCAACAGAATCATGACTTGACATCTTATCATTGAATACTCTAGCCTCATCCAGGAGCTCTCCTGAATCAAGCTTCTTGACTGTGAGTGATTTTGAGATGTTGAAGGGATGAGATGTCGTGTCGTATCCACAGAATGCATGGGCAAAAAGAATGTTATTACAGACTGTTGTTCCGGTTTGTTTTCGCAGTTGGCCAAGAATATTTCCTTCGTCTCGCAGAGGATCATGTTAGGATCAAAGGCTACATGTCTCCCAACCATGCCTTTGCTTCTTCGAAGATGGACAACATCTTTGGTACTTGGGCCATCAACATAGCCATCGAAAATGATTGTAGCTAGTGTATGTTTCCTAGCAACAAAGCTGACATACATCTCTGCTAGATCTTTTAGGACGACCCTCTGGGCCATGGAAGGCGATGCAAAAGGGATCCACCATCGAGAATGTATTTCACATTTTCTCTTGGCAAGGATGCAGTTTCATTGACAGCAGACCAGAGAAATCCTGCAAGAGTATGTTTGTTGGCTTTTCTGGGGAATCCTGTCGCATCAAACAAGGAGGCAGGTACATTGGCCAGTCCATAGTAAAACATTTCTTCGAGCCTGTTGGTATCATTCCCAGCGACTTGCACCAACCTTTGAAACAATAACTGCGGATTCACTTGCACCATTTCCTGGCCAATAGTCACTCCAGTTTTTGTCGCCATTGTGACTGCTTGATTGCTTTTCTTGAACGTCACGTCAGTTGGAGATTGACCCGTCATCCCTTGGAGAATGCGCTGACCAATTTTAACAGCTTGGTCAGCATTGACAGATGAGTCAGCTGCTTGGCCAGTAGCAATAGACCTAAGACTCATGTCAGCGCAAAACGGAGTTTTTGATGAAACATAGTTGATGACTGTCAAAGTTTCTTTGTGGTCTTTCTCTTGCCTTATTTCAGAAGAATCTTTGTGCTGTTCACTTGTTGTGAACTCTGTTTGCGTCAAGGATTGCATCCATTGGTTTGCTGTTGCACAAGCAGGCATAGAGGGAAGCCAAACAAGCCTTTGTCGTTCGCCCATTCCGCGCCCTTTAGTTAGGCCACCATTTGACGTCAGCGTCCTCATCCAAGTTTGCTCAATCACCAGATCACACGACAGACCAGCTCTATAGCGATCGCTTCTCCTTTTCATGTGATGGCCTGCCATGAAATCGTGATAGACTTCTGGGTAGGTTTTGTTCAACTCCATCATTTGCTGTAAGTACAGCCTGGCCGACTTGGTGTAGAGGTTGTGCCCTGAAGCAGCAAAATAGGGCAACATTTTGGCAACTGCAGATAGATGGAGCTTGAAATCTCCAGTTATCTCAGCCTATATTGCTGTGTGAAGGAGGTGTACCATTTCTTGAATCCATAGCTTGCTCGTTCTACTTGAACATTGTCGTTTGAAATCTTCCAACGTTGCTTTAATGCGTCCTAATACAGGATGTATTGCAGCATCTCTTGCTGTTGTTTTGCCCTGCATCAGTGATTCAAAAAGAGCCTAATCAAAGTCATCATTGCCAACAGCAAGTCGATGTTGCGTGAATGTCTTTTTAAAATTTAAATGTCTTTTACATTTGTAACGGGTTTTTATATGTTCTTTCTATGCGCTAAGCAATTTCTCTATGTATTTGGAGCCAATAAAAAGTTGAAGTTGAAGTTGAAGTTGAAGACTCTGTTATGTCAAGATCTGCAGGATTATGTAAAAGTGACTCTTCTTCTTGACAATCACCGTTTTCCTTCCTAGGATTGTAATCATTGGACAAAGTGTCAGGATGGAGCAACAGCCATGACATGTTGAAGGAAGTGCTTACAAATATTGCACTCAATGCTGCTTCGACAAGAAAATGTGCTCTAATTGCCCTAGAATAAGCCTTTCCAGCAATGATGTGAACTGCAGAATTTGATGCACAAACTGCCTCTATTGCCTTGTCTTGTCTTGCCGTATATGCCCACAATCAATCGTGTTGATCATTATGGCACTTTTTTACCAAGGTGCATGCTGGGTGTGTTCTTGTTACCGGCGCTCACCCGTCTAGGACATGAGCGTCAGGATCTTTAAAGTCCGTTATGATGTAATGTATGCGACACAGACTAGACCTCGGTTTATACTCTCATCCGAAGGAGTAGGAAACGAGAGTAAAGTGTCTTTCCCAGGGACACAACACAATGCCCGGCCTGGGCTCAAACCCGGGACCTTCTGATCCGCAAGCCAACGCTCTAACCATTCGGCCACCATGCCTCATGCAAGCCTACATGCATTTATCAACCACAGGCTCTGAAGTCTTTTCTTTCCCCTCCTACATTCGTACGTGGTATAGTATGTATAGTATGTAATTGAGGCCTACGTGAGACGAGACTTCCAAGCCTATGTATCAACAATGCCATTGACATTGTCACCTGCACATTTCATCACTTGGCTGTAGATTCCTGACGTCATGCGGAACAATATCTGGGCGGTAAAAATGGGGGTTCCCCAATGCATTCGCATCAAAAAATAGTTTGCTTTAAAAGGTTAAAATAAACATATTCATACCCCTTCGATTCCGTGGGACTTTTTTTCAGTTGTAAACACAACTGTAAAGAGTAAATTAGAATATATATCATTTTTATAGGATTTACTTACTTTCAAAAAGCCTGTTGGATTGGACTAATAGTTGTAAATTGTAATTTGTGTACATAAGTGTAAATAATTTGTACCCTTACTGTTCTGTCTTTTGGTGTATTGTAGCTAAAGCGAGGTTTATCGAGTGCATGTACTTATATGTAATGACTATGTAAAGCGTGGTGAGTCTGGTCATAGGCTGGAGTATCCGCTATATAAAAATCCGTTATTATTATTATTATTAAAACTTGCTGTGAACTCTGACCTGCGGACTGTGTCATCACTTCCTTTGAATACGGGCTGCCTTCATTGGTGTCATAGACTGCCCTCACAGTCACCTTAAAACAGGCACCTGGAATGATATTAAATGAAAATTAAAAGATTACTGACGATATTAATTACTAAACACTACTGCAACATACTGCTGCTGCTACTACTACTACTACTACTACTACTACTACTACTACTACTACTACTACTACTACTACTACTACTTCACACAACCACAACCAAGCATACACACACAACCACACGCACGCACACAGAAATACACACCCACACGCACGGACGCACGCACACACAAAACAGCACGCACGCACTCACACACACTCACACACACGCACACACACACACACACACACATCACCCCACTACTCGCTGTCTATTCGCAGCCACCACAACTCGTGACGTGAAAAAACTCTTGAACCTTGGCTGTGTTTCGCTAAATAAACAATAATTTAAAGCATGACATTTCCAAACATATATAGGTTACATCTTTTGTTCGTTAATGTAAAGGACAAATGTCGAAATGTCCATGAATCTTTTTCTTTGTTGACCGCATGCTTATTTGTTGATCGCATGCTTAGATGAATGTTTAGGTATACACATTACCGTTCTGCTTGGTGTCGTAGATGTAAGGCGAAGACTTAACGGTCTCCCTCGTGACGCTGCTGCTGCTATTCTCAATCTCCAGTCGGAATTGCATATTAGGAACGGTAGCTTGTGTAAGGGATATTTCCCAGGATATGTTCAACACGCTTCCATTCACCGTCACGTTCACAAACTGGAGGTCTGAAATAAGCGCAGTTAACCAGTGAATGTTTCATAAATTATATGAAAAATTGCAGTTGATACTATGCTATGCGCACCAGTTATTCATCATCATCATCATCATCATCATCATCATCATCATCATCATCATCATCATCATCATCATCATCATCATCATCATCATCATCATCATCGCCGCATCGGCTATAATATATAATTTGCCAGAAATGAAGGAAAATAACAACAACAAAAAATAACTGAAAGGTACCTCCCACTTTAGTTGTTCCCTGTAGCTCATCACCAACCGTCTTAATACCACAGAATACAGACACAACGCTGAACGTGTAGGTTGTGCCAGGACTCAGATCCTTAACATATACTTTATTATTTGAATCAAGGTTCATCTTTTTGTAAGTATTTTTCTGGCTCTCCGTCCACTGCAAGTACGATGTTTTAACTGACTGTTGATCTATAGTTTTGGGCAATTCAATTGTGGCTGACGTTTGATTGGTTTCGATTCTGGTGATATTGATCCTTTGCGGGGCTGAAACAGAAAACAGAAGGAGATTAAAAATATGAAAGGTCTGAAATAAGATCTCGCGCTATATTTAGAAATGTTTTGAATCAAAGCGAGAGTTGAATATGTCTGTATGGTCTTCTGTGTCTACGGTTCACTTGTATAGTGACACAACTAATAAACAACTATTAGCGTACGTGTTCAGTTATTTATATTGTAAACAATGCATTATTGTTTAACTGTCTTCGGGTAATTTTTTATTTTTAAAACATACCTGTACAGCCCCAAAAGGTCAACGGGTCACTTTGATTTATATCGTCAATGTTGGCTCGGATGTGGAAGGTGTAGTTAACAGCAGGTTCAAGATCAGAAATGGTGATGTTCGTGAAGTTCGTAGCAGTGCTGTTCATAACAGGGTTAGGCGGTTGGCTTCTTGCCACTGTAAAATAGTTTCTATAGCCGTAGCCTGCTGTCCAGGTAAGCGAAAGACAGCGTTGGCGATCGTCCGTGCACTGGACGGCTGAACCGTTTGTTGGCGAGCTAGGCTCTAGTATAGAACAAAACAGAGAACTGTTATGGATGATCCAGGTCCGGGATAGAGAGCTTAGGTTAGTGTTAGAGTTAATGGTATAGGGCTAGTCTCACCAACCTATACAATTGACCCTTTGGTGGGAAAGAGTGTTTTGGACGCTACAGTAGATTGCTGAATTGACCTTTCACTCAGGACAGTAGGTTGTTATTTAAAAGAATATAAAAAGGGCGGGTGGTGGTGGGGGTGGTGTGTGTGTGAGAGAGAGAGTGTATATTTTTAGACGGTGTTCATGTAACATACACGTAAGAATTTACGTAGTCTACGTTTTTTTTGACGAACTTCGTTTTGCTGACGTCAAAAAACTGTCCCGTTAGAGTTAGGGTTAGGGCAAGGGTTAGGATTAGCATTTGCATTAGAAGACTTGTAAGAACGAAATATGACCCATTGTCAACTCTCTCTCTCTCTCTCTCTCTCTCTCTCTCTCTCTCTCTCTCTCTCTCTCTCTCTCTTTCTCTCTCTCTCTCTCTCTCTCTCTCTCTCTCTCTCTCTCTCTGTCTCTCTCTCTCTCTTGCCAATAACCCTTGCTGAGGTCAATCTTTGAGAAGATTTTACTCCCCGATAATTGACGGAACAGGTCTGCTAAAGTAAGCATCGGCTCAGGGTCGAAGACGGTGATCTTGTTAACCTTCGTGTAGTCAATGCATACTCGGTTGCTCCCTTCGGGAACTGGTTCAGAACAACAATCGGTGTGCGTCAAGGATGCCTACTCTCTCCAACACCCTTGAACATCTTCCTAGAGCGCATCATTTCAAATGCCCTTGCAGATCACGAAGGCATAGTCAGCATAAGTCAAGAGGTAGAGCAATCTCCATCCTCCGTTTTGTGGATGACATTGATAGATTGGCTGGAGAGGAACAAGAACTTGAACAGCTGGTACACAGGCTTAACACCACCTCCAGAACCTATGAAATGGAAATAAGTGCAGAGAAGACCAAAATGATGACCAATAACACCAATGGCATTAACATGAACATCAAAGCCCAAGGCCAATCCCTCAACACAGTGCATAGCTTTAAATATTTAGGAGCCATTGTATCAGAAAATGGGTCCTGACAGGAAGTCCTCTCCAGGATCGCACAAACAACTGCTGCCCTGACAAGGTTGAAGCCCATTTGGAAAGACATGACCATCAGTCTACATTCCAAGGTAAGGCTGTTGCGCTTCATTGTCATCTCCATCTTCCTATACGCTTGCGAAACATGGACTCTCACAGCAGACCTACAACGAAGAATACAAAGCATGGAGATGAGGTGCTACAGAAGACTTTTGAGCATTTCCTATACCCAGCCCATCACCGACGACGAAGTCCGACAGACCATCACACAAATCATTGGACAACACGATGACATGCTCACTGTGGTGAAGAAATTGAAACTCCGATGGTATGGCCACGTCACCAGAGCATCAGACCTTGCAATGACCATCCTGCAAGGCACGGCTCAAGGAGGCAGAAGAAGAGGGAGACAGAAAAAGAGGTGGGAGGACAACATTCGAGAATGGACTGGCTTGACATTGAGTGAAGCCCTGAGAGTTGCTGAGGACAGAGAAAGATGGAGTACGCTGGTTAAACGATCATCTGTGGTGCCCCAGCGACCTTCGGGTTACGGAATAGGATAGGAAGGATAGGATACTACTTTATTGTTACCGCATTATAAATTATCGCCCATCATCATTATCGTCATGATCATAATCATCATAGTATAAACAATTGCTCATCATTTTTGTCATCGGCATCATCATCATGGAAATCATTATCATCATCAAGAAGAATACAACAACAGCAATAACAACAATAACAATACAACAAAGCAGCAAAAACAATAGCAACAACAAAAACAAGTAGGATAAATAGTAGAATGCGAAAAGAATTATTAGAATGAAGGTTTTACACTTACGAATAATGACTTGAATTGAAACTGGTGTACCACTAGGAATAAGGCTGACACCAATGTGATACTGCTGTCCCGCTTTTACACCTTCGCAAATCGTCACAGGCGATGAGGCATTTTCCTTCACGATTGTGTTATTGATCACAACAAATTCCCCATCGCCTTTCCATGTGAGTTTAATGCAGGTTTTCTCCACTACTGTAGCCTTGAGATCGTAAGGTTCTGCAATACGAGAACGAGATACCCGGTCATAGTTTATAACAAATAACAGACTTAATTTCTTTTTCCTCCAAGTGACATATTTACAAAAGCACCTTGAACATACTGTGATACTGTGATGTTGGTAAAAAAAACATTGGTCATAACTATCATTGTTAGTACTGACCCTCGCCATACTCCGCAAATCCAGCGCATTAACCAATTAAGAAGAATGAACCCTCGGAAAGAATTAAGTGGATCCCAGATAGCAGGAGGACAGCTGCAGTAGTACATAGGGCATAGGCGCTCGCGTGTCCTGATACAAGCGCCTGTGGGCAGTGGCGGTGGCCTTGAACGCCTGCAGCCCATCGTATTACAGGCGCCCACTTGAAAAATTTGAGATAATAGATCTGGCGGCGGGCGGTGCTTCCTTTTTCACAATCATTGTTAGTTTGAGCGCCACGTCATGCATATATGTGTGTATACGTAAATATATATGTGTGTACGTGTGTATATATATGTATGTATGTATGTATTTATGTGTGTTTATATATATATATATATATATATATATATATATATATATATATATATATATATATATATATATATATATATATATATATATATATATATATATATATATATATATATATATATATATATATATATATATAAGAGTGTGTTTGTGTGATAGTGGGCATGTAGAAACGACGTTCTGATGACACACACATAAAACTCTACATGGTTTCTTCTGACTTTTTTGGAAGGCCGTACTATTTTGACGTCAAAATAGTGCTCCGTTGAGTTAGAGCTGTTTTAGAGTTAGGTTTAGGGTTAGGGTTAGGGGGTTAGGGAGTTAGGGTTAGGGTTTGGGATAGCTTCAAAAATTGGAAAATGTCAAAATAATGTCAAAGAAATGGAAAGTGTGTCAAAATAATCCCTGTTTTTTTCACAACAGTCATCAGAACGTCGTTTCTACAAAAATTTGTGAGTGTGTGTGTGACAGCATCATTGTCGATGGATCTTAATCATTGTAGATATCATCATCATCATTATTTTTTTTCAGTTTAGTGATCTTACTCATTGTAGATATTATCATCATCATCATTTTTTTTTCAGTTTAGTGTTGATGTTACGGTTTTATTGGTTGAGATTTTATATGCAGATGGACACTGCACCAAGAATTTCCTTGCAGGTGTTTGTGGGGGCAATACAGATTGTGTATTCTATTCTGTACTACAGCCATTGTTAGCTCTGTAATACCTTTCCTTAACCTACACTTCTCTTTCCTGTTAATCCCTACAGCGTCTGAAGTAGTTCGCCCTGCTGTGAGAATAAACGTGTTTTATTTGAGGTAAAGCTTCTCCACACACACACACTTCCCACGCACTCTAACCCTGTCTCTGTCTCTGTCTCTGTCTCTGTCTGTCTCTGGCTCTGTCTCTCTCTCTGTCTCTCTCTCTCTCTCTCTCTCTCTCTCTCTCTCTCTCTCTCTCTCTCTCTCTCTCTCTCTCTCTCTCTCTCTGAATTGGCGTGCGCGTATGTTCATGCAATCATATAGCGGTCAAAAGCAATACCTCTCCAGCATCTATCCTTTTGTCCGTTCCCATGGTGAAGTGGTGGGCACGAGCAGGTTGCGTTGCTGCAGAAGCTTCCAGGTATCTTAGAACAGGTATAGTTCGAAGAGCAACGATCTCCGAGCTTCCTAGCCGGCATCTCCGTCGTCGTCGCTGTAGTTGTTGTGGCAGTTTGCGGCGTTGATGTTGACAACGATCTTTGGCTCGCCATCGTCGCTGGCCTGTTCGTTGTGGCGCTACCTATCACACCGCCAGTTTGGAAGACAGTTTTGGTGGAGGAGTATTCGGCTGTAGTCAGTCTGGGACCAGTGGAGTCAGGACTACTGTGGCGGCGTGTACGTCCCGAGCCTTCAGGGTCACTGTCCGGTTTTGTGTGTGAGAAATCTGAAACACACACACACACACACACACACACACACGCGCGCGCACACACACACGCACGCACGCACCCACACACACACACAAATACACAGCCACTGATAACAAATATTTCAGGTGGCACAATTGCTTCATTAATATAGGAACGAGCTCGTGTTCCATAGCAGGCGTTTCTGGAACGAGCTCTTTTTTTTCCATATAAATCGGCAAATAAAACGAGCTCTTGTTCCAAAAAACCGATTGAAGTTTGGCCGAATATTTTAAAAGCTGTCTGCGAGCATGATTATTTTCAGTCCTAGTACATGTAGTTGCTTCATTGCACACTCGATGGGGTTAGGCGGGGCTTGGGGATGGGAGTGGAGAGCCATGTTCTCTTTCCCCCATGGTACGATTCACTGTATGAAAAAACGACCAGACTTTCACTTCATTGGTTAGTAATTCTAAATTAATTTCTTTAAATGAGATAAATCTCCCAGGAGGATACAGTCTTGGACAGTGATTTAGGAGGAAGAAAAAAAATGATGATGATGATGATGATGATGATGATGATGATGATGATGATGATGATGATGATGATGATGATGATGATGATGATGATGATGATGATGATGATGATTTAAAAAACAAAAAGATTATACGTTTGGTTACCTGATGAAGGAGACCCCGAAGAAGCATGCGTTCGCTCAGAATGTGTCGTGACGTATCTGGATGTGGTGAGCAACATACCGGTATCTGGGTCTGCTGAAAAAGGATCGGTGTAATCTGAAGGGGCACCAGTGCCTTTCTTAGTTATTTTGTCAGAGGAGTTGCTGGTCATATGACGAGATGTCTCTTCTTCGGGAATACTAAAACTCGCCGGCTGTGTTTGTGAAGAAGAAGCCATTTTGTTTGTAACCTCTTTGATTTCAGTCTGCTCTTTTATCGTCGTTTGGCTGCTATGTGTTGGGCTTCCATTTGTGTCATCATCAATAGTTTTTGATGATGGTTTTGCTGTTTGTCCATCTTGACTCGAAGAAGAAGTAACACTTGAGTCGGGATTCCCATCCGCATTATCTTTTGTTGATAAAGTAGTTGGAACATCTTTTCTCTGGGTCGCTATTTCCGACGTAGACAGAGATGTGCCTTTTGAAGTTTGTTGGGAAGGTGTTTTAGTTTTTTCGTTTGGTCGCTTAGAATTAGCTGAAGAATCTCCAACAGTGTTTTTTTCTCCAATATTCGTTGTGATCAGCGTGGATGTAGTAGATAAGTCCGAAGAGTCTTCCTGATGGGAGGTTTGCTTCGAAGGACTTGAGGGAGATGATGTGGACGAATGACCTGTGAAGGCCCTTGTGGACGCATGCATTGTGAAATTCTGCCTCGTGACAGACTGCGCAGCGGAACTCGTTGAAGCCAGTATAGTAGTATCCGTGATTGTGTCTGTGGGAGTTGATTCATCTATACTGCTCAGCGCGTTTTCTTTCTCGTACTCCGCAGCTGTAGTTTCAACGTCATCCAGAGGGGTTGTATCACCATCATCTCTGTCCTTAGTTACTAAGTTCTGCCGTTTGCTGTTTGTTGTACGAAGGTTCATGCCAGTGCTGTCGTCGTGCTTTCGGTTTGTGATGTAAGCTTTGGTGCTTGTTGTCAAAGGGATGGTTGTCGCTGTTGCGGAATCATCGATGTTGGAACTACCGCTACTACCCTCCAAAGAGTCAACGCCCAGGACGCTGATACTACCTTTTTCTTTTTTTGCTGTTGAAAGTAAACCAATAGTTGAAGCAGTGGAACCCAATTTGCCAGATGTCCCAGTGAATGTCCCAGCATTAAATCCGCCATCTGTAGTATCCGGCGGGGCACGAGGCAAGTTTGCAGCATCTGGAACTATTTGTTCTACTGTTTCTCCAGATGCAAAATCAACTGCTGAATTTCCCCCTTCTTCGACGTTGTCCACCACTTTCGTTGTTTGTTCAGAAGTGTTAGGAATATGCGATTGAGACGTTGGCGAGGACGTAGACTGTGGAAAGTCTGCACTGTGTTTGACTCTTTCTTCTCTGATTTCGTACTGAAGCAGATTCTCGGTGATTTCGTTTTCTGATGCTTTCTCGTCTGCAGCCAAATTCTCAAAAATAGAACGAAAAGAGGAAGATGCGACTTCTTTTCTAGAAAGGTCTGCTTCTTCAACAGCCTTTCCTGCCCCAAGCAGCTCTTCTTCTTCTAAGAGCTTCTCCAGGCCATCCTCGGCTAAGACGTTTGCGGCGGATGTTGACATGTCATCGGGCTGGCTCTGCACATCGGATTCTGGTTCTCTAGAGGCGGGACTCCTGGAAACACCCGCTTCTTTCCATTTTGGTTGAAACTGAAGACCGGATTCATACTCCTTTATCAGCTTCGACTGTGTCTTTACTTCCTTGTTGTCGTTTTCAGTCAAATCTGCCGCAGCCGTGTGAGGTAAAAAAGATGAAGCACCACCTTCAGGCCAACTTGGCAACCACACTGGACTGACGTCATCTGCCTCTCCGGAACTTATGTCATTGAATGGTAGCTTCTCTGACTCGGGCTTGGACTGGCCTTCTCCGAAGTTCGTGAAAGATTGGAGTGTATCGAGTCTGTTCTCTAGTACATAGCAGTTCTGCAAACATAAAACACATTCAAGGGTTAATTTACATTGAATGTGCATTATTGCTTTGAATTTTCTAAAGCTGCATCTTCTTCATTTCATCCTCCTACCATTTCCTCTCGGCCTCTTCCTTCTTCTTTATAACATTCTCCTGGCCCAACATCATTCACAGCCATATTTGTGTCTCCATCCTATCTCTTTGTTTTCGCATTTCTTCTGTTTTGATAGAGGGTCAATGAGATTTTGTTTTTATTTCACTCAGTTGGATTGTATACGAGATAGTATACCTTGATGCCTTAAGTATAAAAACCCTTTAACAATCGTCTAAACACGTCTTACGTCTATGATATATTAAGTTTTAATCAAAATACAAAACATGTAACATCATGTTGGGTGCCAATAGGTCGGTAACGCCAACGGCCTAAGTTGCATCTTGCGTCATATTTTTCTTGTGTGTGTGGAGAAAATGTACATTATGCAATGCTAGCATTTGAAACCATGAAACCAGCACTTTTGCTTCCAAATTGGAAGCTGATCCCATCGTCCTCGAGACTTGGCGCCGAGGTACTTCACAAAATACTGATAATGGTACGGTAGAATGTTATTGCTGGAACGTCGATGTGCGCCTGACCGTTCCAATTTTAGCGAGGTCAATCTTCTCCGTCCCCGCCCGTCCTCCTTTTCATCATCCTCCTCTTCCTTCTCCTCTTTTCAATTCAGTTCTTTAATTTTACGACTATTCACTACAAATTAATATTAGATAACTCAAAACCTAAACAAATAAGACAAGATATAAGACACATGATGATTTATTGTCCCTCTCTTTATAGAAGGACATTTGACACGTGTTTCAACATGAAACAAACATAAAACATGACAAGGGCAATATCAAGGCCAGTGGCATAAATTAAACATCAGATATAACATCGCCATGATGAATAAAATACAAACATTAAATAACAAATCAGAACAATTTGTACACCTCAGTTTTATAATAATATTAACTCTTCTTCTTCTTCTTCTTCTTCTTCTTCTTCTTCTTCTTCTTCTTCTTCTTCTTCTTCTTCTTCTTCTTCTTCTTCTTCTTCTTCTTCTTCTTCTTCTTCTTCTTCTTCTATTGTCTTGAATGACCTTGGGTTTTACAAGACGTTAATACAATATACTTCTTCTTCTCTTCTTGTGCAGAGCTGGGAGGAAAAGGGGGTTGAATAAATACATTTAATGACATTATTAACTAGAAAAAAATATTTTGTGCATCACTATTTCTTGACTGGGGAAAATGGAGTTAGATAGTACATCGTGGTCTGGAGAAAGAGCTAGGTTTAATTAACATCCTATTACATCTGAGTTGGAGAAGGCCTTAAGAAACCTTGCAATCGATGATGTCACCGGCACAAACGAATGAAAATGAACGTTGAAGGCTGACGGATGCCTTTGAAAAGAACATAATCTGCATATAAAAGAAGAAGATGTCATTCAGTTGACTTTTGGAAAGATATCAACGAATATCTTTTTGATTTTTTTTGGTGTGTGGGGGGTGTGCTAGTGCTAAATCGGCACTTTCACAAATATAGTATCCGTAACTTCAATTGTTGTCCTCTCTCGCTCTGTGTCAATACTCAACCAAATCTCCAAGCCCTCGACCACACACCACTGCACCCTCCAAACCCTTCTTACGAACCCTATCAAATCAACTTTATATTCTCATAACTTTCTACACAGAATGTACATGTACAGGCAACACTCTGTGAAAAGCTTGTTGATTTGTAAGCTCTTTGTTGCTTCGTGCGACTATATTCATTTCAAATGAGTAGGCCTTCCTCTTTTACTCTTGCACAAAAACATAGATGGTGCAACAAAGGGGATTCGAGTCCCAAGGGCGAAGTACGTTAGGACCAAGAGGCTCCGTAGTAATTCAAACGAGGGACGGAAAACGATGCTTAACGTCCTATTGCATGAGCGTTAAGGACGATCACCACGTCGCCACCCTGACAACAATGACCATCATCATCATATCAAAAATGAGATCCAATGGATCTACTAGCTCAAACGAGGGACTAGTTGCCGCAAACAATTAACCAGTAGCCGCCGCCGGTGTTCCTGTCAGGCTCTTACTGTGTCTGACGTCTTCAATGATTTTATCTTTGATTTCAATGATAGGCATAGCATTGTGACGTCTTAATGTTCAGTTTGGTACATTTGCACTTTTTACATACCGTTCGTAAATAATTATTTGGAGAGGAGTGGAGGAAGTGCTTTTTTTGTTGTTTTTTTAGTTGTTTTGTTTTTTGTTGTTTTTGGGGGGGAGGGGAAGAGGAGTGGGGGTGGGGTGGGGAAGGTGGGGGTAGAAGCATACAGTTATGATGTACCAGATTCTGCCGGAGTCGACAGGAACTAAAAATATTCTAGTCCTAACTTTGGGTCATTAAGTTATACTACTACTACTACTACTACTACTACTACTACTACTACTACTACTACTACTACTACTACTACTACTACTACTACTACTACTACTTCTACTTCTACTACTGGATGCTGTCACGCGCATTTTCTTCAATCGAGGGTCTGGGAACTCCTATGTGATTTTTACCTGCAATAAAATGTTTAAGTTGCTTAAGTTGCATCACTAAAATGAAATTAACCAGTTTACAGACCAAAGCTTTGATTCATAATAAATTGATGAATCTAACCATCCTCTCTAGCGCGCCTGAACTCTTCCTTGTCACTGTCTCTTCTCTGCTCCTCCTTTTCTCTGTCCCTCCTCCTGTCTCACCCCCCTCTCCTTCCCCTCTCTCTGTCCCTTTACTCTCTCTTTCCTTCCCTCTCTCTCTCTCTGCTCCTCCTCCCTCTCTGTCTCTCTCACTCACGCACGCACACTCCCGCACGCACACACACAAACACACACGCGCGCACACCCACACACACACACACACACACACACACAGCCATAGCTAGGAAGTACGACACTGTAATATCTCGTCCATCTATGGGTCCACGCAGTTTTAGAATGACATGAACACATACGTATTTATTTATAGCTAGGTGGACTATCAACGTGAAGTGGAAAGCACGCAACTTGAGACTTGGGACCGTTATGCTCGGTGAAGTGTGAGAACTCAGAAAAATATATTGCTCAATGAATTTTGAGCCTACATTGAGCCTCTTGAGTACAGGAATTTCTCATGAGTGAAAACGCATGCACCATAAGGTCCTGGCGGTCTAGTTGGCAAGAAAATGATAACTGATACTGATAGACTATTGGTAACTATAATGATTGGGTCTCAAAGTGTGCCACTAATATGTACGCTACAGTAAGAATACTCAGTTGGTTTAATTGGAAAAGAGAGTTGTCCCATCTCCTTAACTCAATGGTAGAGCGTACGCCTTGCACACTGATGAACCAAGGTTCGAATCACGAGGTGGGCAAGATAAAAAAGGGGCTATTTTCACTTTACATCTTAGCATTCTGATTGCTCTGATGGTTCAGTGTTGATATAGGTCTTTACCCCCTCCTCCCTGGGATGGTTATCCTCGTCTGCCATATCGCCAATAGTGGGTGTAGAAGTTAAACTTCAATATTTTGGGAGAGGGAAAAAAAGTGTGTTTCGTTCTCCCAACAAGAAATTTTGGGAGTGGAGGTAGAGATGGACAATTTCTTATCTATATACAGACCCCTTGGGGTCATGAGCAATCTTGCCACTGTAGATTGTTCTAACCTATAAAGGGTACAGTGAAAGCCCCAGTTGAAAACCTGTCTTGCCTTTGTAGGCATGACAAATTAACTGCGGCAACAGTTCCCCCCCCCGTTGGAGTGCCGGGGGTTTCAGTATAAATAGTATCCCCACTTTCTGGAAATTTAGTGCTTTAAATTCCCACTGTCGCTGTCTTCCTCATTTGCTCTTTCCCATTCCCGATCTGTCCTACCACTCTGCTATACTATCTTCTTCTTCGCTAGATCAATGACCTACCTTTTTTCTTGAAAACTCTTCCTGGACAAGACTCCTTGTTTGTGTATGGGGTCTGTTGGATCAGCTTGGGAGTGTTGGACGCTTTCTGCCGGGTGGTCACTAGGGCTTCCTATGAATGTACTATTTAGCACTATAGGCATTTTATATGTATGTTTTTTGTTGATGATTTATAATGATGTTTGTATTCTATTTTGTTTTTGTAATCGGGGAGTTCGCGTAGTTGAGGTCAACCCTCAGCCGTCCCTCGCGTGGGATGTCTTTATTGTAAAGTGACTGGCCGGTGGAGGGCATTCAATTTTCCCACTGGGGTTGTTTCGGCAGATCTTTTATGCGGATCGGGGGTTGTCCGGTCCTGATTTGGCTCGGAAGAGTCCGCTGGACCTAAAGCAACAATAAATCAATCAATCAATCAATCAATCTATATACAGTGAACTCCGGATATACTGAAGGCCGGATAAAGTAAATATTCGGTTTTAGTAAAGTCCAGTCTTGGTCCCGACCAAAACTCTTCTTTGTCTCTGTTTTTAAAAATCGGATATAATTTAAAAAAAATATAGTAAAGTCCGCTTATAATAAAGTGTTTTCTAAGGCCCCTGGCGAGTTTTGCTGCCGCTTATAATAAAGTTTCAAGGGAGATTACTGTATTAAAGTTTCATGAGAGTTACAGACGTTCATAATGGTGCAACATTGTTGCGTCACGCTTACCCTGAAGCATAAAATAGATCTAATTCACGCACTTGAAGATGAAAAGATGAAAAAAAAAGAAGAAATTGCTGTACAATTGGGAATTTCTACATCAACAGTAACTGTGATTATGAAGGAGAGTGAAAAACTGAAGGAGAGATTTCACTGTTTGGCAGAAAAAGAGTCCCTAGCTTAGAAACTTATAAAGCAAATTAGACTTCACTTTTGCTATACATGATGAAATGCGTTTATGACTAAATAAGGGTGTTATAAGTTGAACACATTATAATTATACATTTTGTACTGAGAGGAATCCGAATCAATGGAGAACTGGGAAACCAACGTTTTGACTAGACTGCACTTTCAAATGAGAAGTAAAGAAGAGATTTACTCCTAAGCTGTTGCATGGCTTTGCAAGATAAATCATCTTTTTTTTTATCCACCATATTGTTTAGGTTTTGTTCATGTCTTTGTTTGCTTTAATTTTGTGAACTTTTTGTTTTCTAACAATGACGATAGTACAACATGTACAATTCATGGTCTACTTTTATGATTTATCTTTCCGATTAAAGGGTTGGTTTGAAATAATTAGGACAGGAAGGCTCACATGTTATTACATCTCTTATCCGTACTGGACTCTCTCTCTTTCTCTTTCTCTCTTTCTCTTACCCTCTCTCTCTCACTCTCTCTCACACTCACACAAACGTGAACTTACACACACGGACATCAACAAATAATACTGTAAAATTTCAATCAATATACACAAACTGGGTTATAAGAGATGTATTCTTGAAGAGTTTATAATACCCGAGTTAATAAACAAAAATAATCAATCAACATATGTGAACGTAATGGAATCCAATAAGGGACAGTGGACCTACTGCAAGTGTTCATAAAAAAGTATATTTTTCAGCTATTTCCCGTGGATTTCTGGTGGCTTCACACGAAAGGCTAAAAGGACCTTTTCACTTTCGTGAAATATCAGTTGTTATCATGTGGCTGTGTCCAGAAACAATAGATCTTGACAATGAGTGCATATTCATAATGTTCACTTAAGTAACGTAATTGCTATTTACCTGTAATTACGATAGCAATAGGTAATACCCATTGGTGAGCGAGGGGGTGGGGGGGGGAAGGAAACACGAAGAAGAAGAAAATCTAAATTTGGAAAAGGCCATGTTCGAGAGAGAGAGAGAGAGAGAGAGAGAGGGAGAGGAGATTGTCCAACCACTCAAATAAATACTTTGAATTTTGTTCTTGGCAACTCTGGTAAGAGAAACGTCTCCACGACGCCTTATAGACGGCTGTCCGAGGGTGGGGGGCTGTGGGGCTGGTGAGGGTGGGGGGTGTAAGTTAAAATGTGAAAACATAGTTTTCGTGTGGAATTCAGCAAGGGACAACAAACCAACACAGAAATATTAATATAAATTAAAATATGTAATAACGAAAGCGATTCGTTTCAGTTGCACTGTCTTATTTTAACTGTTCAACTATGTGAATCTAATCAATTAATGGGACCCAATTCCAATGTACATGTATAAGCTATAACGCGCCAAATGTCAGCTCAATTTTGAACGATGTTGAGTTACGTGAACACACAGACAAATAGACACACAGACGATAACAGTCTGCAGAAATCCTTGTAAAAGATGGAAATTCGAGAGGTCATTTGTTCACTGATTTGTTTTGTTTTTCTTCTTCTTTATTTGCACCAGGGCCGGATCCAGAGGGAAGGGGAGGGGGGTGCGGCAGTAATCCCCCCCCCCACCCCTTGGCAACAACAAAAAAATAAATTAATAAAATTTAAAAAAATAAAGAAAGAAGAAGATGGAATTTTTTGTTCAACTGGAAGAACGTTATGTAAGGCAGTTAGTTACGGTAGTTTTATTTGTGGTGTTTCACCACTCCATACCATACACTTTAACAAGAACTAGACTAGCACCCCCCCCCCCCCCCCCCCCCCCCCCCGCTCCCTCGAAAATGGATTGATCCGGCCCTGTGCACCCACATACACTTTAAACCAGCGTTTTCTATCTCTTTATAATGAGAGTGTCGGATTAGTAAACGTTAAATTAAAACAAAAACAAAGTTTCGGTTATGCTAAATTAACCCTCTAAAATCGTTATTATAAACGAAGTCGGTTATAGTCAAGTAAACCTCTAAAACTGTATTATAAACGAAGTTTCGGTTATAGTAAAGTAAACTTTAAAAACTTTACTGTAAACGGATTTTCGGTTATATTAAATATTCGGTTATACTAAAGAGTTATTTGGTCCCAGGGCACTTTACTATATCCGAAGTTCACTGTATATAAATTGCTTAGCCGGAAGTCCTTCTTCGCCTCTACTGTAAAGTTTGTCCGGTATGGACGCTGATCTGGGCAGGTGCTGGGCGCTGTGGATCGGCCTGCTGTGCGCTCAAAACCCGCGAAATCGTTATAGCCGACATTTCCGTACCGAACGTTTAACCGTTTCTGAGATAAATAAATAAACAAAATGTCCACAAACTGCAATAGCCTCATTCCGCGCGCGGTTTCGATTCAACCCGTGTCAAGAACGTGCCGTTTCGTAATACTGCAAATTTTGTTTTATTTCCATTCAAAACACTTTTGCACTCATGTCACCAATCTTACAAAATGTTGTGTTTAACTAATTACATTTGATTAATTAAAAATCGAATCGAGGTTTCAGCATGTTTCCCCATATAGACCAAAAAATTGATGGTCTTTATACGAAGCCTTGGTAGCTCACTTAGTAAGACATTCGCCTACCGTGCAGGCGACCCAAGTTCAAATCTCCCGCGGGCCATATTTTTTAAATTTTTTTTTGTTTTTACACTACAATATGGATATTTTTCTTTTTAATTTAGGCTTTTTACTTTTAACTTATTTATTATTATTATTATTATTATTATTATTATTATTATTATTATTATTATTATTATTATTATTATTATTATTATTATTTATAAACTAATAATAATAATAATAATAATAATAATAATAATAATAATTATTATTATTATTATTATTATTATTATTATTATTATTATTATTATTATTATTATATCTTATATCAAATTTTATTTTAAAACCTTGGTGTTTTTTATGATTTCTATTTGTATTATTCTATATTTAATATTATTATTATTATTATTATTATTATTATTATTATTATTATTATTATTATTATTAATACCATGGATCGGGATGGGGTGGTACGTGTCGGTAAAATGGGGCTACGGGTAGGTTTAAAGGGGCATGGGTAGGCATACCAGGGATACGGGTATATATAAGGATATGGTGATGGTCGATTCCTACGTCCCCTATATGCTCAGGTGTCTGGGGACACTAATCTACCCAACACCAACAACAACAGGTCGATTCCTTTCATCCATACCTGCGAAACGATCAACGGGGAAGTATCAAGGAGGGTACAGGTAGGTTACAAGGGGGGTACGGAAGGTATCAAGGGGGTAATGGGAGGTATCAAGTGGGTTCGGGGAGGTATCAAGGGGGTATGGTGAGGCATCATGGGGGGGACGGGGATATATCAGGGAGGGGGGGGGTATGGTGAGGTATCAAGGGGATATGGGGAGGTATCATCGTCCAAATGAAACTCGCAGACAACAGTTGTCTCTCTGTCTACATTTTAAACAGCAACCTGTGTACCCTGGCTTGCCAGGGTACAAAAACCACTAGTACAAAATATTAATGTTAATACTGCAAGCAACGTAGACGTTATGTTAATCTGTTCATGTAGCAGCAGTTTCAGGGTTTTTTGTGGATAACAGGCGGAATTAGGCCTACCAGGATGCAATAAGTACATAGTTCATGTGGATTTCCTTGTTGTGCATACATCCCACTTCTAAGCTGCACTATGTCTGTCAGAAAACTAGCTTTTGAGTCAATGTAACTCGAATTTAAGAAGTGAGATACTGAAAACCGCACAAAGGAAGGAGGTGGTTAGGCTACTTGCGCGCTAACTGTTGATTTTAACCCGATATAACATCACCCCCACCTCCACCACCATCAACAACAACAACAGCAGCTGCAACAATTACAGCAACATCGAATCCATTTTAGTGTTACTGTACGTTTACTGTGTATGACGGTTTTATCATATTCACCTAATTTAGATGGGAAGTATTGAAAGCGTATGTACAGACGTTTTAAATAACTAAAAAAAACAAACATACATTTAAGTGCCAAATAAAATTTTAAGTTTACATTTTCACTGAGAAAAATGTAATGTGAGTCACGCATGCAGGAAAGCAACTGAGTGCTTTAAACTACGGGATTCGCCCGAACATTTCAAGAGGTTCAATGGAAAAGGTTACCACACGTGACACACTATTGTAGTGCATGGGATGGTGAATACTTCAAGTCGCGTCGAAACAAGACAATGCAAATGTTAAGTGATGTTTTTAATAAAAGTATTTGAGAAGGTTATGCGTTTATTTTGAAACACTTACTGTAGTGTTAATTCCGGGGAAATGAACGCATTTATTTAAACAATCCGGGGCAGAGAGACGGGAAGAGGGGGGTAGAGTCAGTAGATCTGGCTAGCTGCATGTCACAAGTTTAATTTAAACAACCAAAAAAAAACACCAACTCCACCATTAACAACAACAACGGCATCAACCACCACAACAACAAAAATGGCCAAACGAGAAACTCATGAATGTGTGTGTATGTATATAGATATACACATCCACACACGCTTACACACACACACACACACACAAACTCACAAACGTGTATTAATCGTCATCAACATAATCATTATCATTATCATCATCATCATCATCATCATCTTCATCATCATCATCATCATCATCATCATCATCATCATCATCATCATCATCATCATCATCATCATCAACAACATCATCATCATCATCATCATCATCAGGGACAACTGTTATTAGAAACAGTCTAGTCACATCCTTGATAGTGGAAATAGACGATAGCCTCGATATTGAATTTATGACAAGAATGGTGTCTGGTTTGGTTCAACTGTCGCTCAGTATTGGTCGGCTTAAGCTTATATAGCTGCAGTAATGCCCCTTCTCTAGTCTACATTGTTTACAATTACTCCAGATATTTCCGGAAGTGTGGATTGTTGCATTCGATTTCTAGTTTCCTGACACAGTCTACTGCAGCTGAATATATCCAATCGTTGACGTTCTTGTGGCACATCTTCCTGGTTTAGTTTTAATGCGACATGACTATGACTACAATAACAGAACTACTGCTGGGCTTAGTTTGTTAGTTATTCATTGCTTACAGGGTCCAGCGGACTGCAAAGACCCGAAACAAGACCACAAAATCAAGACCACAACTTCTCTGAAAGAGAACTCACCCCTGATTCGCATACAATATCTGCCGAAACAACCCTAGTGTAACACTGAAGGCACTCCACCAGCCGGTGACTTTACACTAAAGACATCCCTCGCAAGGGACGCCAAGGCAATACTCTAATTTATCGAACCCCCGTTTACAAAAACAAAATAGAATACAAGCATCATTATAAAATATCAACAAAACACATACATATAAAATGCCTACATTGCCAAATATTAACATAATATGAAGCCTCAGTGACCATTTGGCAGAAAGCGTCCAATATTCCCAAGCTGATCCAACAGACCTCACACACAAGTGAGGAGTTTTGTCCCGGAAGAGTTTTGAAGAAAAAAGGTAGGTGACTGGACTAGCAAAGAAGAAGATAGTATAGTAGATTGATAGAACAGAGTAGGAATGAGAAAGAACAAAGGAGAAAGACAGCGACAGTGGGAATTTAAAGGACTCAATTTCCAGAAAGTGGGGATACTATTTATACTGAAACCCCAGGCACCCCCACGGGGGGAGGGGAAGGGAGGAGGGGAAATTGCTGTGCCTAAGGTTAAAGTTTTAAAAGGACATTAACATTGGACATCCCTAACTGAGGGCGGACAAACTGACGTGGAGTGTCTTAAGGTCATTTCCTAGCTGATGAGATGGTGACCACCAAGACGATGATAAAAAGTTGATGACGACGACATGGATAACGATGGTATTGAAAATTACGACACCGATGACGATAATGATGATGATGATGATGATGATGATAACGACGACGACGGCGACGATGCGGGTGTAAATTAGGACATCCAGCATCGTCGCCGTCGTCATCTTCATCCTCATCATCATCATCATGCTGGTGTCAATTAAATCGTCCGAAAAGCAAGTCAATTCTTAAAAGAACAAACGAAACTTACACACGGCAGCAGCGGAGAACACGCCAGTAGCATCAACACTAAGATCATTTCCTTCACTTTGGAATTCGTCAACACAGAAAGCCAAGTTATGACTTCCATTTTGATGGCAAATTGTCGTCTGCTCATCAACGAAGCCGACGACTGAGTGACCAACGCTGGAAAATCCTTCCTAATAGCTCGAGTTGTTGCCCTTGCGTGGCGTATGAACCGTATTCAAGTCTCTCGAGTGTTCAGTTCCTGTTGGCGCAGGACGTCGTCATAAGTGGCACAGAGATGCAGAGACGCCATGCTTTACTAGGCCTATGTCTGCATGATACTCGCGGACGCTTGGACCGGGTTTGACGAACTGAGCTAAACAATGCATGCCATCTCATTGTCATAAGTCCTAACATTATAGGTTTTTTTAGGTACATTTTATTGTAGCCTATGTATACAAGGATACGAGGATACAAATTATTTATCCAGAGGACGCCTTGCAATATCTGTATTGAATGATTTTGGTTGAATTAACAGTCGAGTTCTATGGAGCCGCTAAAGTACAAAACGCACATGCAGGAATACATGCACAGAAAATCACTGCGAGATGTTCAAAGTATTCATTTGCTAGGACAGGTATACTGAAGGGTTTTGGCACTGTGAGAACACTGGCGTTGTCTTCCCCTTCTCCTCTCATCCTTTTCCCGTCAACGAAAACATAAACTAAGCAGTGTGGGCGCACCTTTTAAAAGTAGTTAGCATATTATAAGAGCCGAGAATTTGTGAACGAAAGGATCAAAAGGCCTTCTCTCGAATTTTATTATTTTCTTAGAACTCTCAGCACTATACTAGGGCTACAGATCAAAACACACCACGTGCCTATGCTATCCTATCCTATCCCGTAACTCAAAGGTCGTTGGGGTACTTCAAATGATCGTTTAACCAGCGTAGTCCATCTTTCTTTGTTCTCAGCAACCCTCATGGCTTCGCTCAGTGTCAACGCAGTCCATTCTCGAATGTTGTCCTCACACCTCTTTTTCTGTCTTCCTCTTCTTCTGCCTCCTTGCACTGTGCCTTGCAGGATGAATGCCTGGTGCTCTGGTGACGTGGCCATACCATCGGAGTTTCCGTTTCTTCACCATTGTGAGCATGTCATCATGTTGTCCAATGGCTTGTGTGATGGTCTGTCTGTCATCTGTTGGTGATGTGCTGGGAATAGGAAATGCCCAGAAGTCGTCTGTAGCACCTCATCTCCATGCTTTGTATTCTTCTTTGTAGATCTCCATGTTTTGCAAGTGTATAGGAAGATGGAGATGACAAGGGAGCGCAGCAGCCTTTCTTTGGAGTGTAGACTGATGGTCCTGTCTTTCCAAATGGGCTTCAACCTTGTCAGGGCAGCAGTTGTTTGTGCGATCCTGGAGAGGACTTTCTGTCGGGACCCATTGTCTGTGATACAATGGCTCCTAAATATTTGAAGCTATGCACTTTGTTGAGGAATTGGCCTTGATGCCTTGGGGTTGTTGGTCATCATTTTGGTCTTTGCACTTATTTTTCAATTCCATAGGTTTTGGAAGTGGTGTCAAGCCTCTGTACAAGCTGTTCAAGTTCTTGTTCCTCTCCAGCCAATCCATGAATGTCATCCGCAAAACGGAGGTTGGAGATTGCTCTACCCCATATGCTAACTGTGTCTTCGTGATCTGCAAGGGCATCGGACATGTTGCGCTCTAGGAAGATGTTAAAGAGTGTTGTAGAGAAAGGGCATCCGTTAAGCACACCGATTGTTGTTCTAAACCAGTTCCCGATGGCACTGTTGTGGTGGACTACATTAGTAGCCTTGTCATACAAGCTTTTGATGACTTCAATAATTTTAGAGCTGATGTTGTACACTCTCATGGTTGCCCACAGAGCTGCATGTCAAAGTCGGTCAAACGTTTTTTTTTTAAGTCTAAAAACTAGAGCTGGGTACCGTGGGTCAAAGTCGTACCCGTATTACCGCGGTATTTTTAGGTCGTATCGGTATTTCGTACCGGTATATCGCGATTTTAAGTGTTACAATCAATGGGATATGACATTGACAGTAGTGACCGACGCAAATGAAAGATTGTTATACATTTCAAAACAGTTTCAAAGAACCACATTTCCATAGGAACTGAAGCTTTATTTTTGCTGAACGCCTTCAAAACAAATTATGATAAATCACTGTTTAGAACATCAGCAAACTTTAAACCACAAAACCAAAACCAAACAAAAACATTCAACGGGAAAGGTCCATAAGAACTTTAAGAGTTCAGAAGGATTGGAGACTGGTACCATGCTCAAACACGTGGATCAGCTGCTGTTCTTATAAGTTCTTCTTCAAGAACAGCTGCCTATTCACGTATTTGGGTTTTAGGCTCGCTCTCTGGGCGGACAAGATGTCACCCACTGTCGCGTTAAGTGTTGTCGAGATTTCCCAGTAAACCGGACCTTGGACACCCGCACCTGTATACCGTACCGTCACGTTTCCGAACCTGAATACAGTTACGTATCGGTAAAACCGTCCAGCCCTATTAAAAACATATGATATGAATGTTGTTGGTGCTGTAGGTATTTCTCGCAGATTGTTCTGGGGTTGAAAACCTGTTCAGTGGTACTTCGCCCTGCCATGAATTCTGCTTGTTCTTCAGCTATGATTTGTTCAGCTAGCTTGGGGTTTCAACCTGTTGAGTATTATTTTTGAGGAGGATCTTGCTGGGATGGCTGATTGTGCGGTAATTTTCACACTCCTGAAGGTTACCCTTTTTGGGAAGAGTGATAACAAGCCACTGGGTCCTTGGTGTACGCCACTCCTCTGCCAGATCTTGTTATAGATAATGGTGAGCGCTTCAATCATCGCTTCCCGTCCGGCTTACAGCAATTTACCGGGTATGTTGTCCACTCCCGCTGACTTCCCCTTCTTTAGTGATTGCACTGCTGCCTCAACTTCTTCTAGGATAATTGGGAGGGTTTGTTCTTCTTCCCTATTCTGGGGACATGCTATGATTGATGCGTTTCCGTTTGGTTTGTGGTTGTAAAGATCAGAGCAGTACTCTGTCCATCTATCCAAGACTTCTCATTCTTCTGTAATGCATATGCCAGGCTTGCTTTGGTTCGTGGAGACCTTGGGCTTTTAAACCTTGTCAGCCGCTTCACAGTCTGGTAGGCCTTTTTGCTGTTGTTCTTGTTCAGACTGTTCTTTATTTCCTGGCACTGACATTCTATCTAGTTCTCTTTTGCTGTGCGCATGCCTTTCCGGATGTCATTGTTGATTTTTCGGTAAGCATCAGCTCCCTGTGAGGTGTTCTTTTTTCAGCTCTCTTCGTTTATCACATAGGTCCAAAAGTTCAGGTGTGATCCACGGTTTCTTGTTTTGGCGGTGCTTGCCAAGGATCTCAGTGGCGGCATCTGTCACAGCTGAGTTGAAGGTGGTGATCATGGTGTTGACATTTACTTCACCAGCTCTCAAAATGAGCAGAGGTCCAAATTTGCCTCCAGTTGTGGCTTTGAATATTTCTGCTACATCCGGGTCTTGCAGTTTGTGCCGGGTTGAACTTCAGCCTAATGCACTAAGCTGTGTTGACTCTCTTCAAGTGGACCCGGAAGGATATCATCACAAGATCGTGGTCATTTCCGATGTCTGCTCCTGGAAAAGTGCGGGTCCTGCCAATGTTGATGCTTGATCTGAAGCATGGCTTGACCTTGATGTAGTCAATCTGGTTGGGATGCTCCCCGTTGGGACTGTGCTATGTCCATCGTCTGGATTTTTTGTGGAGACCAAGCGTGTTTGCCAAAGTCAGATTGTTGTATCTGGCAAATTCCACGAGTCTTAGACCTCTGTCATTTGTCTCGTTGTTGCAGTGGGGTCCACATGTATCTCGCCAGTTGTGGTGCGCATCTTGGCCAACCTTGTCATTCTAGTCGCCTTGCACTATGACTATGTCCTTCGGCACTTGTTCAAGAACGGCATGTAAATGGTCATAGAAATCCTCGACTTCGCTATCATTATAGTCTGATTTTGGGGCATAGACCTGGATGATGGTGATGTTGAAAGGGGCTGCTCTCAGACGGATGGTAATGAGTCTACTGGAGACTGAGCGGCAACCCATGACAGTGGCTAGAATGTTCTTGTGGACCAAGAATATCCAACGCCTTATTCATGCCTGTTATCTCTACCGCTGAAATAAGGTTTCTGGCCTTTGCCGGTCGTTGTTTCACCTTGGCCTTTCCAGCGCAGTTCGCTGATACCTAAGATGTAGCAACAACATAGCATTTTTTCAACACTCCCAACCCCCCCCCCCCGACCCCACCTCCCTCCAACAAAAACAAAATAAAAATTTGTGTCTTACTTTAATACAGGATAACATGTATATTGCCAAAAAAAAGTTTATTTTTAAACATAAGTTGAAAACTTTTTGTTTTATAGCCATTACAGAAAAAAAAACGCCGAATCAGAATTTTTAGCTTTTTTTTTTTTGCAATTTAGGTGACCGGCCGATGGCCTACTTATATATTGGACAGAATATTAATGTAACGCTTTAATAAGTTAGTCCTTGATATGATCGTTGTAAACAAATTTAAAAAAAACTCAAACTTAATGTACTATGCATAACAAATTGTTTGTATTTTGAAGTGTGTAAGAATAAAATAGGGCTGTCACTCAGGGATAACTCTATTTGTCATCACGGACGACGACAACTCTTGGCATGTGTTGATGTTAGGTGCAGGAACTAAAAAAACACTTGTTAAAGTATTTTACAGTCGAATTTCGAAATTGTTTTTGCTTTGACATGGAAATAATGAATTCTATTATCTGTAGACAATCTTTTAGCGACGGGTCTTCTTATTTAATAACAATTATCACAAGTTTAAGTCGATAAAACCCACATTTTCACTTGCCACTTCATCTACCAGGACGCGTATTCCCCGAAGCTACAGGCTTTCTTTAATAATGATTGGTTAAAATTATTTATGTTTGATACGTTTTCGCTTATAAAAGCCCTTAATGTCATACCCATATTTACTGCTGTTCTGTGGGCACGCTCAGGGATAACTCTAATCGTCATCACGGACGACAACTCTTGGCATGTATTGTTACTATAAGATGTTCCACCGGTAGTAATCCAGCTCATGGGCAAGTTCTTCTAATTTTCCCTCCGCAGTTTAGGGTCCTGACATTCCAAGTTCCCATGACGATGTTGTCTCTCGTGCGGGTCATGTTTAGTTGTCCATCAATAGCACACTTATCACCTCCGTCCTGGTGGCCAACGGAAGGCGCGGTCCTTGGTGACCCGGGCGACGACCGATCCGGTATGGAGTGAGTGCTTCTTTTCATCATGCAGTGTGTCTTGGGCAAGAAAGACCTGGCAGGGCCCAATCCTCTCCGGGCTGTTAGCCACAGCCAAAATCCACGAGTACAATGTGGCTCGCCTTGGCCTCGAGCACGTGGTCACTGAAAATGGAAGAAGACTTTCGCCCAGTGATGCCGTGCTGACATCACCTTTGTTAGTCGCCTCCACGGGGACGTGCTATCCTGAAGAGAGGAATGAGGAAGACGCTCCACGTCCCCAAACTAAGAAGCAGGTGCAGTATTTCCTGTGATTGGCTGGACATTATAGGGAGTTCGTATTGAACTACTCCGCCATCACAGCATCCTTGTCCTAACCAAGTGCAATGGGGACCAACTCAAGAGAAAGCATACCAGACTGTGCGCGACCTCCTTTCGAAGGATCCGGTGCTACGACTGCCCGACACCTCCAATTAATTCGTACTAAGAACAGACGCAGCGGACGAGGGCATCGGCGCCATACTGATGCAAGGACAGGAAGTGAAACAATTTCCAGTCAGTTACGCCAGGGCTGAAAAAAATTACTCAACGATGGAGAAAGGGTGTCTTATCATATGGGGAATCCGGAAATTCGAACAATACCTTCAAGGAGTGAAGACTGATTACAAGCCGCTAACCTACTTGAACTCTGCCAAGTTTGTGAACAGTCGCATCAAGAGATGGGCTATTTACTTGTAGAATTTTGACATGCGAGTAGAATCTATTAAAGGATCGGACACTGTGCGGACTTTCTCAGCAGAGTGTGTGAGTAAAGAATACAGATAGCATCCAGACAGACTTAAATTAATTTCTTGACTTTGTTGGTGTATTGCGGCTTAATGTTCTTTGATAAAAATTAAGTTAATTTTTGTGTGTGCAGGGAGTAATGTTACGATTGAGACACGCTCGATAGATCCGATCATTTTTATTATGCAAAGCATGCAATAATAGCGTGTATTTACCTGTGATTTGATTTTGCGTTGTTGCTAGAAGAAACTTAATATAATGTTGATAATTTTCGACGGTCGATATTGTTTAGAATTTTCTGGAATTACTTTTTTATTATCGATCGAAGCTTCCAGACCTTATGGGCAAAAGCTGGTCCAATCATGTGGATTCGTAAACATCATGTGACGTAAGACAGTGCATAGTTCCGTTGACGAGTTTCATTTTGATTGGGTGTTATTGCGTCATGCTGGAATGTTCGACTTTTTTCTCGATTGCAAAGAGGCTATATTATAGGTAATGCACTGTCTGCTTGTAGGATGATTGTTGTTGTGATTTTCGGAAAGCGATCTGGTATGCAGATGTTGGTGTTTGCTTATTAACGTTGGAAAACATTATACGACGACTCCTGCCTCGTTGCTGAGTGGACAGGCTGCGTGGATAAACGAATGTGAGTTACACTTAAACCAAGATTAAAGCATCGGGGCTGAATTAACTATTTGATAAATTACTTGTAACAGTATTTGACAATGCACAAAACCCCTACCCACTCGTACCCACGAGCCCATATATGGGATCGGAATATTTACCATAAAAAACAACTTTACCGTTAACAAAAAAATTTTCTTGCAGATATACTCACAAGAAAACGCATGCTATCTTAGAATTTTGTTTTAAAACGAGATTTTGGGATCTAATGGGTTAAGGGTTAATCAGTTAACTCTTTGTTAATGCTTTTGAAATAGTTCAAACTTTTCTACTACTACAAGTAGTAGTAGTAGTAATAGTAGTAGTAGTAGGCCTAGGAGTAGTAGTAGTAGTAGTAGTAGCAGCAGTAGCAGTAGTAGTAGCAGACTTGTCTTCGGTGTTCCTCAAGGGTCAGTGTCACGTCACCCGAATGGGATCTGTGACTTTAGCTCAAAAAACAGCGAGTGGATGGATGGAAACTCAAACTAAAAAAAACTAACACAAATGCCAGATGAACATTTATACTCTTTTATTCAACGCACACATACAGGAGAATTGGAAATCTAACCCAAATTCAACCCTTATCCGGACCCACAACCCCAACAATTAACAAACAATTACCTCCCTTCTCTAATCTGTGACCCCTGACACTGTACACAAGATGCCAACACAACCAAGATATAACAATATGAAGATAAAGCTGAAATAACACAACTGACGGCTTAAGACTTGAAGAAATGTATTTAATTAAATTGTCTGAAATTGATACTTCAAGTGTTCATTATCTCTTCACCAATGATTTTCAGAAAAAATCACCAAAGGATATAACTATCATAAAATATAATACAGAGACACTGCTTTAAAATTCACTGGATATTTAGCATGTTTTATTTGCGTGTAATGTGTGTAGCTTATGTATGACTGTGATCCTGCGAATGGAGAACCCAGGCGGCCATCTCCCGGTCGTAGGGGTCTTGTATCGCCCAGGCGGCGATGGTCACGCAAACGTCTCAGCACGGCACCAACGTCACCAGAATGGGGCAACAGCAGCCAATCACCTTACATTACATTACATGATTATTGCTTTAGGTCCAGCGGACTCTCCCGAGCCAAATCAGGACCAGTATAGCCGAATCGGGACCACAAAATCAAGACCACAACTCCGCTGAAAGAGGACTCTCCCCTGATCCGCATAAAAGATCTGCCGAAACAACCCTAGTGGCAACACTGAAGGCACTCCACCAGCCGGTCACTTTACAATAAAGACATCCCACGCAAGGGACGCCGAGGCTATACTCTAATTTATCGAACCCCCGTTTACAAAAACAAAATAGAATATAAACATCAGTATAAAATATCAACAAAACACATACATATAAAAATGCCTACATTGCCAAATAATAACATCATAGGAAAGGAAGCCCTAGTGACCATTTGGCAGAAAGCGTCCAATACCTCTACAATGTAAACAAAACATGGGAAATAACTCCTTCCGCCGTCCGCCATCTTGACCTGTTTATTTATATGCATTACAACAATCCATAATTCTTCCATAATTTATAACACTTTTTAGAACACAATTATTTATACAAATATAAATACATATTATAACTCCATTTCTAGTCAACAATCTTGATTCATCCTCTCTCTCATATTCATCACCCCTCTTCCATATCATAATACATCGTCTCTCCTCTCTCATCTTCATCACCCCTCTAGCATAGGCCCTACTATAATACATCGTCACTCTTGATCGCATTCTTGCAACCACTTCAACAACTTTATAACATTTACATGTTCAGTCAATAAAATCATACAACAAATACTATTTATCAAAATATATCCCTTTCCCCCCTCATCCTTCATCATTCATTCACGTACGCATGCTCGCCACTAAAAGAATTAGAGTACTTGGCACCCACTCACCTTTATTTCCTCAGCCTGTGAGGTTACAGACACATACAACACCACAATAAAACACAACACAACATAATCTGTAGAGAGTAGATGGTTCGTTCATTCGTTACTGGTCCCAGGCACCCTGGCGCTGGCGAAGTGCACAGGTCTTGGGCGGTCTCTAAAATAAAAATACACACCCTTAAGAACACACTCTACACCTATCACAAAGAAGTGGTAGAAGTGATATTCCTCCTCACTGTGACAAAATTACTTTCATTTTTTCATTTTTCATTTCTTATTTCATTTTCTTTCAAAAATCTTGGCGTCATCTCCAATATCACGTTCCATGTGAGAAATCATCTCAAAACCTGTCAAACATGCAACTTTCAGCTCCGTAGAATAGGCCTTGTCCGCAAACATATGGCCACTGACGCTACAGCCAAACTCATTTCCGGTCTTGTCCTGTCACGCTTATACTACTGTAACTCTTTTCTGGCTGGACTTCTTTCCTCTTGTGTTCATCTGCTCTGCTCCAACGTGCTCAGAACTCAGCTGCTCGTCTGGTTCTCAAAATGGAAAAAAAGAGATAATATCACATCCCTCGTACATTCTCTCCCCTGGCTTCCTGTATCTCCATGGATTAGCCTTTTCCTACCTCACCCAGACGGTCCTGATTTGGCTCGGAAGAGTCCGCTGGACCTAAAGCAACAATCAATCAATCAATCAATCAACCTCACCCAGAACATTCACTTCTACAAGCCATCTAGAAATCTTGGTTCTTCCTCTGACACCCTCATGTTACAAAATCTATCCTATCCAATCCCGTAACTCAAAGGTCGTAGGGGCACCACAGATGCTTGTTTAATCAGCGTACTCCATCTTTCTCTGTCTTCAGCAACCCTCATGGCTTCGCTCAGTGTCAAGCCAGTCCATTCTCGAATGTTGTCCTCCCACCTCTTTTTCTGTCTCCCTCTTCTTCTGCATCCTTGCACCGTGCATCCTTGCAGGATGGTCTTTGCAAGGCCTGATACTCTGGTGACGTGGCCATACCATCGGAGTTTCCATTTCTTCACCATTGAGCATAGCATCGTGTTGTGTACTCCTATCACCATCATCATTCCTTCTATTCTGATTCAGATCACCGCCGTCACACCGCACGCCCCCAGCCCCTTCACTCTTTAGCTGCTCTCCTCCTCCCCCTCCCTCCCTCGTCTTTTATAATTTACTTGTTAATATTCTTTTTCAAGTTTGTATTATGTCTTTGCATAATTTATTATTTTCTTGTTTTTGTTTAAATTCTTTTCGTATTTATTTCAATGCTAACGTTAAATATTAATACGTAAGAACTGCCTATCCTATCCTATCCTATCCTGTCCCGTAACCCGAAGGTCGTAGGGGCACCACAGATGATCGTTTAACCAGCATACTCCATCTTTCTCTGTCCTCAGCAGCCCTGATGGCTTCGCTCAGTGTCAAACCAGTCCATTCTCGAATGTTGTCCTCCCACCTCTTTTTCGGTCTCCCTCTTCTTCTACCTCCTTGCACTGTGCCTTGCAGAATAGTCTTTGCAAGGCCTGATGATCTGGTGACGTGGCCATACCATCGGAGTTTCCGTTTCTTCACCACTGTTAGCAGGTCATCGTGTTGTCCAATGGCTTGTTTGATGGTCTGTCGGACTTCGTCGTTGGTGATGTGTTGGGTATAGGAAATGCCCAGAAGTCTTCTGTAGCACCTCATCTCCATGCTTTGTATTCTTCGTTGGAGATCTGCTGTGAGGGTCCATGCTTCGCAAGCGTATAGGAAGATGGAGATGACAAGGGAGCGCAGCAGTCTTACTTTGGAATGTAGACTGATGGTCCTGTCTTTCCAAATGGGCTTCAATCTTGTCAAGGCAGCAGTTGTTTGTGCGATCCTGGAGAGGACTTCCTGTCGGGACCCATTGTCTGATACAATGGCTCCTAAATATTTGAAGCTATGCACTGTGTTGAGGGATTGGCCTTGGACTTTGATGTCCGTATTGATGCCATTAGAACTGCGCTTTAGGAAAAAGCGCTATATAAATACCCTTAGTAGTAGTAGTAGTAGTAGTAGTAGTAGTAGTAGTAGTAGTAGTAGTAGCAGCAGTTGTTGTTGTTGTTGTTGTTGTTGTTGTTGTTGTTGTTGTTGTACGCATGTCCTTATTTTGTGTCCTCGAGAAAATTGAACTTTTATAAGTTGTTAATAATTAGTTAGTTAGTGATTGTTTATAGGGGTCCGCGGACTGCAAAGAGCCGAATCAGGACCACTACTTGGTTGAGAGAGGGCTCGCCCCTAATCCTTATAAAAGATCTGCTGAAACAATCCCAATGTTAGCACTGAAGGCCGGTCACTTTCCAACAAAGGCATCTCATGCAGGGGACGCTGAGGCTGTTCTCGAATAATAGGTGATATTGACCAGTATTGTGTTATGTAGTAGCCCTACAATGTATGCAGCTTGTTAGTATTCGGACACAGCATGTGGATGTGAAAATTCCTAATGACCAAATTAAACAGTTTCTAGAATGTTCGGTAAGTACACCAGATAATGGAGGAGTTAAGAATATAACTATTAATTTAAGCTAGTATTAGGATTTGAGTTTCAGTTACTGGAAGCGGTTAACTATTAAGCTCAACGTAGGAAACCAACACTTAAATTACGCGTTAATTGTGAGAGATGCATAGTTTAATACCGTAACGTCCACAGGTGTTTCTAAAGTGAGGTTCCATTCTTACCTTTTGGCAAACACCGTGAGCGGCATGTGTGTAGATCAGAGCATTATAAACGGCAGCAGTCGCAGCTTCATTCTGTCAGAGGTTGATTCTAGAACGTTCTCGCCGGACATCTTCCGATGTCTAACTTCGTTCCTCCCAAACTGGTAATTTTTAATTGGTCTTAAAGTTAAAGCTGTACAGACAGCCTCTCACAGGAGAGAGGAACGCGAGCCTCCGCTAGTCTCAACTACGTTGTGTGAGCTTTAGACCTACATGATCCTACACTACACTACAATACACTACACTACGCTACGCTACACTACACTACACTACACTACACCACACTACGCTACACTATACTACGTTACACTACACTACACTACATCCAACTACTATACACTACACTACACTACACCACTCTTCGCTACACTACGCTACTCTACACTACACTACACTACATCCCACTCTTCTCCCCCCCCCCCACCCACCCACGTAAACACATTCATTCTGCATGATGACCTCAATGGCGGTGGTATTAAATAAATTCACCTTTTTGGGTGTGGCTATTATAAGTGTGTAATGCATTACTTCTCTTTTCATTCATACGGAAACATTGTAGTTTTTCTGCGTTGCGTTATTTTTATCGTGGGTGTGAACTTTTGTCAAGAATGCTTGCAACATTCAAAGCAAAGGCGCAACGAATATAGTCTTTAAGTTCTTTCTTCTTTTTTCTTCTTTTTTTTGCCTCCGAAAGAACCGCTCAAGATACCTTCCTTCTTTATTCGTTTTCCTTCTTTTCTTTTTTGTTTCTGTTCTTCTACTTCTGTACTTTAGTTCATACCGCATGTGGCCGACAGTTGGTTTTCAAGCAACGTCTTTAAAGCAGTGTTCTAGTTGTGTTGTTAGCTTATCAGCAACACACTATCGTCTTGTTTGCTGTACAATCTGGAAAGAGCCAGCTTAGGGAAGGAGACATACTCTATTTAATATATGAGCCTATTTAGGATATTCAAGAAGGCTACAAAACAACGCACAACACTAATGGAATAACAGTCAGCCTAAAA
This sequence comes from Oncomelania hupensis, assembly GCA_036898135.1. Classification (NCBI taxonomy): domain Eukaryota; kingdom Metazoa; phylum Mollusca; class Gastropoda; order Littorinimorpha; family Pomatiopsidae; genus Oncomelania; species Oncomelania hupensis. The sequence goes on from CM072515.1 coordinate 27,029,344, forward strand.
ACTGTTTTCTGTGACGAAAGTTTTGTGTCTAGTAGGTATTGTTGTTCATTTAGCTGAAAGGAACGACTAGAGTGAATGTAGGGAAGATAATGACAAAGTGAAAATCTTCGAACAGTGAAAAAGGTATGGTACGTGTGTATTTTCCATTTTGTAAAAATTAATTTTCCAGTTTCCCATCTTTCATAGCAAGCTCCACTTATAGCAGCGGACGAGATAAAAGAAGAAAATCAGATAAAACTCAGCAGACTAAATCATGTGTCTCAATGTACGTATTTCGCTAAATTTGCTTCGTCGAGAGTTCAAGACCATTACTGAGGTATAGACTCCAAGCTAAGGATAATCTGATAAATAAATCGCGATGACCAATACATTCCTCCACCTTCAACACTCGCTGTCCTGGCGCAATAGGATGAATGAATAAAGGAACCATGAAGTAAGTTTTATCATGTTATATAAAATTAGGGTACTATGGCATTTATACTTAGTTAATACAGGAAATATGAAAGACAATGTAGACCACAGGCGCCTGTGTCTGGACACGCGAGCGTCTATAATAGGCTAAAGAGTCGTTCTCTCTTATGACATAAAAATAATAATAATAATAATAATAATAATAATAATAATAATACATGTAATGATAATAATAATAATAATAATAATAATAATAATAATAATAATAATAATAATAATAATAATATTAAAAATAATAATAATAATAATAATTATTATTATTATAATTATAATTATAATAATAATTATAATTATAATAATAATTATTATTATGATGATGATTATGATGATGACGATGGTGATGATGATGATGATTGATGATGATGATTGATGATTGATGATGATGATGATGATGATGATGATGATGATGATGATGATGATGATGATGATGATGATGATGATGATGATGATGATGATGATGATGATGGATGTTATACGCGCCATATTCCTAAATCAGACTCAAAACGCGGCGACCTTCAAACAACACACACGCTCACATGTTATACGTTACAGCCACTTCTACGTTCTTAACAAACACTCATTCATTACTCAAACATGTGGTGTACAGGTAAGTCGCTATTAAAAGACGGAAACGAAATCGAAGTTTAATTTTTGAAAGTTCGGCTGCTTCCAATATACAATATTGAAGGGAAGGAAGAAACCGGAGTACTCGGTAAAAACCCTAGTTGACCCGAAAAGTATCGTCTTTAAGTTCATCCTTTTTTTTATAATGAATAATTTGTTACTATTAATAGCAAGGGCTAGCCAACCATCTGGAGCTAAAAATAGCATCTACCAATGGCGGTAAAATACAGAACGCGTAAAAAACAATTGCTCGTAAGGTTTTTTTGTTTTAGGTTGATAAAATAGACCCTACCTATCCTAGACACCAAAGACGCACACTTCCAGCTGCGTAGTTTACTCAGAACTAGGGTCAAAGGTCACACGGTTGTACCGTTAAAACAGGGGAAATAACTCCCTTTCAGAACCGAAATGGACAATTCAAACTTCAGCGCTTGGACTGAACAACGAAAGCCTGCTTTATCGTCGTTGTAATAATGTAATATAATAGCTTTGCGAGTTTTAGGGTAAACCCACAAGCAAACAAAACCTTCGTATTAAGTTACAGCAACCTGATTAACATTAAAGTGTCCATGTGACTGCGATGCTACAATACAGAGGAGAAAAGGGCGGCAACGACAAAAACATGGACAGGAGGTGAAGAATATAACATTGAAATATGGAGCAGCTAAAGTCAAACAATCAAAATGGAGGCGCAAGCGCGCATCCCGCACACACCCACACCGACGCATACACCAATACACGCATCCACACACACTAATATATGCATCCACGCACACACACACACACATATGCACATACACACATACACGCAAACCTGTCGTAATAACGGCAATACTCTCATTTAAAGAGAAGTTTACCATAATTATTATCATACTGGTATTATCGTTTACGCATAATATTATTCTCAGTTTTTGTGTTATGACATGTTTCACTTACATAAAAGGTCGAACTCGCATAATACAAAGTTTCCGGTCTAAACCAGTTAAAATGGTGATAAGGAACGGGAATAGTAATTACCATAAGGCGGCAAGCCATTCAAATGTATTTCCAGACTCACACACAGGACTGAAAATCAGCATTTTAAAAGTGTTAATTTTCGTGGGGCTGTTCTGTCTTGGTTTTATTCTAAAGAAGCAAAATGAAAACATGAATTGAACGATGGACCACTATCTGCAAGCTAAACTTTCTCAAATCTGTTTTCACAGTATCGAGATACAGCTTATAACGCGCTTAGAAAATGACTTTTGAGAAAGTGCTAATGTGAATGAAGTAACGGCTGAGTAGTAGTTTAAGTATTACGAAGTGAAGCGACCCACGGTATGACCGGCCGACCAACTGATCGATCAACGGATGGCCACTGAATGATTTGCCCACCAGTTGAAGTAGCTGTATATTATTGAAAGCGGTCAAGCTTTTTTTTTTTTTTTTTAATAGATTTAAGGCAGAAAGTGTTGAGCAAATAATTGACCACAACTACCTTGATAGTAGTGGTCATAAAAGGAAACCATACCAAGATATGGTTATTGCAGTGAGTGTGTCTGTGTGTGTGTGTGTGTGCGTGTGTGTGTGTGTGTTTAATACGTGTTTAATATGTGGTTACATTGAAATGATAGGCTTACACTGCTAGCTATTGTAACGATAGTAAGAATATATTAAATTCTAAAGGAGGCTTTCTAATAATCTGGTAAATAACACACTACGCTCATTGCCACAGTGAACGGACCAAGGTATTAAATATGTGTTTTTTGTTTTTCTTTAAACAATTATTTTTTGGGGAAAATTCATTGTTGTCACATTTAAAGTAGGCCTAGATACAGTTCAATTCGCAAATGTTCCAAACGACCCACTAAGCTTTTAGTTTAAAACTTAAGTACGCTTACCTATTCCTTGTTTTGTAAGCAAACAACTGAGCCTACGGAACACACTTTTGTTTGTTTGTTTGTTTGTTTGTTTGTTTGTTTTTAGCATCAAACTATTAATAGCCCTTATGTATATAATCAAATTAATTTTTTGTTTGTTGCTTTTAAAAAAAAATTCATTTACTTTTTTGACATTTTATTGTCCCTTTTTATCGGGAAATTCTGGGCCGCTCCCCCTGGGGAAGGTGTAGTACGCATGTCCAAACCCAACCTACCTAATAATAGTTGTGTGTGGAGGAGCAAACCGGGTTACCCGAGACAACTCCCGAGACGTTACCCGAGTTGAACGTAAATAATAATCGGAGAAACATAACACCCAGAGGCGGAGTAGATTATACACATCTCAGGCGCCATTGGTTTCTAGCCTGTGGACCAAGCAAGGTAGTCCTGTCTTAGACCACGCGGCCACAACGCTCGATTTGATTTATATCCAAAACGTAGTTGTTGTTTTGTTTTCTTTTTAAAAGGGGGGGGGGGGGGGTCTTGGGTGTAGGGGTGCGGGGATGGAGTGTTATCTATATTTTTCCGAAGGGGCAACACTTACTGTGAATTTAAAAAAAGGATATGCGCCGCTGAAATGTGTGATCTTGGGGTTCTTTAAAGATTAAGTGATATTTTATCATGTAAATCGTGTAACCACACACATGTTACCCAATAAAAGGGATCAAAAAGATCACCCAGACCTACGCTTCTGTTTGACAAAACACCAAAGGACTACTTTTGCAAGCTGTGACACTCGGTGTGCATGGCATTAAGATCAGACTGCGCAAAAGCCTTTGGGATAACGCTTCGCTTTTGTAAGCGGCTACAAGGCTTCCATATTGATATAGCGCTTTTCCAGATCCAGAGCAGCTTCTCAAGGCGCTGGCCAATGCAGGATTCGAACTCGAGCCGCCCGAAGCTCCAACTTGCTGCTTTAGGCGCGTCTTTTGACCCCACAGACACCTGAGCACAATCCTGGGTGACTGAGGATGGGGAAGGAAGCACCTAGTGGTTGTTGGATGTATTTGTGTAGCCGGCACTAACCTGTGTAGGACATGCTGGGTGTATTTGTGTAGCCGGCACTAACCTGTGTAGGACATGTTGGGTGTATTTGTGTAGCCGGCACTAACCTGTGTAGGACATGTTGGGTGTATTTGTGTAGCCGGCACTAACCTGTGTAGGACATGTTGGGTGTATTTGTGTAGCCGGCACTAACCTGTGTAGGACATGCTGGGTGTATTTGTGTAGCCGGCACTAACCTGTGTAGGACATGCTGGGTGTATTTGTGTAGCCGGCACTAACCTGTGTAGGACATGCTGGGTGTATTTGTGTAGCCGGTACTCACACCTGTAGGACATGTTGGGTGTATTTGTGTAGCCGGCACTAACCTGTTTAGGACATGCTGGGTGTATTTGTGTAGCCGGCACTAACATGTGTAGGGCATGTTGGGTGTATTTGTGTAGCCGGCACTAACCTGTGTAGGACATGTTGGGTGTATTTGTGTAGCCGGCACTAACCTGTGTAGGACATGTTGGGTGTATTTGTGTAGCCGGTACTCACACCTGTAGGACATGTTGGGTGTATTTGTGTAGCCGGCACTAACCTGTTTAGGACATGCTGGTGTATTTGTGTAGCCGGCACTAACATGTGTAGGGCATGTTGGGTGTATTTGTGTAGCCGGCACTAACCTGTGTAGGACATGTTGGGTGTATTTGTGTAGCCGGCACTAACCTGTGTAGGACATGTTGGGTGTATTTGTGTAGCCGGCACTAACCTGTGTAGGACATGTTGGGTGTATTTGTGTAGCCGGTACTCACACCTGTAGGACATGTTGGGTGTATTTGTGTAGCCGGCACTAACATGTGTAGGACATGCTGGGTGTATTTGTGTAGCCAGCACTAACCTGTGCAGGACATGTTGGGTGTATTTGTGTAGCCGGTACTAGCCTGTGTAGGACATAATAATAATAATAATAATAATAATAATAATAATAATAATAATAATAATAATAATAATAATAATGAATGGTACTTATATCGCGCAAATCTCACATTGTGACTCATTGCGCACCCACGCGCATTCATCCATTGTACATCCTGTCATTACAACACATATAACATAATATTACAATAAAATAAAAACAACAATAATAATTATTACTATTTGAATGCAAGCTTGAACAGATACGTTTTCAGTTGCGATTTGAATGTCACCAAGTCAGGTACATGCTGGGTGTATTTGTGTAACCGGCACTAACCTGTGTAGGACATGCTGGGTATATTTGTGTAGCGGCACTAACATGTGTAGGACATGCTGGGTATATTTGTGTAGCGGCACTAACCTGTGTAGGACATGCTGGGTATATTTGTGTAGCGGCACTAACATGTGTAGGACATGCTGGGTATATTTGTGTAGCGGCACTAACATGTGTAGGACATGCTGGGTGTATTTGTGTAGCCGGTACTCACCTGTGTAGGACATGCTGGGTGTATTTGTGTAGGCGGCAATAACATGTGTAGGACATGCTGGGTATATTTGTGTAGCCGGCACTAACATGTGTAGGACATGTTGGGTGTATTTGTGTAGCCGGCACTAACCTGTGTATGACATGCTGGGTATATTTGTGTAGGCGGCAATAACATGTGTATGACATGCTGGGTATATTTGTGTAGCCGGCACTAACCTGTGTAGGACATGCTGGGTGTATTTGTGTAGCCGGCACTAACCTGTGTATGACATGCTGGGTGTATTTGTGTAGCCGGCACTAACCTGTGTATGACATGCTGGGTGTATTTGTGTAGCCGGCACTAACCTGTGCACGTAGATATACAGGGTGTCCCAAAAGTAGGTTTACAGTTATTAAACTACCTTTTATATGGTTGAAGTTACTTGCTTAGTAATACCAATATAAAACATTCCTCACAGTATAAATATAACTTACATAAACAGCTTTTTCCTTGCTGATTGTATGTTAACAGGTATAACGAATTTCCCGCTGTCCTAGTGTCGAATGTTCACATAAATAGTCTACGTGATAACTGTAAACCTACTTTTGGGCCACCATGTGGACTAAACTAAGGTTTATACTCTCATCCGAAGGATTCAGTGACTGAAACCATTTCCTTAAATCTTATCGCCAGGCGTGCACTCGATATGTTTTAACTTTTTGTGTTCAAAACACGTTTTTGCCTTACCTGAATTTACCTGAATTTACACTGAGCGCGGCCGACGGGGTAGGAAGTTTGAGAACTTATTTTAACCCCCTTAACTGTCTCTTTATCATGGCGGTTCTTGAACTGGTTGACGGTTTCAGCTTCAACAATTGATTGTTTCAGTGCATTCCATGGGTTCACAACTCTTTGTGAAAAAAAGTTCTTTCTGAGATTCAGTCTAGACCTATCTTTGAACAGTTTGCTGCTGTGACCTCTATGATAGAATGATGACTGGCATGAAGTAAAAAATTTGTCAGCAGAAACTTTTTCAAGCCCCTTTATGATCTTGGGGAAAACCACAATGGGGTGTCGGATAGTGCAGTGGTTGGAGCACTCGCTACTGTGTCGAAAGTGAAGCACCGTCCGGTGCGGTTAGCACTTGGATGGGTGACCGCTAAGGTGTGAAGCGACAAACAACAACGCCCCCAGTTGACTCAACTGTGATTGAGTACCTACTCTCTTGAGGGTGGGGAAGGTAAAGCAGCGAGGGAGAGAGTTGGGCATCACCCTCATTACGCTGGCCCAAGATAAGTGTGATCTCCAACATCACGCTCCCCTACGGCCACAAGGCTATGGGACTACCTTTACCTTTTTTTTTTTTATGATCTTGAATGTCTCGATGAGATCTCCCCTGTCTCTCCTTTCTTCTAATTTCTGTAAATTGCAAAAAGCCAGTCTCTCATCGTACGGCAGGTGACCAATCCCTGTGATCAATCTCGTAGCTCTCCTCTGCACCTTTTCCAACTCCGCGATGTCTTTTTTGAGGTAAGGTCGCCATACTTGGATGCAATACTCCAGGTGTGGTCGTACAATTGATTTGCCTTATCTCTGTGGCGTTTTTATATTACTTATTTATGATGTAAAAGTTCGAATGAATAGTTTTAATAGAAATGTATAGAGAAATTAAAGTTCTACTCTTCTTATGGTGTCCAGAAATCAGTAACAGAGAAGGAAAAAAAGAACAATGTATAGAAATAGAGAATAAAGAATAAAAGAAATTATTTAGCTGACGTGTAGCTGGATGAATTGTTGAATTTTGATTTTTATTTGTTTGATAGTAATTCTTGGTCTTGAAAACTTTGTCCCTAGTATTCTAAACCAGATCTCGGTTTTGACGCTTGATCATGAAGAAGATGATTCGTCCAGATGACCTCGGATAGATGGATGGAAGTCAAAAGTGTGGCAGAACAAATGTATATGGTGAATAATAAGTAGAAGATGGAGGCGATGAGAAGAGGAAATGAATACGGACAGAAAAAAAAATTCTTTCTCTTCGCACAGACAAATAACTGGGTCTAAGTACACAATCCGCTTCCCGTTGGATGACCAGCGAGGAAACGGCGTTGACGTTGTTTAGGCAATAACCTTGCATAATCACGGATTATTGTTATCTTATTCCAAAACACAAAAATTTTTCTTCCTCGCTGGTCATCCATACTGTTCCAAAGATGAAGAATGTAACAATATTCTTTATGAGCTGAGCAAAACCTGTTAACAGAACTACTATCATATAAATTTCATATAATGAAGAATTTATAACGAATTACTTTATGTAGGACGATGAATGATTTGCTAGGCTCAATGGATACAAGTACAATACTACCCATTTATCAGCTTCACACATCGAATCATAACTTACCAGCAAAGCATTCTTTAGACGTATTTACGACACGTGTTGTAAGGTTGAGACGAGCTTCTTGAACCGAATCTATGGCCTTTTTAGTGTAAAACAATGGCTCGGCTTGACCAAACGTCGTTTGCTCTCAAAGATGGTTGCTCGAATGACATTTCTAACGTATCGCCTTCACATTTAGCCAATCGAATGGGTGGTATACAAATTACCTATGGTAACAAACCTACAATATTAGTCATGACAACTATTTCCACTTTTTTTTTCTTGGTCCATATTGGCCCATAATATTACTGTTTCCCTTTTGCTTCTTTAGGATAAAGACGAGTCAGAACAACGCCAAGAAAATCATTTACTCTTTATTTCTTTATGTATTTTCCATCGAAATGATACGGCACACACAATAACACATTTCTAAAGCTACATACTAAGGACTGTGACTCGGCTATGGGTGTATATCTGGGCTGTTGTGATTATTTAGAAAATTAAAAAGTTAAAAATGCTTTTTTATCGGCTATTTGTGTGTGTCTAAAAGTACATTTGAATATGTTGCCATCCTAAATTCCAAGGTAAGGCTGCTGCGCTCCTTTGTCATATCCATCTTCCTATATGCTTGCAAAACATGGACCCTCACAGAAGGCCTACAACGAAGAATACAAAGCATGGAGATGAAGTGCTACAGAAGACTCCTGGGCATTTCCTATACCCAACACATCACCAACAACGAAGTCCGACGAACCATCAAACAAGCCATTGGGCAATACGATGACATGCTCACAGTGGTAAGAAACGGAAATTTCGATGGTATGGCCACGGCACCAGAGCATCAGGCCTTGCAAAGACCATTCTGCAAGGCACGGTGCAAAGAAACAGGAGATGAGGGAGACGGAAAAAGAGGTGGGAGGACAACATTCGAGAATGGACTAGCTTGACACTGAGCGAAGCTATGAGGGTTGGTGAGGACAGAGAAAGATGGAGCACCCTGGTTAAACGATCATTATGTGGTGCCCCAACGACCTTCGAGTTACGGGATAGGATAGGATAGGACAGGTGATGCCATCTTGTTCTACCTTCCTGGTGATTGACGTGCTCACAGCTTTACTTTCATTCCTGCGGCTATTTGCTGTTATGCTATTTTTCTTCCCTCTCTAAAAGCGGAATCTTCTGAATTAGCTCGGCGCGACCTACTTTTATTGTTATTATTATTTTTTATTTCATTTTTTTTTGCTTTTTGTATATTTTCAGGATGCGTGCTTTAAAATAAACCTCATTTCAACAAATTCTGTCCACTCTGATTTTAACGTATCCAGCATCCTTAATTCAGGACTGAGAGGCTGAAATGAAATCTTTTACTGGAGTGCATGGAAATAACATTATCGGGCGTTCACCCAAGATTGTACGATATGACAAAGCAGCACCTTAATGCTGTAAAGCAGCAATTTAAATGACCAGAGTATAGGGATGCTTGTTTATTTCTTTGCGACGACTTGACGTGGGACGTTGCAATTTGTCATATTAAAAGGTGATATAATTGACAATCATTGCTCCAATCGACCACTGTACTCCTACAGTTTATGAATGTCTGATCTACACTCTTTTGATGAGAGACTTGAGTGCACAGCACGTCACGCTTGCTTAACCTAGGCCGAACAATGAACTGTTGTCATCGGTATTGTATTATAATTATTTTATGACACGATGCCAGCTGAATTAATATGGATGACGATAATTTATTATCCAGCTTCCACTGTAGTGCGTTTAAAAAGTTTTTGACATGACACAACATTATAGCTGGATCAAGTACTGACCAATACTTGGTAAACAATTCTGAAGGTCGATTGTGTGTTTCAGACATCCAAAGCCATGGACTTTGATGACGTTCTGCAGATAGTGGGAGGCTGGGGGAGGTATCAGAAGAGATTTTATCTGATGGTCTCCCTTCCTGCGCTCTTCAAAGGATTTCAGGTCATGCTTGTCGTTTTTACGGCGTTCGTTCCAAAACACAGGCAAGTGTTATATAAGATTGTGTGTGTGTGTGTGCGCGTGTGCGTATGCATGTGTTTGCGTGTGTGTGTGTGTGTGTGTGTGTGTGTGTGTGTGTGTGTGTGTGTGCATGTGAACAATGATAATAATTGGTGTCTCATTTATACTGCCAATTGCCACATAAAGCTTAATGCTTCCCTGCCCCCTTATTAAAATTGTTAGGTCTGTGATTTATTGATATGGTTAAAGTAATCATGTAATGGTCTGTTTCGTGGCAGATGTGCCGTGCCATGGCTGGAGAACGACACGTACGCCGTGCAGAGTGAGGAGCACCGCGAATTGGTCATGTCAGCTATACCTTGGAAAATTGTCAATGGGGACATCGTCTTTGACCAATGCACTATGTACGACATAGACAGCCACACCGACCACAGTCTTCATAACACAACAGGTAAAGGAAATCGTATTTAAGTCAAAGCACTATTTAAAATAAAGGACATTTCGTGAGTCACATTGAAGTGCAACTGATCCGTTTATGATGTAAAAGTGTGCGAAGGGCCTCATTTGTCTTATTTGATTACACAAATTTCGAGAATGAGGGGCGTGGCGATGCCGATAACGACGACTTAAAACGTCGTTGTTTTGTTGTTGCTGCTGCTGCTGCTGCTGCTACTTTTCTTGGTACTGCTGCTACTTCTACTCATGATTATTGCTATTGTCACTGCAACCACAGTAAAAAAAATTGTTTTGCTTTCTAATTCTTAATATACCCTTTGCTTTCAGCTCAAGCTACGTCAACGCTGGCCGATACAATCAAACTCAAGCCAACGAGTACGCCCAGGGTTTCGCATGGTCTGACGCCCGGACAACTGAGCACAATCCTGTGCACCAGGGGTAGGCCTAGGTGACACATGGGTGTTTTCTTGACCGCATAGTCTAGCATGAGCGTCAGGATCTTAAAGTCCGTTATGAATGTATGCGACACAGACTAGATTTATACTCAGAAGGAGTAGGAAAATAGGAGTATGTGTCTTTGGGACACAACACAATATGAGACCTTATGCAAGCCGAAGCACTCATTAGATGTTCTATTGTCACTGAACCACAGTAAAAAAATGTTTTTTTCTAAATCTGTCTGCAGTTCAATCTGGATGTAAAGAAAAACCTGCGACAATCAAGCTTGAACAGCACATGAGTAGGGTTGTGGACTGTGACACAGGTGTATGACCGCTCTGAGATGAAGGTCACTGATCACCAAATAAGTAATGAATTGTTCATAAACATCTAGCAGATTTTAATGTGTTTTTGCCGATTTAAGGATATGTTATGATTTATCTGTATTGCTTCAGGATGACGCTGCTGAACCTATTGTTGTTTTGGCAGGCGAGTAGCATTTAATAAAACATAATTCATGAATGTTTTGTATAATCTGTCTGCAGTTCAAGGGGATGCGAGAGGGGCTGGGGTTCGGCTCCATATAGCCAGCGTCCTTGCGACTGGTAGGTCAAGATCATAATAATAGATTTGAACGTGATTGTAATTGTTAAAGGTATCTGCTTTTTTATTGCTATTGTAAAAAAACCACAATATTGTAAAAAGTAATACAGTCTTAGTTCTAGCGCATCGGCTGTAAGTCATAAATTTTGTAAGGATTTCAATGTTATTAATTATTTATTTTAAAAAAATATTGTAAAAAGTAATACAGTTGTCTTACCTGTCTGAGTAATGAAACTTTGAGTGTTGCAATAAGTATAGAACATTACACTAAATGATTGTGCGGAACGGTATTCCAAAATCAGACCGAGTATTTTTACATGTATGCCAGACATATTGGTGTGAGTTTTACGTGCGTACTTACATCTGGAAATGTGTGTGTTCGTGCGTGTGGCGTATGTGTATTGGTGTACGCGTGTGTGTGTATGCGTGTGTGCGTTTACCTGCGTCTGTCTTTTTGTCTCTCTTCAGGTTAGGTAGGAAGAGAGTGTTCTGTTGCTGTCTGGTGGTGATGATGGTGTTTGGTGTGGCATCCGCCTTCCCGACGTCACCGGAAATGTTGTTGGCCTTCCGCTTCCTCTCCGGCACTGGGCTGATGGGAATCATGGTCACTGGATTTGTTTTAGGTATTAAGCATGCTTATCATTGCAGTTCTAGTCTCCTTCAAATGGCGATGCTCGCTGGGCGTGAAAATGTTCGTGAAATTGTGAGACATACTCTCACAGATCTATCATCAGGGCTACGTTCAAAACATGGCTACATGATAGGCTACCATTTGCGGTTAGACATACTCTCACAGATCTATCATCAGGGCTACGTTCAAAACATGGCTACATGATAGGCTACCATTTGCGGTTAAGTAACTGCATCGCTTAGTTTTCTCCACTTGAATTCTGTGTTGTCAACAGCTAAGCGAAAGATTAACAGCAGTCGAATAAAACGTGTATTGTAATAACTTCTATGATTACTCAAACTTTGTCTATTCGTGTACATTAGTTATTATGTGTACAGCTGTGGAGATGGTAGGGATGCACATGAGGACGAGGTTAGGAGCAGCCTGGCAAATTGTGTGGCTGGTCGGACCCTTCATTCTGGCAGCTCAGCTACGGACTGCGCGACTGGCAGCTTATGCAGTTAGCGGGTTCAGTCCCTCCTTTCGTCTTTTTGTCTTACTGGTGGTGAGACTGGTGTTATTAATTTGTTTTTATTATCTGCAGATTTTAAAATGTTAAAAAACCCGATATCGTCATTACGGATTTACATTCACAATTATGCCCTAATTTCTTAAATAACGCATTTGCAGGCTAGCAAAAACGAGCTGCTCTCTTAGCTTGAGGATTAAAAAACTGAATTTCGGATGAGAGTATAAACCAAGTTCTAGTCCGTGCACATCTGCATTCTATCGCACGGACTTTAAAAATCCCGACTCTCATGTCATAAATCCTGACGTTCATGACCTAGACGGGGGAGTGCCCGATAGAAAATAAATAAATAACAAAACCCTCAAAAAAGGAGGTTCTATGCCTTCGTCCTGGGTGGGACTGCTGTTCGGCTCCCAGGCCTAATTGAAATAAGTACAGTGGACCCTATATGTATACTTTGTTCTACACTGATCGCAGCGGTACAGCACACGAGGTACTCGAACTGCTCATTTTTCTAATGAACATTTGTCCCCTACCCCCCTCCCCTCAAAAAAAATAAAAAAAATAAAAATAATTTATTTTTTAATGTTTTCTCGATCAGGTTGATTCCAGAATCTCCACGATGGTTAGTCAGCAAAGGTCGAATAGACAAAGCCATGGTGATTTTGAAAGAGGTAGCAAGGGTCAATGGAACAGTGTTGACACCCAGTGTGGCGGAAAAGCTGCAGGAATCGGCCAACGCACGGACTGACAACCACCACGTTAGCCCCCTGGTCATCTTCAAATACCCCAAGCTGTTCATCAGGTTCATCATCATTAGCTTCAATTGGTGAGCAACAGTTTGAAAGAAACTATAACGAAACGACGCTTAGTTGTTTTCAGCATCACAAGGATGATGCTGATTGCTACTAGTAGATCTATCACTCTGATACTTCTTTATAACTTCGACCTGTCATTTTACAATATATGATTTTATCCATCCATTAAGCTCCCAAAAAAATTATACCCGCAGGGGGGGGGGGGGGCTTGATATCATTTAAGCATGTTCGTTGGGAGGTGGGGAAGGGGTGTGAATAAGGGTAGGGGTGGTTGTTAAACGTCGGTCTTTAGTACATCCGATCAATGTTATCTAAATATATCTGTATAATTTTTGCTGTTTTGTTTTTCGAGAGTTTTTTTTTTTTTTTTTTTTAAATCTCCCGATGGTTGAAGCAGAAGTAGGGTGCTTATAACTTGTAAAGGCATAGTCCGGAATGTAACTATTAGTCAACTTTATTTTTTGAACAAATCACAAAGTTTACATGTTGTAAATAGACAACATATATTATAATGTATTGCCACAGGGGGGTAATAGCAATGACCTACTACGGACTCAGCCTGAACGTCTCCAACCTGAGCGGAGGTATACGGGTCAATTTCATCGTGTCCTGTGTAGTAGAGTTAATCGGATACGCTTCCGCTACGTTCCTGTTGGATATTTTTGGACGGAAAAAAGTCCACGTCACGTCCATGCTGCTTGCAGGAGTGTCTTGCTTGCTGACTATATTCACAGTGCTTTATGCTGGAAAAGGCGAGTAGCATAGTCATTTTCTTTTATCGTTTTTTTTTTTAAATCAAACAAAAAATATGCGTAATCTTTTCTTTTATTATGATAGCCAGATTTGGTTGAACCCTGGTCCCAAATTATCCCTACATTTTCTCAGTGCTGGCATAAATGATGATTCTTAGATGTAACACACAGATATGGCTGCTCAGCGAAAGCGTGAAAGCTGCACTGTTTTAAAAAAAAAAAAGATACGGCAGAAACTTCCTACATTTTAAAGCTTGGCCGTCGCCATTATACCATCTTTTAATGTGACGACAATTTCCCACATAAGCTCGTTGTTACAATAAAATAAACATTCTTCATACTCTGGGTCTGAGAAGAAAAAAAAAGAAGAATGGACTGTTCTTAGCTTATATAACGCACATACAAGCTCAGAGAGCCTATTAACGCGCTGGCTAGCATGTACAAAAATTAATAGTTTGCTGAAGTCAGGATTCCAACCTTGGTCGCCTAAAATGCACATTGCACAGACACATAGCCCTTTAACTATAGGAATAACAAAGTTCATAATAGAGCCGCTTTTTAAGTTGCATCGTGTGACCTACTACCAGTGCACTTCTACCTCCCTTCCTAGCTCACACTGCGTAGCAGAGACGACCGGGGCTGACGTCGCCTTTCCACCGTAGAGAGTAGTATGCAGCACGTTCCATAGCTCTTCCTACAACAAAATAATGATTTTACCTATTTGGTTTTTAGTTGTTTGTTTTGTTTTCAGAGAACCAGTGGAGCACTACAGTTTTAGCATCTCTCGGCAAGCTGGGGGTGTCTTCGTCGTTTGCTGTCATATTCCTCTACTCTGCTGAACTTTACCCCACAGTCTTACGAAACTTTGGAGTAGGCTGTGGCTCTATATTCGCTCGCTTCGGCAGTATGGTTTCTCCTTACGTAGCTGATTTGGTAAGTAGACCTATACGAAACTGTGGCTTCGACGCCGGAGAGATTGCAAGTATCCTAGTAACAGAGTTTAGTTCAGAAAACTACTATCTGGGTTTTACACACACTGCCTCCCTAGTGAAAGAATTGCTTAGCTTTCATTTTTAAAAATGGCATACTCTACAGGCCTAAAATTTATAGTAGTTTAAATGGAGCTGTGATAACAGAATAATTGGTAAACCTTGTTATACTATGCACAGACGCTATACACACATAAGCTAGTTTTAATGGAACAAAATAAGTACTTGTTTTGCAGGCACTGTATCTAGAAGGAGATATCGCGACTGCAGTCCCACTTCTAGTGTTCGGATGCGCTGCAGTACTAGCAGGCTGTGTTCCCTCTTCTTGCCCGAAACGCTGCGCAAGAAACTGCCCGAAACCGTGCAGGATGCCGTCAGCTTTGGATCGTTAGTCTGCTTGCTTATTTACTTGCGTGTACATGTGCTAATTCGTCTGTTTATGTTAGTTCGTCTGATTATTTATTTATTTATGTTTAACATTTCTTTTAGAGGCAAATGGAAGGGATAGGCTGGTGGTGTAGGTGAAGGTGATGGGGGTCAAAAGAAAGGGGAAACGTCATCACTAGGTTCTCTCTCTCCCCACCCTCCTTCCCGCTTTCCCCATCTCATTCCCTTTATCCTTTGAGCACTTTGACATTACTCGAGTTGGGTGCTTGCAGGTATAACAAAGCGGTAGATAGCACACAGGGTAATACGTAGAAATTTCTAGCTTTTATCGGACAATAAAGTTGTATTGTGTTGTATGAAAGACAATGATAGTCTCTCATTCTCTCTTTCCTAAGCATGTGTGCTATCTGCTGCTTTGATATAGAGTGGCAGGCACCCAACTTAAGTAATGCGCCAGCGCTTGGAGGATGCCGTATTCGTTGTTAATTGATTTTAGTGATTCTTTCGGCGGTATAATTACGGACCAATATGACTTACCCTGAAACCCTGCCGAAATAACCCGGCCAGGAGCAAGTAAATAATGACACACACACACACACACAAAATATTGTAATTGCGCAAAACAAAATGCCGTTTCAAATCAAGTTTAATAATCCTCCATTCCTCAAATTATAGAAGAAGAAAAAAATGTTCTGAACAGTTTTTGTTTTGTTTTTTTAAAAATATAAATCTATGGGCTTGTTATAATTTTTTTTTTCTTTCTTCTTTTCCAGAAATGCGTCAGGATCTAAGTCGAAAGAACGGCATAAATTGAACGGAAATGACGAGAGTGCTACAATACTATTTACGCAGCAAAAAGTATCCATATTCGACGGCGCAGGGCTTGTCCTAACATCTCAGGCAACAAACGACGAATAAATCCTTGAAAACAGCTAAACTAGTCATTTTACAGTTAAACTGCATGTATACCAGTAGGTCTATATCTGTGTTTTAAACACTTATGGTCTTCGATCGTACGGGAATTGGGTGGGTCTATTTATAGGTTGTGATTTTTAGGTCTGTTAATAAACGACGCGGTCAAGGCGCGAGTCATGGAAAGCTCACAAGAGCTTCGTTTGATAAAGCAGCGTCATTCCTGGACACCTCATCAACTATGGGCATCTTATTAAAAAAATTTTTTTTAAAGCATTCAGCTTTCATGTAAGTTTATAGCAGCAGCTTTCTGAAGAGCAATAATGTGTCGGCAAATTTAGGGCTACTTTAAGCCTATAGTATATATTATTATACACAAGGTAACATGGAGGACGACTTCTGGAGCCTTTAGAATAAAATGGTGAAATGGTTGAGGTGGTTGAAAAGATCAAATAGAGTAAAACATTTTATAATTATAATATATTATGACCTATTGTCTGTACTGTGCATTGCGAACGCTAAGGTAACAAAGAAACAGTAGAATTCTTAATATTTAAAAGCAGGCACTGTAAATATTATTCAAGATCACGTATGCTAAATTGGTTGAGTAGTTTGAGAGTTTTATGATCAAAATTGATATTCAAAACAGTAAGAATTCTAATTGTTTAAGAGCAAATTGTGTATATATTTCAAATTCCAAAAAGTGCACTTCAATCAGCATTAAGCTATATTGTGCGCGTGTGTGTGTGGGTGTGTGTGTGGGTGTGTGTGTGTGTGTTTGTGTGTGTGTGTAGGTGTATGTGTGGTGGTGTGGGTGGGTGGGAGTGTGTGTGACGTAGTTGTTTTGCAGGTTTTGATTGGAAGTATGCATTATTCTTCTTTGTCGCAATGGTATTCCGAGATGTCCTAATTGTTGTTACTTTCCATTGCTGCATTGCCATTATACTGTATGAACCACATATTGCGCTTCTGTTCTCTGTACGGATTTAACAATAAAGAATTATAGAATTAATGTCGTCGTGTGTGTGTGTGTGTGTGTGTGTGTGTGTTTGTGTGTGTGTGCGTGCGCGCGGGCGCGTGTTTCATGGTATATTTTTAATTGTTTATAAAGTATTAAGGTTGTATTCTTCTGTGTCACTTTTGTTGCTCCAAGACGCTCTGATGGTTTGAACCACGTATTGCGCTTTTGTTATTTGTACGGATTTTGCAATAAAGTATTATAAATGTGTGTGTGTGGGGGTGTGTGTGGGTGTGTGTGTGTGTGTGTGGGTGTGTGTGTGTGTGTGAGAGATAGAGAGAGAGAGAGAGAGAGAGAGAGAGAGAGAGAGATTTTCAAATCCTTTGCTCTAGTTTCAAGAAAGTTACTTATTGCTCTTGTTCATGGCAACGCCTCCGTGCAGGGGTAATTTCCGAGGATGGGAGGGGTGTTCCAGGGATTCGATTCCGGAACCCCCAACCCCGCCTTTCCCCCAAAACAAACAAGCAATAAAATAAAAAAGAATTTGTTAAAAAAATATGCTCTGTCTCTTGGTGTTTCTTGACGTGATGTCTACCACAAACGTCTAAAGCCTAAGAATGTTTGCGGTCGAAAGATGTTTCTTATTACTACGGCATGGTTACGTCCCTTGGCGTTGCTTTTACTTTCGTGCGGGCTTTTCTTCGAAGTGGCAATGCTGTGAAGTCTTTTCTTTCGTCGGTGATTCAGCCCCGATGCTTGAATCCTGATAAGTATAACTCAGATTCGTTTATCCACGCAACCTGTTCACTCAGCAACAAGGCAGGAGTCGTATACAATTTTCCAACTTTATTCAGCAGTTCATCAACAACTGCATACAAGATCGCTCAATCGCTTTTTCCACTCTTTCACTTTTTCAACTTTTTTCTTCTTTGAAACAGTGCAGTTGTTGTTGTTGTTGTTGGGTAGATTAGTGTCCCCAGACACCTGAGCGTATAAGGGACGTAAATACTAGGTCTAAAATACATTAAGAAGTTACGGGAGTAAGTTAAAACCTTTCCAGGACCACAGTTAAATGCCATGATGATAAGGGGGCAGGAGGTCAAGCAAAAACATACACACGCTAGTAGAAACAATGATGATGCAAGAGTTTAAAACTATGGGGTTGAACTATACAGTCCAGTAAAATTAACAACAATCCATATAAGAAAATTTTAATACTATAAGATATGGTCGAGAAATGTACAAAGTTAATTGGTTAGGGGAGGCCCCTAGAGTACATGGGATTCAACTAAGGGGTAGGACCATGTTTATTAAGACATCATTTGAAAATAGAAATTTTACAGTTAATACAAAGATTAAAATCTGATTAAGAATCAGCGTGTTTCTCGTAAAGAGAAATATTATTTAAGAGTCCCCCACGCGGGACACAAGGTTGGGCCAAAATCAATTGGAACGTCGGGCGGTCCACATTCTTACCTCCGGTCAGACCGGGATGTGCCATACACAGTCTCTCAATTATAAAAGTTCGGTTCAGTTATCCCTCAATCATCAAAGAGATCTACCGAATTGGAATTATTAGGCAGCCATGATAAGACTTGGATTAAAATAGACTTTTTACAATTTCCATAAATATTAGATTTATGGAAGATTAAGAATAACAACACGTTCTCATGAGAACGAAAGATTATTTAGAAATCCCATTTAATGGGATATAAGGAATAAAAACAAGTGGGAGATAGGAGACTCCACATTCATTCCTCCGGTCAAGCCGGGGTGCCATACACATGTACTCAGTCAACTCAAGGTAAAAATTCCATTCATCCAATAATAAAAACAAAGGTTGATAATTCAAAAAATCAGTCATTCATACGCATATTAAAAATTAATTAAAAATAAGCCTAGGGTGTCATTACTCGAGGAACAAGCGAAGACGATAGAGTATGTGATTTCCAATTTTGAATTTTGATTCGTTTATAGTAAGAGCCGACCGGGGACTGGTGAATCTGCGCCGCAACGTCAACCAGAAAGCCCAACCCCAATTCCAGAAAGGTAAGTCGGAAACCAATCATATCTAGCTGAAAGCCCCGGCCAGACACGGTTTCCACCAGGTTGGTGAAGCACGGTGCCAGGCCTGGGCAGGAAAAGAGGCAGTGTTCAAAGCTCACTGGGGATCCGCACAGGCACACGGCCGGCGCGTAGCGTGTCCTCCAGTGGCCAGAGCACAGCCGAAACGCAATATATTTTAAATGGATAGGAATATTGGCATTTACATGATTTAGAAGAGCGGGGGAGCTATTCGTGGGGAAGGCCAGGGAGGTCCTCCCAACACACCACCCCGAGAACTCCCTGGTCCAGTCCCCCCACAGCCGCCTACGAACCCTCCCCACCAGCTCGACAGCCGACGGAAGAACCGGTGCGGAGGAGTGAGCCAGTCCAGAGGAGCCGATAGCAGCAGCCCTATCAGCCCTCTCATTACCCGGGATACCCACATGGGACGGGGCCCAGCAGATAACAACCGAAACTCCCTTAGCGGCAAGTGCCGCAGCAGTGGACAGGGCCTCGTCAACCAGACCAGGTCTGGCATCCGAGTAACCCCTTTCTAGACAGGCAATGGCCGACTGAGAGTCGGAGATGATTAATATTCCCATACCCATGGGTAAGTTTATGTCCGCAAGAGCGGAGAGGGCATAACTAATGGCTAATAATTCTACTGTAAGAGTACTAGAGCAGTACTTATATATAGTCTCTTTATACTCTAGAGAAGATTCGAACATTCAAGGGTGACGCAATTACAGCCAATCAGAATAAAAATCGTCACCAGAACTATGCACTGACTTACGTCATATAACTTTATTTAGGTTAGAAGAATCTCGTAGCCACCACCAGATCTATCTACACGCTTTGATCGATAGCAAACAAGAAATTCTAGAAAATTTTCCAATAATATTGACCATCGAAAATTATCAACATTATTCTAAATTTCCTCCAACAACAACGCAAAATCAAATCAAAGATAAATACACTCTGTTATTGCATGCTTTGCTTTGCAGCTTCCTGGAGCTGGATCAGCTTATCTCTGTCCACAATGGCGGCTTTTGAGCTGTCGGCAACCTTTAGTGGCGTAGACATCTTGTCTCTCTTGGCTCCCCCCGTTAGGGTGCCGGGGGTTTCAGTATAAATAGTATCCCCAATTTCTGGAAATTTAGTGCTTTGAATTCCCACTGTCGCTGTCTTTCTCATTTGCTCTTTATCAGTCCTGCTCTGTTCTATCAATCTGCTATATTATCTTCTTCTTCGCTAGACCAGTCACCTACCTTTTTTCTTGAAAACTCTTCCGGGACAAGACTCCTTGTTTGTGTATGAGGTCTGTTGGATCAGCTTGGGAATATTGGACGCTTTCTGCCAGATGGTCACTAGGGCTTCCTATGATGTTATTATTTAGCAATGTAGGCATTTTATATGTATATGTTTTGTTGATAATTTATAATGATGTTTGTATTCTATTTTGTTTTTGTAAATGGGGGTTCGATAAATTAGAGTGCAGCCTCAGCGTCCCCTGCGTGGGATGTCTTTATTGTAAAGTGACTGGCTGGTGGAGGGCATTCAGTTTTCCCACTAGGGTTGTTTCAGCAGATCTTTTATGCGGATTGGGGGTTGTCCGGTCCTGATTTGGCTCGGAAGAGTCCGCTAGACCTAAAGCAACAATTATGTAATGTAATGTAATATCTCTCTTGGCCTGGGCCTTGGTAGTGACAGCACCGACGATCTCTGGTCGGCAGGGCTGAGCCGGAGTAGCAACATAATCCCATAGCAGCTCTGTAAGGTCTCCATCGGGGAATGGCAATGAATCCTCCTCCGTAACCTCGAAGTGTTGGGTTGAAGCAGGACTCCACACTGGATCTGGGTCGTCGGTTCGTCTCGCGCCGTCGATATGCCCGATCATCAAATCGTATAGCAGCTTCTTCAGGCAAACCGCTTCTACCTCTCCAATGTAGAAAGGGGTGCTGACTTGAATCTTAGCAACTGGCGCTTTCACACATTTGCTGTTGGCCATAAGTGTCCATTTAGAATCGCCAGTGAATTGTTCTTTAGCGATTAGATCTTCTCTGACGATGACCCCACTGCAGCCCGAGTCTCTTAAGTCTGTTACTTCGTGATTTCCGACGCGTCCCTTGGAAACAGGCATGCTCTGGACGATCACGGCTGCGCTGGCGATGACGGGAATTGATTTTCCGTTGGCAATGAGAAGTTGGCCACCGGTCATGCACTCTTGCACGTTCGCAGGAGTAGCTGTGCGCTCGGTCTCACTCGGAAGAATGACACTCCCGCCGCACACTTGATGGTCAGAGCTACTAGTTTGCCGTCGATTGAAGAAACGCCTCTGTCGGTTGCCTGTATTGCTCTGCTGTCCACTTCTTTTGTTTTGAGGACAGTTAGCAGCTCTGTGGTCTGTAGCTTTGCAGGTGAAACAGCCTCTTGAATGCCCTTCCCTGGGAGGTGGCGTGGAGTCCGTGTGTCTCTGGCTCGTCTGACTCCCCTGGATCTGGTTCCCATGGTGTCCAGTCTTCTGATAATGTATCGTCGCCTTTGGTGGCCCCAGGGTCTTCCCGTGAGCGGTGAGATATCGTTCAGCAGCCTCGGTCACCTCTTTAAGCGAATGCAGCTTTTGTAATTCTAAGTGGGTCGCCAGTCCTTGTGACAGGCATTGAAGAATTGCTCCTTCACGATCAGGTTATGAAGACTGTCGTAAGACTTCCCTTCACCTGATAATTTCACCCACTTGTGTAAGTATGACGACAGGAGCTCCACAAATTGCTTTGGTGTTTCGTCTGACAAAGGCCGTCATTCACGGAAGCGTTTATGGTAGCCCTTCTCTGTGAAGCTGTAGCAATGCAATAGGACCTCTTTCAAGAAGTCGTAGTTTTTGGCGTCATCGATCGACAGTCTGGTGTAAACTTCGAGTGCTTGCCCCGTCAGAAGTGCACTGAGTCGAATCGCCCAGTCTTTGAGGTTGCCAGTTAGAGCTTTCAGCGAACCTTTCAAATCTCGCCAGATAACTGTCGATCTGGTCCTTCCCGTCGACGAACGCTGGCAATTTTGGAGCCTTGTGGTCGCTGATAACGTGTGGCGTGTTCTGCTGTTGCTGGATGCGCGCCATTTCTAGCTGGAACTGACGCTGTACTTGTGGATTGGGCCCTGCCAGGTCTTTCTTGCCCAAGAAAAACCATATGATATTCAGGGTTGAGCGAAGTACCACTGAACACATTTTCAACCTCAGAATAATCTGAGAAAGATACCTACAGCACCAACAACATCTATATCATGTGTTTGTAGACTTCAAGAAAGCGTTTGACCGAATCTGGGATGCAGTTCTGTGGGCAACCATGAGAGTGTACAACATCAGCTCTAAAATTATTGAAGTAATCAAAAACCTGTATGACAAGGCTACCAGTGCAGTCCTCCACAAAAGCGCAATCGAGAACTGGTTTAGAACAATCGGTGTGCGTCAAGGATGCCTACGCTGTCCAACACTCTTCAACATCTTCCTAGAGCTCATCATGTCAGAAGCCCTTGCAGATCACCAAGGCACAGTCAGCATAGGGGTATAGAGCAATCTCTAACCTCCGTTTTGCGGATGACATTGATGAATTGGCTGGAGAGAAACAAGAACTTGAACAGTTGGTACGTAGGCTTGACACCACCTCTAGGGCCTATGGAATGGAAATAAGTGCAGAGAAGACCAAAATGATTACCAATGGCATCAACATGGACATCAAAGTCCAAGGCCAATCCCTCAACACCGTACATAGCTTCCAATATTTAGGAACCATTGTATCCGACAGTGGATACCGACAGTAAGTCTTTTCCAGGATCGCACAAACAACTTGTTGAAGCCCATTTGGAAAGACAGGACCATCAGTCTACATTCCAAGGTAAGGCTGCTGCGCTTCCATGTCATCTCCTTCTTCCTGTACTCTTGCGAGACATGGACCCTCATAGCAGATCTACAACGATGAATTCAAAGCATGGTGATGAGATGTGGTAGAAGACTTCTGGGCATTTCCTATACCCAGCACATCACCAACAACGAAGTCCGACAGACTACCACACAAGCCATTGGACACGATAATATGATCACAATGGTGAAGAAACGGAAACTCCGATGGTATGGCCACGTCTCCAGAGTATCGGGCCTTGCAAAGACCATCCTGCAAGGCACGGTGCAAGGAGGCAGAAGAAGAGGGAGACAGGAAAAGAGGCGGGAGGACAACATTCGAGAATGGACTGGCTTGACACTGAGCGATGCCAGAAGACTTGCTGAGGACAGAGAAAGGTGGCGTACGCTGGTTAACGATCAGCTGTAGTGCCCCAACGTCCTTCAAGTTACGGGATGGGATAGGATAGGATAGGATTAAGTATCTGCTTTATAATAAATAAATTTTAAATAAAAATTACTTAGAGTATAAATGTTTTTCTAACAGCTGAGTCCCAGGCATTTGTGTATGCATAATAAGCCAGAAGAAGACATAAGAAATTTTATTCGTCTAAAGGATTCGACCAGTACTTTGAACAATAACAAATTACGATGAAATAACAATGACCACAAATAATATTATGCTGATGATGCGATGACGCCGACGACAATGATGACGATGGTAATATTGATGATTACGACGATGAATTAAAACTTTGTACTGCATGATGATTCCTCCATTGGCTTGATCCTTAGGCTTCTGTAACACAGATCTCGAGCTGATTGAATGAATTAATAACATTAAAAGAAATAAATCAGGGATGTGATTGAATAACAATTTGAGTGGTTAATGTGGTCACAGTTAACCATATTCGTCTGGAAGTTTTATTTTGTCATGTTCGTTATTAAAGGCATGTATTCATTCAATTAATGAGTAAAATAATGTTGATTGGGAGATTACTACCCTTCTTAATATTTGAGTTTTCCTCTACTTCAATTTATTTCCGTGTTTCCTGATGATTACATCTTCCTCGGACGAAAGAGAGAAGTCGAAGTCTTTAATAGGATATAGCATTAGGTCCTACGGTTCAGCTAGAACAACAACAAAATAAAATAAAATAATGAAATATGGTGAGAGACAGATTTTATGGAATAAAAAAATGACACATTGGTCATTTCAAAGCTTAAGGCCACATTGAATTTGAAAGACAACAACTCACACATAAGCAAAGAGAAGTTCGCGTACCCAAAATCAATCACCGTGATGGGCGAGGTGGCGAGAGAGAGAGAGAGAGAGAGAGAGAGAGAGAGAGAGAGAGAGAGAGAGAGAGAGAGAGAGAGAGAGAGAGAGAGAGAGAGAGAGAGAGAGCAGTGCAGTGCAGTGCAAGGGAAGCTACTGTTGCTTGCTTCCCAAACTAATTCGAACCTCCTTCACTACACTGATTTTTTTGCATTTATGTTTGTTAACACTATTCCCACGTTTTACGATTTATTCTTGTTAGTAAACATGTTAAAAATTGAAAGTGGAGGGATGGTAGGTGGGGGGAATTTAAAAAAAAAAAAGAACTTCATCAATAACACCTACCATTATAGATAGGGCAGCAGGTGCGCGTTGGGTGACGTCCCCTTATGTCAGTTACCAAGGATAACAAACATGGCGCCGAAGTGCAGAGTTGAAGTGTGCGGTTTGCTAAATGACATCAATTATGTCCGAGCACGATGCTGTGCGGAGGTAATTCTTACGAATTTACATTAATAATAATCTATTTACAAGGAGTAATAGCAGAATCTAATGCACCAATATTTAGAACTACCAACTGGAAGTTTAGTATGGAGAGCAGGCACTTGTTTATGTGTTTATGGCTTTTGTTTCTGTAATATTAGTCGTTCGTTTTACTACGAATTGTGGCTATCCTTCGTCAGTGGGTGGTTGTGATCTTGTGTGACATTATAGTTTTGTGAAGAAAATGCATTCAGGCAGTATTTTAACCATCCCAAAATTGCTACCATGGGTTATTAGTTTTAACCAATGGCTACAATATTTTCATCGTATCAAACTTTTAATAACACTAAATAATTCTAGGGAAACAAAAGCTTGTGCCATTTACAAGGAGAGGTACTCTTTCCAGTTAACTGAAAATTCACTGACATTTTATTTTCAGGATATCTACAAGAGAAACTCAGATACCTTTGAAATGCCCAAGACAGTGGGTATGCTGCAGTTTGAATGGGATATCTACATCGAGGCCAAGAAGAAGGTATTCATTACATTATTATTGCATTGACAACATGGGCTGATCGATATAATAATCTATAATGTTCTGATTTCGGACACCCAGCGAGTCCAAAGATTGGTGTGACAAATGGAGAGAAAAAAAAAGAAATAACAAGAGACGTGTTTTTTATTTTAAGGTATGTTCAGATTTGACATAATTATATAATAGTAGTAGTAGTAGTAGAAGTATTGAAGCAAGAATAGACTGTGATGCCTTTATAAATGAAATTATAGGTTAGATAGTTCATCATCAACGCTTCTAAATAAATTTACAAATGTAGGTACCAATTGTCAAGGACAGTTTTAAACGTGTTAGTACTTTAAGCATATTTAATTGAAGGTGGCAGATTATAATCATAAGTCTGTTACTAAACTCATTTTTACTTAAATTAGTTTTAGAGTGCTGAATAAAAATTGTATTCTTCAGACCATCAGGTAACATCACAGACATGGGATGACAGAAATGTTCTAAATTATAATTTGATGTCTTTTGTAGAAACAATATTATATTCCATTCATATGTAGCACTACATTTTCAGGAACTGAGAGGAAAAGCATGGCAGTTTGATGAAAAAGTTATTACATTTGCCGATGGAGAACTGATTGGTGGGCCAGAGGATTTCATCAACTGGGCAAAACAAAATCACAACTTTGAAGAGTTCCGTCCCATGCCCTTGTACATCACACTCAAAGAAGAAGGGTACAAAGGCCATCTCAACTCTCAAAATGTAAGATTTAATAATATTATTATTATTTTATGTATGTTGCCTTTTGTGCTCTTATTTATTTATATATTTATTAATTTATTATTCAAATACAATAAAGACTTTCTTTTTCTGAACTTGACTTTCTTTTAGTGAACACAGATACAAATCTTCAGTTTGGTATTTGCTGATGGTGTTGTTACTAACAGTTTTGGGGTTGTCAGCAGCATGTAAATTACTGAACTTATGTCTTTCCTCATCACAACACTTAAAAGGGTCCTATTGTCCTTGTAACACTACATTAAAAACCTGTTGTCTTTTACCATCCTTCAATTTGTTGTTGTTGTTGTTGTTGTTGTCAAATCTTCTCTAACAATCTTCTAGCTGACCTTTAAGTTTTGTCTATTACTTGTTTCCAGCACGACTACGTTTTTTTCGACATTTCAATAGGCGACGAACCAGCTGGCAGACTTGTAATTGAGGTATGGATTTTGTTTAAAAGTTATGTCCTGGACATGGAAAATGATTATTTATTGTCATAATTGTTGCAAATATATGTAGTAATGAGAGGTTTTTAATAGTTACTTTAAATATTTAATGGTGTTGCATTTTCTTCACATTTGTTTACAAACATCTTAATAATAATAATAATAATAATAATAATAATAATAATAATAATAATAATAATAATGAGAGAGAGAGAGAATCACACACACATACACACACCAGAAGAGTGAATGAGAACTGGTGGCAGCATATGTCATAAAAGTAAAATCACCCGAAATTTTTATACATTTTTCACAATAGCGCAAAACTCTTGTGTTATAGTATGTAGTAGGTATATGTTTCAACTGTTTTTGCTCATGCTGATGTTCAACGAATTTGACTTTCCAGCTGTTCTCTGACCGGGTTCCTAAAACTTGTGCCAACTTCAAGGCTTTGTGTACAGGAGAGAAAGGTGTCAGCGAAGAGACGGATTTGAAACTGCACTATAAACATTCCATTTTGCACAGGATTGTGCGCAATGGCTGGATCCAAGGAGGAGGTGAGGAGTGGTTCTTTTTATTATTATTTTTGTTTGTTTGTTTGATGTGTCTTTAATAAATATTACTCATATATATTAATTTTTTGTTGCATGTGCATTTTACTGTATGGTTCTGTAATACATGTACCAAGATTGTTGTTCTAGTTACAGTGAAATTCATCAGTAATTTGAGATATTTTTGCGTCTATAGTGAGATTATTTAATTATTGCATATTTACATTTTTGTGTAAACTTCATTAATTTTATGTTTGAGTGATAGATGTGAGTTGTGTATGTTAGAATGTGTTAACTTGTGAGCGTGTCTGTTGGTACAAGCCGCCATGCTTTTTGTCTGATTGATGATTTGGAGAAAACGCGTGTATATAGCATCAAGTATTATTATTATTATTATTATTATTATTATTATTATTATTATTATTATTATTATTATTATTATTATTATTATTATTATTATTATTATTATTGTTGTTGTTGTTGTTGTTGTTGTTGTTATTATTATTATTATCATTAATATTATTATTATGTTGTTGTTGTTGTAAGTGTATTTTTTCTATTTTATTATTTTATTTTTAAATAATTGGTTAAAAGGCGTTATTTTATTTGCTGATTAGCGTGATTATTTATTTAATAATTTAATAATACATCAAACTTTCTCTCAACAGATATTTATCATGGAAGAGGAAACGGTGGAGAATCTATCTATGGAGCTGTGTTTGAAGGTAATGTGATGATTTATGTTAGTGTTATTGTTGTGTTTTTGTTTTTGTTTTTTTGAGAGGGTGACAAAAGAATATAATAAGGAATAGGAAAAGATTTTCAGGAATGTGCTTAATAACGTAGCTCAAACAATCTTTTTCCTGAGTCAGCTTAATATAGCAGATGTTATGCTGTAGTGCTTTCAGTTTTGCATTGGAAAATGGTTTGCAATGTCATGAAAAGTTGCTTCCACTATCAACAGAATTTGCATTTATGCAAAACTTCGCCAAACTGTGTAGTAAGAATGACCTCTGATTCCAACAACTAAGATTTGGCAGTTCACTTGAGTTACTGGTTTCCAGATGAGAACTTCTCAGTACCACATGATCGCCGTGGAATTCTGGGCATGGCCAACAAAGGACGACACACTAATCAGTCTCAGTTCTACATCACATTGCAGCCTACACCGTGGATGGACACCAAATATGTGGCTTTTGGGTAAGTTGTTAGTGCTTTGGATACATCTTATTTATATGAACTGTTTAAAATGTTGAACTCTGTATATTAATGTCCACAAAAAGTGGATTAAATGGCTTTGCAAGAAATGGGCAACATATGTTCGCAACATTTGCACAATGTAATACTAACATCGCTGCATAAAATTATGCGACACCATATTCTATGAGACATGTGTGTACAATATAGAAAAAGGAAAAAAATGTATAATACATGCATAATTGAATACAACATATTAACATGTGAATGGGTAGGAACTTACAGGCCACCATGAATACATTCTTACATGTCTAATTCAGGTATTCAGTTAGTGCAACTGCCATGACACTTAATTATTCAGCAGATTTCCCTGTTTACAATTCTTTAAGTCTTTTTTTTCTATGGAAAGTACAACTTTATCAACACACACACACACAAACACATATGCTCATACACACTTGCACACATATGCATACAAAAAAGCCGATCAGAAAAAAGTTTCTTTTTCCCTCTCCTTTATTTTCCAAAGCATAATCACTACGATAAACGAAAACAGTACCATACTTTATGGACTACAACGTGATACACATTATAAAGGCCCCCCCCCCTCCTCCCCGCCCGTCCTTCTGCCTTGTAATTTGTAAGTTCCATTAATTTATCATTAAATTCTTGCTTTATTTTGCAGGCAAGTCATTGAAGGAACAGAAACCCTGCGTAAAGTGGAGATGCAGGACACAATGAATGAGAGACCAGTGAATGATATCAAGATTACTGACTGTGGCTTTCTTACATTTGAATTCTAAATATCTTTTCATCATCAGTGCTGCTTCATGTTGAACTATGGAATAATGTCTTTCAAAATAATAGTAATACAGATTATAAAAAGGCTTTTCTAATACTTTAAAAAACACACACACACACACACACACACAAACCCACTGTCTACACCAACAATAAAAGGGTATACTTGTGCCTGAATCCCAGAGACTGTCTAAACCAAAATACAGCACATGATGAATTATGAAATACAGACTTTGTCTTGGAAAGCTCTATGCATAAGAACAGTACATTTTAGTTTGGCTTCCTGTAGTTGTGCTCACAATATTAACCACCTGAGGATTATAGATCTGACTCTCATCCTTAGCTTGACCATGTAAAAAGAACACACAAACTAATGTACCACTTTTAAAAAAATTCTTATTTTACATGGTAATCTCAAAAATATGACTTGCTGTTCTGAATCTGTTATTGAGTGTAACATTTCAAATTTTGATTTCATTGTTAATCTTTTTGAAAATGTGTGTTTATTGTTAATCTTTCAGAACAATTTATGTTTATTTTTATGCATGTCATCGGACCACAGTGTCAGTATCAACAATTCATCCATTATTGTAAAGTTGATGGAATATATAACCATAAAATGATAAATACACAGATTTTGAGGAGGTGGTAAAATAAAATATGAATACGAATTTACTGTGCAGCAAGTTGTTTCGTGTTTTATTTGTGGAGTGAACTGGGTGTGTGTGAAAGAGCTAGCTACAGTATCCAAAGGATAGATTCATACCACACTCAATTCTCTCTGCTGTCTCTCTGCCTTCAGCCTCTCCTTTCCTCGTCCCCATCCCTTCTGCTCTCTGCCTTTTCCTCCCACCCTAGAATCCTCTCCATCCCACCACCGCCCCACCCCACCATATAATATATGACATCTAATTCACCAGCTCCCAAAATGAACAGTAGTACAAATTTCCCTCCAATTGTGGCTAGGAATATTTCTGCCACCTCCAGGGCTTGCAGTTTCAACTCAGCTGTGACAGATGCCGCCACTGAGATCCTTGGCAGTCACCGCCCAAATAAGAAAGTGTGGATCACACCTGAACGTTTGGACCTGCGTGACAAACGAAGAGAGATGAAAAAGAAAAACACCTCACAGGGATCTGATGCCTACAGATAAAAACAACAATGACATCCGAAAAGGCATGCGCACAGCAAAGGAGAAATGGATAGAAGATCAATGACCGGAAATAGGGAACAGTCTGAACAAGAACAACAACAAGGCGACCTATCAGACTGTGAAGCGGTTGACAAGTTTAAACAGCCCAAGGTCTCCACGATCACAAGCAAGTCTGGCATATGCTTTACAAAAGAACAAGAAGTTTTGGATAGATGGACATCCCCGTTGGGGTGCCGGGGGTTTCAGTATATATAGTATCCCCACTTTCTGGAAATTTAGTGCTTTAAATTCCCACTGTCGCTGTCTTTCTCATTTGCTCTTTCTCATTCCTGCTCTGTTCTATCAATCTGCAATACTATCTTCTTCTTCGCTTGACCAGTCACCTACCTTTTTTCTTGAAAACTCTTCCGGGACAAGACTTCTTGTTTGTGTATGAGGTCTGTTGGATCAGCTTGGGAATATTGGACGCTTTCTGCCAGGTGGTCACTAGGGCTTCCTATGATGTTATTATTTAGCAATGTAGGCATTTTATATGTATGTGTTTTGTTGATAATATATAATGATGTTTGTATTCTATTTTGTTTTTGTAAACGGGGGTTCGATAAATTAGAGTACAGCCTCAGCGTCCCCTGCGTGGGATGTCTTTATTGTAAAGTGACTGGCTGGTGGAGAGCTTTCAGTTTTACCACTAGGGTTGTTTCAGCAGATCTTTTATGCGGATCAGGGGTTGTCCGGTCCTGATTTGGCTCGGAAGAATCCGATGGACCTAAAGCAATAATGATGTAATGTAATGTAATGGATAGATGGACAGAGTACTGCTCTCACATTTAATACCAAAAACCAAACCGAGACCCACCAGTTCTAGCATGTCCCCAGAACAAAGAAGAAGAAAAGAATTGAAGAAGTCCTCCCAATTTTCCGAGAAGACGTGGAGGCAGCGGTGCGATCGCTGAAGAAGGCGAAGACTACGGAAGTGGACAATATACCTGCAGAATTGCTTCAAGCAGGAGGAGAAGCGATGATTGACGCCCTCATCATTATCTGTAACAAGATCTGGCAGAGTGGTGAGTGGCCTACACCATGGATCCAGTCACTTGTTATCATTCTTCCCAGAAAGGGTAACCTTCAGGGTCTGAAAATTACCGCACCATCAGCCTCATCAGCCATGCCAGCAAGGTCCTCCTGAAAATAATACTGAACAGGTTGAAACCCAAAGCTGAACAAATCATAGCTGAAGAACATGGATTGGCTTGACACTGAGCAAAGCCATTAGGATTGCTGAGGACAGAGAAAATGGAGTACGCTGGTTAAACGATCATCTGTGGTACCCCAACGACCTTCGAGTTACGGGATTGGATAGGACAGAATATGAAGAACAAGCAGGATTCAGGTCAAGGCGAAGTACCATTGAGCAGATTTTCAACCTCAGAACAATCTGCGAGAAATACCTACAGCACCAACAACATCCATATCATGGGTTTGTAGACTTCAAGAAAGCGTTTGGCCGAGTCTGGCATGCAGCTCTGTGGGCAACCATGAGAGTGTACAACATCAGCCCTAACATGATTGAAGTCATCCAAAGCCTGTATGACAAGGCTACGAGGATCGCACAAACAACTGCTGTCCTGACAAGGTTGAAGCCCATTTAGAAAGACAGGACCATCAGTCTACACTCCAAGGTAAGGCTACTGCGCCACTTGTCATTTTTATCTTCATATACTCTTTCGAAACATGGACCCTCACAGCAGACCTACAACGAAGAATACAAAGAATGAAGATGAGGTGTTGTAGAAGATTTCTGAGCATTTCCTATTCCCAGCACATCACCAACGACGAAGTCCGACAGACCATCACACAAGCCAATGGACAACACGATGACATGCACGATCATCTGTGGTGCCCCAATGACCTACGAATTACGGGAAAGGATATGAATGTGGTTTTAGTTGAGAACAAGTGTTTAAAGCATAATATTGTATTTAGGGGCATTATCTTATGAACTCACTACCAAGCATCTCAAATCAACTTCACAAACACATTTATTTTATTTTATCGTTCTTACACAGCACTTTTCCAGCCTAATAGCTGTTCAATGCGCTGGCCGATACAGGATCTAACTCAAGCTACCCGAGGTGACCACTTGCAGCCTTTGGGCGTATCGTCTGACGCCCAGACAATCCTGGGCGACCAGGTATGGTTGAAAAGGGAACTAGTGTTTGTTGGGTGTATTTATTTGTAGCCGGCACTCACTCAAACAAACATAGCCTACAGAACAATTTATTTTAATGAAACTCACAGGTTTTACTTAGAACACTTTCCTTAGATGTGAACACCTTGACGACTGTTTCATTTTCACCCTCTCGGCTGAAACTCATTTTGTCTAAATGTCAAGGATAACCAGAGAAGGGAGACGCGTCACAGGCATAGGCGCTCGCGTGTCCAGATACAAGCGCCAGTGTCCCAGACGGGTGAGTGCTAGAAACACAAATACTGTACACTCAGAATGCACAATGGGTCCCCCCCCCCTCTCTCTCTCTCTCTCTCTCTCTCTCTCTCTCTCTCCAAAGAATGTACAGCTTCTTTGCTCTCTCTAAACCTGCACTCCTCCCCCACCTCGGTCTCGGATGGTGCTGCTCTTACGGATGCCGCGCCTTTTGCTGAGAAGGCACCCGAATTTCGCCTGCGTGGGTGACCAATACAATTCAAAACCAAAAAAAATCCAAACACAAACAACAACTAGAACACACACAAAAGACTGGGAGTAGCACATTCAAACGATCTGGATACCGGACTTCTTAATTGTGCCTTCGAACACAACCAACGCGAAGTCTTAACTCAGGTGGAGCGTATGAGATGAAAATCATTGGGAGACGAGCTGATGTAGAATTGCCGGTAGGCTACATCTGAAAGCTGTTGAGGTGTATTCCTTATCCTGCAGACAATTGTAGTCCTTGGTTTACTTATCTTTGCCAGAAAACACAAACAGAGGACAGGGCGACATAAAAGATTCCCATAACGTATTTGTAGGCATAGTCTAACCGTAAGAAAAGAGACTGGATTATGGTAGGCGGAATTCCCCTTATTCATCCCAGATGCGTGTACATACGTAGTTCTTGACAGGTGTTTCTTTTCGATTCATCAGGGGACCCTTGAAGGAGAGGCTGATGACATTAAAGTCAATGCTGAGGCTGGGAAATGTGTCCAGCAAATACGGCCCTGACACCACAGGGTCCAGCGGCCGACCGTTGAGCCAAAAGAAGTTGGTGCTACTGGTGTTCCACTCGCTATACCGACGACTGGCTCCCACGTAGAAATTATTCCCCGCCAGGGCTGTGACATAAAAGGAGTCATAATTATTTACAATTAATAATGTTTAGTTGTCTGCATTTGAGCCTACTGAAGACGTTTACACCGAGGGATAATGCATTGAAGTTTAACGTCCACCCTTACAATTGGCGATAAGGCAGACGGAATTATAGAAGTTTAATTATTAAAAGTATTGCATTGAAAGCTTTCTCGTAAGCGCACACACAAATTATAGTGATGTACCTTGAACATTGAGGTTTAACGTCTACATCCAACATTGGCAATAAGGCAGACGGGGATAACTATCCCAGGGAACCAGAGGTAGGGACCTAAATCAACACTGAGCCACCAGAGCAATCATACTGCTAAAAAGGACAGTGAAAAATGGCCTCTTGTATCTAGCCCATCACGGGATTCGAACCTGGGTCATTGTTGTGCCTCTTTCCTTTATAGGCAAGACCGATTCACTGCGGCAACAGTACCCCCGTTGGAGTGCCGGGGGTTTCAGTATAAATAGTATCCCCACTTTCTGGAAATTTAGTGCTTTAAATTCCCACTGTCGCTGTCTTCCTCATTTGCAATTCTTCGCCAGATCAATGACCTACCTTTTTTCTTGAAAACTCTTCCTGGACAAGACTCCTTGTTTGTGTATGAGGTCTGTTGGATCAGCTTGGGAGTGTTGGACGCTTTCTGCCGGGTGGTCACTAGGGCTTCCTATGATGTTATTATTTAGCAATGTAGGCATTTTATATGTATGTGTTTTGTTGATAATTTATAATGATGTTTGTATTCTATTTTGTTTTTGTAACCGGGGGTTCGAGTAGTTGGGGTAAAGCCTCAGCCGTCCCCTGCATGGGATGTCTTTATTGTAAAGTGACTGGCCGTTGGAGGGCATTCAATTTTCCCACTAGGGTTGTTTCAGCAGATCTTTTATGTGGATCGGGGGTTGTCCGGTCCTGATTTGGCTCGGAAGAGTCCGCTGGACCTAAAGCAACAATCAATCAATCAATCAATCATTGTTGTGCCAGGCAAACGCTCTACCACTTGAGCTACGTTGATTGGCGATGTGCCTTCATGACCACACCCGGTTAATGGAATCGCTCCAAAAACAGCTGATCGCGGTACTGACTTTGAAAAAGAGGTTTGCGCAAGCGCACGGTTAGAGAATGTACAAATAGGGCTTGATCAATACTACCGAAGTGAGAAGTAGTTTGATCTAGAGGGGGCAACACTGTCAGATACAGCAACGCACCTAGCAAGCACTTCATCCTATCCATCTTCGTATTCGGTGGGGCTGTTTGTTCTGCAACTGCCGCACTTCCGTTTAGAGGGCAACCCACCCCCTCCCCAAATTAAACATAAAAAAACAAAATGGCTGGTAAGCCATTCAAAAGTATTTCCGAAAAATAAGCGTGTTCCAAAGAGTTATTGTTCTTGGCGGTGTTGTGGCTCGGCTTTACATGGAATTCCCTGTGTAAATTATTATTTGCAATATGTTTCGTTGTGGTTGTGTTTTTTTTAAACCACTTTTAGCTAAATAATCTTTATATACAAGCATATTTTCGAAATAATCATTTGTTTACAAACAATGTAAGATTTTTTTAATAATACATTTTCTCCGTAAATAACTTGTTATTTACCTAAACAATGTATTGTTGGAGGCACGGTGGCCTAATGGTAGAGCTTTGGCTTGCGGATCTGAAGGTCCCGGGTGCAAACTTGTTTTTTCCAACCTAGTTCCAGCCATTCGCCCAAAAAGGCAATCACCGAAGTCGAACGAAGCTCTCCGATGTGTTACGAAATGATGCTTGCACGACTACGACTAGTTGACATTAAAAATGATCGCTGTTGCTTCTAATTCTGTTCGATTTACACAGATTAGCATTTCGCAACGGCATACTTTGTTAGTATGAGCATAATTATTATCGACCATATTTATTATTTGCGTTCCTTGATTTGCATTTTGTTAGTTCTCAGCAGTAGGCTAATAATAGCATTCCCCATTTCCTGTCTAGAACCAAGTAGACACTGTTATACAGTATACATAAGCTTAATCTACATTATATATTATAAGTCAGTCTCCGCGCAGCGAAGAAGCTCACTAGCTGAATATAATTATTAGACCTGTATTGTTTGTTTTATACGTAAATAAATGTATAAACTATATTTATTCTAATTAATAATAAATTACGCCTATACTTTATAATATTCGAATCTTTAAATTTCCTGAGAAGGACGAGTAGGCTAAGCGAATTTTTTTTATAACTCGAGATCAGAGTTATATTAATAGCTAATTAGTTATTCATTGCTTACAGGGTCCAGCGGACTGCAAAGAGCCGAATCAGGACCACAAAATCAAGACCACAACTTCGCTAGTAGTAGCAGCAGCAGCAGCAGCAGCAGCAGCAGTAGTAGTAGTAGTAGTAGTAGTAGTAGTAGTAGTAGTAGTAGTAGTAGTAGTAGCAGTAGTAGTATAGTTATTTAGTTAAATCTTTAATTTATTTATTTGTTTTGTTATTATTATTATTATTATTATTATTATTATTATTATTATTATTATTATTATTATTATTATTATTATTATTATTATTATTATTATTATTATTCCTACTTTTAAAAAAAGAAGAAGAAAAGAATAGTGTGCTGCTGTGCGTGCTCAATGGTATAAATATGGTCAGTGACGTTTTGTTTTGTTTTTGCTGAAGTTGGGTGTAACCCGAAATATTCAGATGGTGTTATTGGTTATTTTTTCTTATAGATTTACCAAAGTTTTCAGATGATTTATGGAAATTTCCGCCTGCCACGCAACATTTTTTTAATATGTGTTTCTCATTAAAATACATATCATTGAAATACATATAACACATTTACTGTATCAGTTAAAAAGAATAATATTAGTTAAATAAATAATTGATTTGGTGCTTGCAATAAAAATGTCACTGTTTTTGAGACCATTATAAACTTGCTTTGCCTTGTTGTGCTGAAGGGACATCAACGTATCCATAGCGCTTTGAAGTTTTGTCATGGTTTTATTTGTTGATATAGATGTGAAAACGTTGTATGTGTGCATTATGTGTTATGCATTACTTTTACTCTTTATTCAGAGTGACTGACTGATCAACAACTGGGCTGGTACTGAAGGGCGGCCCATGAGTTGCAGTACCTGTATATCATACTCAAACAAAATCGCCTCAACCGTTTTTTTAATATATTGAGCAGAGCGTGCTTAGCATCAAAATGACTTCAGTGGCATTGACCTTTGCGGCAGATCAAATATGATGGCACGGGAGTCTGGCCACTGACCCGTGTAATGTTCCTATGAACTTTGGTCAAAATCATCCTCTTACTAGTTCTTGAGACATGGCATCCAAAGGACCGACCCACAGGCTGCCAGAAATTTTCTCGTAACAGTCCCCTCACCCCCTCCACCTTCCCCCTTTCCCTCCTCCCCCCCGAGCGCGACCCTCTCCCTTACTCCCCCCCCCCCCCAACTATTTGAAAGTAATTCCAGACATGTCTGGAAATATAAGAAGAAGGAGTGAAAGGAAAAATGTCAATTGTTCACTGACCTGAATTGCCGGCAACGTGCTCTAGCATGAAGTGCAGCTTGTTTGCAGTATCAAGTATGGCCAGCGACTCGTTCCGGGGTCCTGCCAAGCACGCGTCACGTGCTGCCATCCAATTTATAAACTCCGACGTCACTACTCTGAAGCATGTCATGCTGACGCGATCGATGACGTAGTTCTCGGCGTGTGGACAGCGGTCTGAAAACACAAACATACACTTTGTTTAGCCTATTACAAGACTATGATGACGATGATGGCAGCGTTATGAACATTAATGGACTCACATCCGATGATGAGAAATCAGAGATCGAGAGCATGCAATTACTTGCTTTCCTTTTTTAAAATGATATATATAGGGTCTGCTTCCTCTTTTGTCATCGTCACTGTAAAACAATATATATATATATATATATATATATATATATATATATATATATATATATATATATATATATATATATATAGATAGATAGATAGATAGATAGATAGATAGATAGATAGATAGATAGATAGATAGATAGATAGATAGATATAGATATTGGAAGCAGACCCTATCAGTGTCTTACTTGAATCTGGTCGGTAATATAGCCACCCGCTGTCCACAGTTGCGTTGCTAGGCGACACGAAGACCAGCCATTGAGGAGCGCAGATGTGACTGACGGGACTGTAGAAAACCGAATTGCAAGTAGGCTCTCGCATGCAAACTGCGGCACATGCCATTGGGGATTTCGTCTTCAGAGATGACGTCACGGCGTTCGGCAGAGGGCGATATTCCCTGACCCATTTTCTGGTGAGCACTTGGGGTTGACTGGAAAAGAGGGACGAACAAAAAAAAAGTTAAACTCGTGCTGCACCCCAAGTCGCTCAGCGTTTGACTCGGTTTTAGCGGTACCCTACTTTTCTAATACCTTCTTCCATAACTGATAATCAGAATGAGGGCAATGAGGTTGAGTTATACTAAAACCGGCTAATTCCTACAAGACTGGATTTAACCTATTAACCTATTATCTCCCTTGCGGAAGTCTTCTCAGAGGTAAAGGCGAAGACCCAAATTCGGGTTACTTTGAAATAGGTCATAGGTTTAAGCCATACTCCTAGAATATAAACCTTAAAACTTTTTTCATAAAGTTGAACGTATATAGGGTAAGACGGATGGATTATTGCAATGGTTCAGAGGTTTTCTTTTGCCCTTCATGGGCTTTTTTGGGAATAAATTTGCCTTGCCTAGCGTTGTTCTCATCCGCCGTTGCATTGCTTTCCTGCAGCCTACTTGTTAAAGGGGTCCACTTTGACCGCGTCTTCTCGCCAGATCCGTTTTAACATTCACAGCAAATATTGCCCCACTTTAAAAAAATACAAAGATAAAAAAGAGTTTCAACCCCTCCTCCCCCCTCTCCCTTCCCCCACCCCACAAAAAAACGACTTTTGAAAGTATAGTTATTTGTTATATCCATTTATTTCCTTAGCTTTTGCGCCTAGTAATAGCAATTGCTAGCTACCCTTATAGCGCTAAAAATTTCATCTAGTAGCTCGTAAAGCGTAGTAGTGTACCGTTAAATAGATCTCAGGAAATCACTCCATGTCATAACAGATATGGAAAAGTCAAACTTTAGCAGTTGGTTTGAGCAACGAAAGTGGCCTTTCCCGTTGGCTTATGTAATAACAATACGAATTTTAGGGTAATCCCGTTTTCGCCCAAAGTAAAGAAAGCCTTCAAATTGAGATCCTTAAGATAATAGTGCATTAATCCTGTGCTTGTGTGAATTGTGTAATGTTAATGGTTTTGCACCTTTCTGTGTTCTTTGTTGGGAGTGTGATATATTATAGGTGTGTTTATGTGTAGGTTTAGGTAAGATGACTATTTCAATTCATTGGTTTATCTATATTAATATTTGTTTTAGTTATGATTAGTATTGTCTGTAATTAATTTTGTAATGTGATTTGTATTACACTCTGCGCCATGTATATATATCTATAGTTTGAAAATGTGATGGAATTTTATCTCGTCATTGAATTTGTCTTGAGGAAGGTTTTAATACCGAAATATTGACGTTTATTTTCTCATCTTTTTATCTTGACTACGATAATCGATTCAGATTGATGAATTTGTACGATGTAAGGTTCTAGATAATTACAGTCCTGATTTTGTCCAATCAAAATAGAATCTATGGTCATTGACACATTATTATAACGGTGCGGAATAAAATACAGAAATAATTTTCTATTACTTTTCATTGTTACGTTCAAAGATCATGACACTAACAATGTAGCCTATTATGTTAATTATACTGCACATTTACAAACAACTGTATGTGTATGTAGATCTGGCCACTTTAGAAGCTACATGCTGAACCAACACTTAAATATAATTGTCGTTAATAAACTTAAATATTAGATCAATTAGAAGAAGATAAACTATAGATCAGCTACTATTAGGAATTATGAGATTCACCAAGGCAGAAAAAAAATTGCTTTATATTGCACTGATAAAATAAATTGTGTTAGTCACTAAAACAAGTGAGGAAGTGGACCTACCAGAATAAACATGAAAGCGCTCTTAAAGTGAGCCCGGTCTCAAGCTGTACACTAGATAGTTTAAGTATGGAAGAATCAAATAACCAAATTATTGATGAAAGATCTCCGGTGCCGTTTTGTAAATGCTTAAAAAGACATTGGGCTCTTTGATAACGTCACGGCGTGAACCTAGCAAAAGGGTCATTGATGGAGTAATCTAGCGTCACTCGATACCACAGGCACCACAATATTCTCGTTTGGCTAATTCACAACAACGTTTTGTTTGGTCACGCTTGGCTACGTATATGTGTGCGCTAGTACCTGTATTTCAACGGAGATAAGCGCAGTCATTTACTGATATAGCAGACGACCTTTTGAACGGTTGGAAACGACGTTTAAATTCAAATTTCGCAATTATCAGATACAAAAATGTATCAATTTATAATTAAATAGACATCGCGGTGAAGGAGACATTTTATTGTTTATTTTTTCCACAATTGTGATCTCCGCACTTTAAATTTGATACAATTAGTTGCTACACAACCCTCCAAAATCACCCATTAGTTAGGAATTGTGCAATTGAGATCGAGGCCGATGAAGGCTTGGAAAGGTCAACATCCGGAATTTCATTTTCTTGCAATTCTTGATTCGTGAATAGTTAATCTAATTCATACTGAACTAATAGGCATCAAAGAACAAGATACATTTATCAATGTGTTGTGTGAGTGTGCGTGTGGTGTGTGTATGGGTGTGGGTGTGTGTGTATGTGCACGAGTTCCTTATTTCTTGCCTGTTACAGCAGAACTCTGTGAAAACATTGTTCTCAAAATGGCCACAGCACTCCAACAGGCACCTACTTCAAGGTAAAGCGTCACCATTAAAAAAACAAACACCATTAGTGCAAAAACGAAACTCATATAATGGAAAAGTGCTGTTATCTTTGCTTTAATAGAAACAAATATATCAAAGGGAGACAAAAGGTACGTGTAGAACACAAGTAATGAGTGCCTCGCTTAAAGAGCTGGGACTGGAGTTTATTGATAACACCTTGTATAGGCCTACAATCCTTATTAGATGATATTCTCCGTGGACTGATGGAAATGATAGGAAAGATCTATCTCCTCTTCTCTTCTGCCAATGGTGTACATTTGTGGATATGTGCCATAGATACAGATTGCCTAGTCGCGGTGTTTTCAGCTTCTCAGTGTATGGCTGGGCTTGGTGAAAATCAAGAGACTGATTTTCAAACGCATGAGAAGAAAACCTGAATGAAGTCCTCGGGAGGAAAAACACCTTCATGCGAAAAAAGTATCCAGAAATATAACAAAGGTGAAATTATTTGTAGTTATGGGCAATTTAGATACATCGGGTCACAGTAAGGCATTTTAGTTAACCCTCCAGTAATTTCTATAATACAAGTACATACGTCGAGAACACTAAAACTGAAGTGTTAGGGAAACGTACTGAACGTCAGTCTGCTTGCTTCATCATTAAAATATATTACTCCACAGTACAGAGCACGCTTAAACAGAATGGATAATAAAATCTCAAACAATAAATGAATTAATAAATCAGTCAGTCAGTCTGTCATTAGGTATGAACTTTAGCTTACCCAAGGCTGCACAATGAGAGACACAGACCAAGCCAACAACACGCAAGTCGTTGAAAATGACCAGAGCAAACTTTCATTTTTCCAACCGCCAGAATGACACAGGCAGCGGTTACCCTTCAACAGTCAAGAAAATATGTAATAGATTTCATTTAACTCGATTATCATCAAAGAATTGTTCCACGAAGAGACTATGAAAGCAAGCACAGCCATTTAGGGGGGAGTATAGTTAGATGCTGGGGAAAAAAACTGGACGGTAATGCCCTATCACGATGTGATTCACATGGTCCGGAAATCTGCTCACAACATCGTACATGAAAATGAAAATGCCCAGTATCGATGAAGTTTAAAAAGATATGATATTGAAAACGTTAGTGTGACTTCGACCTTTTGATGACCTTGACCTCCACATGACCATGAACACTTACGTGTGATTAAACAAACTAAGGTGTTAAAAAGCTACTCTGACTTTCAGATGACCTTGACCTTGTGGTAACCTTTGCCTTTACATGTGAGACATATAAGGCCATTCCACTGTATGATGACACATTTTGGCATTTTTGAGTGTTTGGGTTTTGGTCATTTTTAAAAAAATGTTTCCCTT
This sequence comes from Oncomelania hupensis, assembly GCA_036898135.1. Classification (NCBI taxonomy): domain Eukaryota; kingdom Metazoa; phylum Mollusca; class Gastropoda; order Littorinimorpha; family Pomatiopsidae; genus Oncomelania; species Oncomelania hupensis. The sequence continues at coordinate 27,071,359 of CM072515.1, forward strand.
TCCTATACTATCCTATCCTATCCCGTAACTAAAAGGTCGTTGCGGCACCACAGATGATCGTTTAACCAGTGTACCTTATCCTTCTCTGTTCTCAGCAACCCTCATTGCTCAGTGTCAAGCCAGGGACTGTATAAAATTGATCTTGCACAGATTTGCCAAACTTTACGAACATTTTCATTTTCGAGTGAATACACAGTCATCACAGCAAGGTCCTCCTGAAAATAATCATCAACAGGTTGAAACTCCAAGCTAAACAAATCATAGCTGAAGAACAAGCAGGATTCAGGGCAGTGCAAAGTACCACTGAACGGATTTTCAACCTAAGAATAATCTGCGAGAAATACCTACAGCATCAACAACATCTATATTATGTTTTTGTAGACTTCAAGAAAGCGTTTGGCGGAGTCTGGCATGCAGCTTTGTGGGCAACCATGAGAGTGTACAACACCAGCCTTAACATGATTGAAGTCATCAAATGCCTGTATGACAATGCTACCAGTGCAGTCCTCCACAACAGCGCCATCGGGAACTGGTTTAGAACAACAATCGGTGTGCGTCAAGGATGCCTACTCACTTCAACACTCTTCAACATCTTCCTAGAGCGCATCATGTCAGATGCACTGTCAGATAACGAATGCACAGTCAGCATAGGGGGTAGAGCAATCTCCAACCTCCGTTTTGCGGATGACATTGATGGATTGGCTGGATAGCAACAAGATCTTGAACAGCTTGACACCACCTCCAGAGCCTATGAAATGTAAATAAGTGCAGAAAAGACCAAAATGATGACCAACAACACCAATGGCATCAACATGGACATCAAAGTCCAAGGCCAATCCCTCAACACAGCACATAGCTTCAAATATTTAGGAGCCATTGTAGGAAAGTCCTCTCCAGGATCGCACAAACAACTGCTGCCCTGATAAGTTTGAAGCCCATTTGGAAAGACAGGACCATCAATTTACATTCCAAGGTAAGTCTGCTGCGCTCCTTTGTCATCTCCATCTTCATATACGCTTGCGAAACATGGACTCTCACAGCAGATCTACAACGAAGAATACAAAGCATGGAGATGAGGTGCTACAGACGACTTCTGTGCATTTCCTATACCAACACATCACCAACAACGAAGTCCGAAAGACCATAACACAAGTCATTGGACAACACGATGACATGCTCACAGTGGTGAAGAAACGGAAACTCCGATGGTATGGCCACCTCACCAGAGCATCAGGCCTTGCAAAGACCATCCTGGAAGGCACTGTGCAAGGAGGCAGAAAAAAATGGAGACAGAAAAAGGGGTAGGAGGACCACATTCGAGAATGAACTGGTTTGACATTGAGCGAGGTCATGAGGGTTGCTGAGGACAGAAGAAGACGGAGTACGCTGGTTAAGCGATCATCTATAGTGCCACAACGACCTTCGAGTTACGGAATAGAATAAGGGGAAAAATAGGAATACACAAAAGCACAAATTGACATTTTTGTACACGCATACGAGTCAAAAGCAGTAGTTTAGGTAAAGCAATAGTAATGGTATTGTTGCTTATCCTAGTACACAGTAAGAAAGATCATATGAACTGTGTTGTTACATGCTCAACTGCACCACAAGAGATGAAATGCAGTCTATCAAAGGATTTCTTCAGTACCTAACACGGTTGGTTCAATATGGATGCAGAATATGTGCAGTCAAGTGACGAAAGCCACAAGTCTTTCATTGAACTATACAAAGCCCTCCACGTGAACTTTTCTATCGATCCTGTTTTATCAGTCTTGCCACTGTTTGTCCACTCCCATCCTCCCTGCTCTATCTTTTGGACTCTCTGTCAGGTACTTCAGATAATATCTATAAATATTTTGAAATAATCAGGAATCAGAACTATCCAAATGGCTGTCTGTCTGTCCGTTGCACGTCATATCTCAAGAACCACTGGACAGATTTTGACAAAACTTCATAGAAACATTATATCAGTGGCCATCCTCCCGTGCTATATCTATCTCAAAGGTCAAGGACGTTAGTTTGAACTTGTTGCTAAACACGTTTTGTTCAACATCTCAAAAACGGCAGAACCGATTTTGTTCATTGTGTGTCTACATTGTGTGTGTGTATTTCCGTGATAAATATAGGCCTCATCATTGATAGTCATCTCTCCATGGTGAATCATACCGATGAAGTTGTTATGACTTGTTACTATTTCATCTGCATGCTGGATAGACTTCGACCGTTGTTAAACCATCGTACAATGCCGATACAGTCTCTTTGATCTTGTCACGACATGATTTCTGCAACAGTTGTCTCAAGATACGCATATCAGCGCATTAATGAATCTGCCCCGTCTTATCCATTAACCTTCACGTTCTATTCGTTCCTCAAGTCAGCCCCAGCTTGAAATACCCTGTGTGCGAACTGGCAATACCAATAAGAAGACAATTGGTGTTCAAGCTTTTGCCAACTCAGCTCTCCGACTTTGGAACACCCCCCCCCCTCTCCCCTTGAATTTGAAGCAGAGTTGTTCTTCGGCATCATTCAGAAAGGGACTGAAAACACACCTCTTTCAACTCTGAAATTCATACACAAAAGACTGTGTTGTTTGTAAATATGTTTTTATGACTGATGATGACTAGGCTCCTATTTTTATTCTTCAAGTGCATTGAGCATGACTTTTTCATTAAATTCTACGCCTTATAAGACTGCAATCATCATCATCATCATCATCATCATCATCATCATCATCATCATCATCATCATCATCATCATCGTCATCATTATTATCATAATCATCGTCATCATCATCATCATCCCCAGCACCATCCATCTGTTGTAGGGGATGGGTTAGTCTTCGATACAGAAGGGAATTACGGAAAAAGCGCCGATGGCTGCAGGATGAAAAGGATTGTGAGGGTGACGGAAAGACCCCAAAGCTATGAAATTTCCTTGTAAAATATTTATTTGCAAGTATCTTCGTTTTTTTTAACCACTTTTAGCTAACCTATCTTAATTTAAAAGCATATTTTCTAAATATTCGTTTGTTTACAAACAATGTAAGATTTCTCTAAATAATATATTTTTTCCCATTGTTACACTCAGTTTGATGTTGGTGTTTTTCTATCAGTATCTGATTCAGCCCCGATGCTTGAATTCCTGATAGTTGTGTAACTCAGATTCGTTTATTCACACAGCCTGTCCAAACAGCATACAAATCACAAAGTCGACGTATGAAGTTTTCCACTTTTATTCAGCATACATCAACAACTGCATACAATTCTCAATTCAACTCAACAACTTTCACAGCAACTTTCCAAATCACTATCAACAACTTTACTCTCTTTCAACAGCGACTCGGCTCACGATTAAATAACCTCTCTCTTTTCTGGAACGATTTGGTACGTGGTAGAAATGACGCACTGCCACCAATCGAACTAAAGATCGTCATCACTGACTTACGTCATTCACATTTTCTCTACTTCCGGGAACATTCACGACCTTCGATATCCATCCGGAAATTTCTATCAAGAGTAAACACGCATATCCAGAAGATTTTCAAATAATATCGACTAACGCAAATTATCAACGTTATACAAAGCCTCTCCTAACAACAATGCAAACTCAAATCAAAGGTAAATAAACACCATTATTGAATACTTTGCAAAACGAAACGATTAGATCTATCGTACACGCTTCCGACATACTTTCGTTCGCGTTTCAACGTAACATAACCCCCCACTCAAGAAGAAATTTACCCAATTTCTTTCAACAACGTTGAAACGTAATGCACAAACAAAGTTTAGAATTAAAACTTATTTCAGATTGTCTGAACACTGTCACTGTTCTCAGCTCATTCACACAGAGTCAATGGTTTTCATCTTCAAATCTGCCTAGATATTGTCAATTGTTCACAGTTCATTCACACAGAGTCAAAGTTCCTCATCTGCAAGTCTTTCTGGATACTGTCAATGTTCACAGATCATTTACACAGTCAATGTTCTTTACTCACACACTCTGCTGAGGAAGTCCGCACCAACATTGTCTGATCCTTTGATAGATTCTACTCGCATGTTAAAGTTCTGCAAGTACATAGCCCATCTCATGATCCGACTGTTCACAAACTTGGCAGAGTTCAAGTAAGTTAGCGGCTTGTGATCAGTCTGTAGCACGAACTTCACTCCTTGAAGGAACAGTTCGAACTTCCGGATTCCCCATATGATGGCAAGGCACTCTTTCTCCATGGTCGAGTATTTTTTCTCAGCCCTGGACAGCTTCTTGCTGGCGTAACTGACCGGAAATAGTTTCCCTTCGTGCTCTTGCATCAGTATGGCGCCGATGCCTTCGTCCGCTGCGTCTGTCCTTAAGACGAATTCCTTGGAAGTATCGGGCAGTCGTAGCACCGGATCCTTCGAAAGGAGGTCGCGCACAGTCTGGTATGCCCTCTCCTGAGACGGTCCCCACTGCACTTGGTTTGGACAGCCTTTCCGCACCAGGTCCGACAAGGGTGCTGTGATGGCGGAGTAGTTTGGTACAAACTCCCTGTAGTATCCAGCCAACCCCAGGAAAGATCGCACCTGCTTCTTGGTTTGGGGACGTGGAGCGTTCAGAATCTTGGTGACGTTTTCTAGTAGAAGCCCCTTCTGTCCTTCTTTTAGCGAATGGCCGATAAAGTCTACGTTGTCAGTCCCCAGAATGCACTTACTGGGTCTCACGGTCAGGTTGGCTTCTGTGAGACGGTGAAACAGCTCCCTCAAGGTCTGCAGATGCTCTTCCCAGGTGCGAGTGTGGACTAGCAGGTCGTCCCAGTAACACACGACATTGTCCATCCCTTTGAGCATCTTCTTCATCCCTCTCTTCAGGGTAGCTCCGCTGTTGACCATGCCAAAGGGCATCCTTAGGCACTCGTACGTCCCATCAGGGGTTATAAAAGCAGTCTTTGGTATGTCCTGTTGACGCACGGGGACTTGCCAATAACCTTTGCTGAGGTCAATCTTTGAGAAGATTCTACTCCCCGATAATTGGCGGAAGAGGTCTGCTGCGGTAGGCATCGGCTCAGGGTCGAAGACGGTGATCTTATTAACCTTCCTGTAGTCGATGCATACTCGGTTGCTCCCGTCCTTCTTCTTCACGACCACGACAGGGGACGCGTAGGGGGAACTGGACTCCTTGATGATGCCCATCTTCAGCATCTCATCGATGTCTTTCTTCAAGGATTCACGGGCCTTGAAAGGGATCGGGAAGGGCTTGGATCGAACAGGGATATTCGAAGTGAGGTGGACTTCGTGTTCGACCAAAGTTGTAGAGCCAGGGACATCGCTGAAGTTGTGGGGAAACTCGCCCATAAGGTCCTTGAGCTCCAACTTTTGACCTTCCGTCAAGCTCGGTCCTAGCTTAACATCATTGATGCCTTCTTTGCTGTGGAAGTCTCCAAGTTCCAACAGTTCCTCGCTATCAAAGCTGTTATCGATCTCAGCTGCTGTTGCTGCATGCACAGTCTCTGATGGCCTTTCCACGTACAGCTTAAGGAGGTTGGCGTGGTATATCTTGGAATGCGGGCCGACCTTCACCTTGTAGTCGTTGATTCCCACCACGGTCTCCACTTCGTACGGGCCTTTCCACTGCATCAGCAACTTATTATGATCAGTAGGTAGCAGCACCAGCACTTTGTTGCCAGGTTTAAACTTCCTGCTCACAGCCCTACGATCATAGTAGTGCTTTCCACAGTCCTGGGACTTCTTCAGGTTTTCTCTGGCTATCTCGAGAGTCTGCTCCAGCTTCTCCCGTAGCTCAAACACGTACTGGTAGCTGTTCTTCACCTCTGGGGTGTCTACTTCTTTCGTCCACAGTTCTTTTAAGATGTGCATCGGCCCTCGGATGGTTCTTCCGTACAGCAGCTCGAACGGAGAGAAGCCGGTGGACTCCTGCGGTACTTCTCTGTAGGCGAATAGTAAGGCGTTAATGTAGCGATGCCATTGTCTGGGCTGCTCGCTGCACAGTTTCTTCAAGGTGGACTTCAGCGTAGCATTGAACTTCTCGACAAGCCCGTTGCACATCGGATGGTAGGGTGTCGTAGTCAAATGCCGGATGCTCAGCAGTCTGTTGACCTCCTTCATGCAGTCAGAGACGAACTGCGTCCCGAGGTCTGTCAGGATTTCTTCAGGCACTCCAAGTCTACTGAACATGTCCACTAGCGCCTCTGCAACAGTTTCAGTGTCAATCTTCTTCAAAGGCACTGCTTCTGGGTACCGAGTCGCATAGTCCACTAAAGTCAGTACCCATCGATGACCTTCTTCACTCGGAGGTCTTATTTCGCCGATTAAGTCTAAGGCCACCCTCTTGAAAGGTCGGTCGATCAAAGGCATCCTCTGCATAGGCACTTTCGGGACCCTTCCTCGAGGTATGGTCTTCTGGCAAATGTCACATGATCGGCAGAAACGGCTAACGTCCGCATGAAGTCCTGGCCAGTAGAACACCGCCTGGATTCTATCTGACGTCCTCTTGATACCCAGGTGACCTCCCATGATCGAGTCATGCGCTACTTCCATCACCTGGCGCCTTAGCGGTAACGGTACCAATACTTGACGTAGTGGTTTACCTCCGTTGACCCTCGGATGCTGGAAGATTCTGTACAGGATCTTGGCCTTCACCTCAAAATAGACCGTGCCACTGCCCTTGGTCACGTGGTCTTGGCGGTTCCTATACTTGTTTAAAGTGCTATCAGCTTCCTGGAGCTGGATCAGCTTATCTCTGTCCACGATGGCAGCTTTGGAGTTGTCGGCGACCTTCAGTGGTGTAGACACCTTGTCTCTCTTGGCCTGGGCCCTGGTAGTAACAGCACTGACGATCTCTGGTCGGCAGGGCTGAGCCGGAGTAACCACATTGTCCCGTAGCAGCTCTGTAAGGTCTCCATCGGGAAACGGCAATGGATCCTCCTCCACAACTTCGACGCGTTGGGTTGAGGCAGGACTCCACTCTGGATCGGGGTCGTCGGGTCGTCTCGCGCCGTCGATATTCCCGATCATCAAATCATACAGCGGCTTCTTCAGGCAAACCGCTTCGACTTCGCCTATGTAGAAAGGGGCGTTGACATGAATCTTCGCAACTGGCGCTCTCACACATTTGCTGTCGGCCATAAGTGTCCATTTAAAATCGCCAGTGAACTGTTCTTTAGCGATTAGGTCTTCTTTGACGATGACCCCACTGCAGCCAGAGTCTCTTAAAACAGTCACTTCATGATTTCCGACGCGTCCCTTTGAAACAGGCATGTTCTGTACGGTCACAGCTGCGCTGGCGACGACGGGGATGGATTTCCCGTTGGCAAGGAGGAGTTGGCCATCGGTTATGCACTCTTGCACGTCCGCATGGGTAGCTGTGCGCTCGGTCTCACTCGGAAGAATGACGCTCCCGCCGCACACTTGATGGTCAGATCTACTGGTTTGCCGTTGATTGGAGAAACGTCTCTGTCGGTTGCCCGCCGCTGCGTTGTCCGTACTGCTCCGCTGTCCGCTACTTTTGTTTTGAGGACAGTTAGCCGCCCTGTGGTCTGTAGCGTTGCAGGTGAAACAGCCTCTTGAATGCCCTTCCCTGGGAGGTGGCGTGGAGTCAGTCTGTCTCTGGCTCGTCTGGCTCCCTTGGATCTGGTTCACATGGTTTCCAGTCTTCTGAAAGTGTTTCGTCGCGCTGGGTGGCCCCAACGTTTTCTCATGAGCGATGAGATATCTTTCAGCAGCCTCAGCAACGTCTTTTAGCGTCTGCAACTTTTGTATTTCCAAGTGGATCGCGAGGTCCTTAGGGCAGGCTTTGAGTAATTGTTCCCTCACGATCAGCTCATGGAGACTCTCGTAAGTCTTCCCTTTGCCTGATAATTCCACCCACTTGTGTAGATATGATGACAGGCGCTCCACAAATTGCTTTGGTGTCTCGTCTGACAAAGGCCGGCATTCACGAAAGCGTTGACGGTAGCCCTTTTCTGTAAAGTTGTAGCACTGCAATAGGGCCGCTTTCAAAACGTCGTAGTCTTTGGCGTCATTATTCGACAGTCTACTGTAGACATCGAGCGCCTTCCCCGTCAGTAATGCGCTGAGTATGATCGCCCAGTCTTGACGTTGCCATTTAGCGCTTTCGGCGAACCTTTCAAACCTCGCTAGATAGCTGTCGATCTGGTCCTTTTCGTCGATGAATGCTGGCAATTTTGGAACTTTGAAATCACTGATAACTTGTGGAGCATGCTGCTGTTGCTGGATGCGCGCCAACTCTAGTTGGTGCTGACGCTCAGCTTCTCTTTCTTGCCGCTGCTCTTCTCTTTGTTCACGGCGACGTTGTTCTTCTACTTCTCGACGCTTCTCTTCCAATTCTCTTTCTTCGCGCCGTCGCTGTTCTTCTCTTTCTTCACGCAATATTCTCTCCTGGCATTTGACGTACTCCGTCAGCTGTTTGCCTTTTAGATTTAGTTCAACCCCTTTCTGCCAGAAGTCAGCCATCTTGATGCTTCTGGAAAGTTCTTTTCTAGAAGGTTCTTTTCTGGAAAGTTCTTTTTCTAGAAAGTTCTTGACTGTAGAGTTCTTTTTCTGGAAAGTTCTTGACTGTGCTGTACCTTTCTAGACTGTTCTAGAACAGCACGCTTTCTGCAGTAGCGCTGATGCTTGTCACTAGTCGCCTTCGCTGACGCAGGCCCCGCTGTCCTCGTCGTATGCGACGCTGCACCACGCTGGTGTTGATGTATACGCTCCTGTGCTGAAGTAGACGCGACGTTCGCTCGCCGCTCTCTGTAACACTGGCGATGTAGCTCCGAGACTGTCCCTCGACGTAGTCCTGCGGCAGCTACGTAGTCCCGATCTGTTGTTCGCTCACGAAGCAACTCTTCAGCGACCACACGCCCTTGCAGTCAACCCGAATCTATCGGATGTAGTCCCAGTATGTTGGCCCCTCTCGACGCAACTCGTTGGCGGCTACCCTCGATGACTGCTTCTCGTAACGTTGACTCGCTTGTTGTAGCAGTTGAACCCTTGGCTATGGCGTGAATCGCGGCTTGACCCCCAAAATGTTACACTCAGTTTGATGTTGGTGTTTTTCTATCAGTATCTGATTCAGCCCCGATGCTTGAATTCCTGATAGTTGTGTAACTCAGATTCGTTTATTCACACAGCCTGTCCAAACAGCATACAAATCACAAAGTCGACGTATGAAGTTTTCCACTTTTATTCAGCATACATCAACAACTGCATACAATTCTCAATTCAACTCAACAACTTTCACAGCAACTTTCCAAATCACTATCAACAACTTTACTCTCTTTCAACAGCGACTCGGCTCACGATTAAATAACCTCTCTCTTTTCTGGAACGATTTGGTACGTGGTAGAAATGACGCACTGCCACCAATCGAACTAAAGATCGTCATCACTGACTTACGTCATTCACATTTTCTCTACTTCCGGGAACATTCACGACCTTCGATATCCATCCGGAAATTTCTATCAAGAGTAAACACGCATATCCAGAAGATTCTCAAATAATATCGACTAACGCAAATTATCAACGTTATACCAAGCCTCTCCTAACAACAATGCAAACTCAAATCAAAGGTAAATAAACACCATTATTGAATACTTTGCAAAACGAAACGATTAGATCTATCGTACACGCTTCCGACATACTTTCGTTCGCGTTTCAACGTAACACCCATAGATAACTTATTATTTACCTAAATAATACATTGTTTACGTAAATAAATCATAATAATTATAGGTAAATAAGGTATTGCTGCTACATAAAATTATTTACCTATTATTTAGTAGATTGTGTTTAAGAATGTATTATTTAGAAATGTTTCTAAATAATGATTTCTTTACCTATATATTGCATTATTTAGCATAATTTGCTGAATAAAGTATTACTTAGAAGATGTTGCTCAATAATGCATTATTTCCGTAAACAATTCATTGTTTAAGGACTGCAATTTTCATTATTTAGAGTGTGATGGGGTCCTGGTGGTGGTTGTGGCTTAATAGGGTTATATCTTTCTTTGACCATTGTCCGGAATCACCAAACATAATTTACAAAAATATTCACAAACATAAATAAAACAGGCAGGCTGGAAGGTGTGCGTTGTGGCAACTTTACTGAACACATCAACACATCTAAAGATTATTGTCCACAGCAAACTTAAAAACACTCTTGACTAGTCGAATTGACAGTCTTCACAAATCTATCTTAAACTCTTCTGCAGTTCACAAACTCTCTATATTCTGACTACGACATTGTTCTACACTAGCTCCTATAGTCTATTTCCACGTTCTAACTTACTCTAACTGAATTACACATCTTCTCTCTGGACAGTCCTAGTCTCGTATTCCCCCACCCCCCTTAGACTTTTCTACCAGTCCTTCTCTCTCTATCCTTCTATCTCTCTCTATCTCTCTTTCTATCTCTCCTGAGTCCCTTTTCTGCTCCCGTTCTTATTCTCCTCATCCCAGCAACAGTTCGGACCTAAACTCTACTGTTGGTCCTAACACTCGTTTTTCCCTCCTCCTTCCTGCCAATCAAACCCTGAGACCCATCCGTGATGGTACTTCTATCTCCTAACGTCCCTTTAAGCTCTTCATCTGACCTAGCGTCATTACTTAGATCTCTACTAAATAATTTACCCCTTCTGTAAGGCACTTTAAAACGATAAGCATAACTACCTGCATGGTATTGAGGTCCTCTCCCGAGAAGGTCTGGACATTAACAGGGAGATATAATTCTACATCCAACTTTGACCCTGCCCGTTGACTTCGTAAACTCTTGGACCGATAGCAGTAACAAGTCTGGCACAACAACCCCCGTTGATACAAAGTTAAAACCAAGCTTTCCAACTGCTATCTTAGCTCGTCAATCCCTCTGTTTTCTGCTCTGACAGACCGGGAAACAAACCATCCCAAGGTCATACAAAGATGCCGAGAATGGACATGAACCGATTCTCTTAAGAGATACATGATAAGGTTACAGAGAGAATACAGAATACTAACCAAATCAAATACATCTATATATATATAAATTGCTTAGCCGGAAGTCCTTCTTCGCCTCTACTATAAAGTTTGTCCGGTATGGACGCTGATCTGGGCAGGTGCTGGGCGCCGCGGGTCGGCCTGCTGTGTGCTCAAAACCCACGAAATCGTTATAGCCGACATATCCTTACCGAACATTTAACCGTTTCTGAGATAAATAAATAAACAAAATGTCCACAAACTGCAATAGCCTCATTCCGCGCGCTTCCATTAAAAATCAAATTGAGGTTTCAGCATGTTTTCTCATATAGACCAAAAAATTGATGCTCTTTATAGGAAGCATTGGTAGCTTAGTTAGTAAAACATTCGCCTACCGTGCAGGACGACCCAAGTTCAAACCTCACGCGGGGAGTTTTTTTTTTAACACTACAATATGGATATTTTTCTGTTTAAATTAGGCTTTTTACCTTTAATTTATTATTATTATTTTTATTATTATTATTATTATTATTATTATTATTATTATTATTATTATTATTATTATTATTATTATTATTATTATTATTATTATTATTATTTATACACTAATAATAAATTATTATTATTACTATTATTATTATTATTATTAGTAGTAGTAGTAGTAGTAGTAGTATATCTTATATCAAATTTTCTTTTAAAACCTTGGTGTTTTTTATGATTTCTATTTGTATTATTCTATATTCAATATTATTATTATTATTATTATTATTATTATTATTATTATTATTATTATTATTATTATTATTACCAAGGATCGGGATGGGGTGGTACGTGTAGGTAAAAGGGGGCTACGGGTAGGTTTAAAGGGGCATGGGTAGGCATAACGGGGATACGGGTATATATAAGGGGGTATGGTGATGGTCGATTCCTTTCATCCATACCTGCGAAACGATCAACGGGGAAGTATCAAGGAGGGTACAGGTAGGTTACCAGGGGGGTACGGAAGGTATCAAGGGGGTACACAGTAGCTCAATGCCGATGTGAGCAGCACTCTTAAGTTCTCCCACATTTTGCTGGCTGCGGGCTATTTATAGCTTGCCTACACCCTCCCTTTCAGTGAAAGGAAAGGCAAGAAGAGCACTGGCAAAGCTATTTATAGCTAGCCTGGCTGAACTAGCTTCAAAACCTAAAAGCTTTGGTTGAGTCGGTGTGGGTATGGGGAGGTATCAAGTGGGTTCGGGAGGTATCAAGGGGGTATGGTGAGGCATCATGGGGGGGGGGAGACGGGGAGATATCAGAGGGGGTGAGTATGGTGAGGTATCAAGGGGGATATGGGGAGGTATAATCGTCCAAATGAAACTCGCTCACAACAGTTGTCTCTCTGTCTACATTTTAAACAGCAACCTGTGTACCCTGGCTTGCCAGGGTACAAAAACCACTAGTTCACTATAATAAAGCGTTGTTTCCACACATAATCATAGCATGCAGAATGATTACATCAGACAATATACCAAACCAATGAAAACAATACTTCAAGCGCATATTAAAATGTACATTCCTAAAGAAAGTCCTAAACCTACCTCAATCGGGAAAGGATATCAACTACTGGTTAAAAGATTCTATAACTTATTAGCAGACCATACCTCTTAAATCATCGTTATTATCTTTCTATATTTAAGTTTATGCAGGGAATATATAAAATTAGAGTTTACATGCAAACATAGAAACAACATTGTTTTTATGGACTATCAGTCTGTCATCTTAAATTTGCAATAACATAAACCTTCCATATCCAACAGTACTAGCAGATATGCTGTAAATTGCCAAGTAGTTGTTATCATCCGTTAGCTGTTAATTTTCTGGCTTAATCTTTTAACGCTGACAAGCAAGTGGTAGGGCTGGATATGCTGCCGTCAATGCCCACTCTGCCTGATAGCACACAGTTTCATTAGTCAGGTAATACCTACCAGCAAGATCCAGTAAACTGGACGCTCTGACCCTTGCATCTTTACATCTTTCCCATCCCTATTAAACTTGGCATCGCAAAAATTTTCTATCCTAATATCTAACACATTAGCTTTTAGATGTAGGGTGTCTCAGGGATTAGCCTAAGTGAAAGATCAAACATTTTTAACTCTTAACCAAGGCTACGCCAGTTGGTTACAAGAGGATTCCAGGATTCGCTTGAAAACTTGACTTTTATAATTTTACTGCTTTCTATAATTAAATGCAAGGTCTGTCCAAAATTGTGCATCTAACATTTGTGTAAATTATTTATTTTTTCAACTGAAATCAATTTTCAAATTCGAAGATAAAACGTCTGTAACCTCCCGAACACAAACGAAAGGTCAAGATCAGTTTGGTGCGGAAGTGTTCAGTTTTTTAGTATTTCCGTATTTATTTACCTAAAAACTGCGTTGAGACTGTGTTTTCGTTTGTTCTTTGATTTGAATTATGTTTTACTTTCAAACAGAAAGTTTAAATTTATTCGAAACTACCAGGGATTTGCCGATCGGATTGACAAGAAACATGGCGGAAGTACTCTGTGGACTCCACTGCAGCAATGAGACAACAATCTGATGCAAACACGCTTGGTCCACACAAAAATCCAGACGATGGACCTGGAACAGTCTCGCGGAGAGCATCACAACCAGATTGACTAAATCATGGTCAAGGAACGCTTCAGATCGAGCGTCAACATTGGCAGGACACGCACTTTTCCAGGAACAGACATCGGAAGTGACCAAGATCTCGTGATGGTGTCTTTCCGGCTCTACTTGAGGAGAGTAAACACAGCAAAGTGCATCAGACTGACTGAAGTTCGACCTGGACCAACTCCAAGACCCGGAGGTGGCTGAAATATTCAAAGCCACAATTGGAAGGAAATTTGCACCACTGCTCATTTTGGGAGCTGGTGAAGTAGAGGTCAACATTATGACCGCCACCTTCAACTCATCTGTGACAACTGCCGCCGCTGAGAACCTTGGCAATCACCGGCCAAAGAAGAAACTGTGGATTACACCTGAACTTTTGTGTGACAAACAAAGAGAGATGAAAAAGAAAAAGAAAGCCTCACAGAGAGCTGATGCCTACCGAAAATTCCACAGTGACATCCGAAAAGGCATGCGCACAGCAAAGGAGAACTGGATAGAAGATCAATGCCAGGAAATAGAGAACAGTCTGAACAAGAACAACAGCAAGGCGACCTACCAGACTGTGAAGCGGCTGACAAGTGTTAAACAGCCCAAGGTCTCCACGATCCAAAGCAAGTCTGGCATATGCCTTACAGAAGAACAAGAAGTCTTGGATAGATGGACAGAGTACTGCTCTGACATTTACATCCACACACCAAATGGAGACACATTAGTTCTAGCATGTCCTGAGAACAAAGACGAAGAAGAAATCCTCCCAATTCTCCGAGAAGTCGAGGCAGCAATGCAATCGCTGAAGAAGGGGAAGTCAGTGGGGGTGGACAACATACCCGCAGAATTAGATATCAATGAGACACACATCCTATGCAAATTTGATCAACCTCAATTCAAGTTCAAGGTCACTGGAGCTATCCAAAATCAGTTAGTATAGTGTTACGTTGAAACGCGCACGATAGTTCGTGTGTGACGCGCACGATAGATGCGATCGTTTTGTTTTGCTAAGCATGCCGTAACAGAGTGTATTTATCCTTGATTTGATTTTGCGTTGTTATTATAAGAAGATTTGTATAACGTTGGTAATTTTATTTGGTCGATATTATTTGAGAATTTTCTAGAGTTGGTTGTTTACTATCGATCGAAGCGTATGGATAATTCTAGTGGTAACTATAGAAGCTTCCGTCCCAAATAAGGTTGTATGACGTGAGACAGTGATGACGAAATGTATTTTGATTGGTTATAATTATGTCTTGCCCAACGTTCTTTATTTCTCTGGAGTTAGAGAGACTATATAAGTGTCGCACTGTTTCAAAGGAAAGTAGATTGAATTGTAAAGTTGAAAGTGGAAAGTTGAAAGTGGAAAAAGCGATTGTTTGCAGTTGTTGATGTATACTGAATAAAGTTGGAAAACTACATACGACGACTTTGCCTTGTTGCTGAGTGAGCAGGCTGCGTGGATAAATGAATCTGAGTTACACTTTATCAGGTTTCAAGCATCGGGGCTGAATCAACTGATTAAAAAACATCGAGTGTAACATATAGGTACTTTGAGGAGACATTGACTCTAAACTATGAGACATAAAGTTAAAACTTGTTGTGTTCAGAGATGACAGATTGATCTTTCATAAAAGTTTAGTTTGGGGGTTGATCTTGAAGGTCGATAGCATTTTAGGCCTTGCAAAAACATACAAAAAAAATAGGTAATCTCACAGTGGAATGGCTGTTTATTTTAACCCATAGTATGCAACAACATTGGGTTATTTGATCATACATAAGCATGAGAGGTCACATGAAGGCCAAGGTCATCCCAAGGTCATGGTCATCCCAATGTCACTCTTTTTTGGCATAATATAACTTTAGCTATAGTTTATTTGATATTACATGAGTGTATTTGGAGCCGGAGGTCAAGGTCATCTCAAGGTCAAGAGCATAGAGAGATCGAAGTCGGTATTATTTTTGCATTTCTTTTTTTTTCTTCTTTCAGTCATTCATTTTGTAGTTATTTTTGTGTGTTGCTCACAAATAGTTCAGATATTGGCCTATCATTCCAAATTTTCATGTTGCTTCTTTAAAATAAAACCCAGTTACAAACACCGCCAGGAAAATTGGACAATTTTGAAAATGCATATTTTTAGGCTGTGTATGGAAATACCTTTGAATAGTGTGCCATCTTTTTGCCTTTGTTAGTTTCACCTCTTTTTATTTGGTCTCTGCACTTTGCTTTGTTTTGTTTTTCTTGTTCTAGTTCAGTTCGTCACAGTTCGGTTCAGCTCAAATTAGGTAACAGTATCAAGTTACTGAGAATCGGAAACCTATAGTTTGTTTTAGATTTAAAGATGCTTCAGAGAATTCATCTGCATTAAAACCCTTACAAAAAATGTAAACGTAGACACGGTACACTAGCGATCTGAACTGAACTGCACTGCATGGAGTCCGAATAACAAAAACTTGCTTTATAACACGACATCCTTTGGGCACCACTTTTATTTATAAGAAATTTACCATATTTCACACCTAAGATATAGTTTTTTTCAATTAATTTAATTGTTTAGGCATACAAAAATCAGAATCTATGTATTCTAAAGATATATTAATGGATTTGAGTAATTTCTTTCTTTTAAAAACAACAATAACAACGGCACATGTAACTGTTAATATTTTTATTGCTCTATATCAAATCTCTGCGCTATGTTTGTTATCTTCAGTCATTACCATGAGACCTATAATTTCAATGGCTGTAGGGATGGATCCAGTTCCTAAATGATCTGGTGGCAACCAATTATAATAACTTTAATTATTAGGTTATAGGGATATTACGGCTAGATCTGTTTGCCTTTTCGGACCTTTTGTTGTCCCTTATTTAATCTTCTTGGGTTTTTTGCAATCTTTACTATGTGGCCCATCATATTATTTTAACTTTTTAGCATGCTTCTTAGGTTCTATTTTTCTACACTTTTATTTCCTTTTATTCTTTAATTTAATCGATCATTGCTGTATGAAGATAAAGAAAAAGTGTCTGTACAATGAGACAAACAGTTGGCTCCCTCACGCGGAAACAATGACCATTATAGTATCTACTTAATAACACAATGGGTTGGCTAAAGTAAAGTGTTGATCTTCGGTTATTGGTCCCGATAACCGTTAAGAAAAATATCGATTGTTGTGTGGTCCTTGTGAGTCGATCAATAAATTATTGTGTACCAAGATTTAACTAGATCCAGCACGTAGTGTCCTTAGAGATTGACAGAGACGAGAGGAAGGCAGTGTCTGATTTTTTATCGGAAGCCATAGCAGGGATGAAACTCTGCAATTGTTTTTTGTAACAGTAAAATAAACTGAAAAGTAAACGATATACACGTTTATTACTGTAACGGTGACAATACTGAAACAATAGTGGCTGCTTTGATGATGATGATGATGATGATGATGATGATGATGATGATGATGATGATGAGGAGGAGGAGGAGGAGGAGGAGGAGGAGGAGGAGGATGGTGAAGTGGTGGTGGTGACGGCGAATGTTATTTACGCGCTTTATCCCCCCTAAAATGAAGCGATCTATTCGTAACATACACGCTCACCTTCTTCAAAGATAATTATGGTAAAATGGCAAAAAAAAAAAAAAGAAACAAGCAAAACAAACACCACACACACACACGCTGACGCAGAAGTTAATAGTAATTATTATTTTAGATTGACTGCCTGTTAGGGAGGTAGTTTAAATATCTCGTTCCCTGTGAAGATCGAATCCGCAACCTTCGGTCTTGGAAACTTCGGCATTGAAGACTATCATTGTACCATTACACTACCATGGTACCAATAAATCAAATGTGTCTGCCTGACAACACTGCCTACAAACGCATAGGCAAACCATTCTAATGTATTTCTAGACGCTAGCTGAAAACAAGCATTTCGAAAAGTATTAATTTGTGTTTTGGGTTTATACCGAAGAAGCAAAATGTCAAGGCGTGCGTCAAGGATACTGCGTTTTATTGTTTACGTTTGAGTTTAGATTGTAATTGCTTATTATTGTCCTTGTCACGTTTCACGTTTATGTTATGTTGCCCACGTGTCACATTTCCTTGTGTAAAACTGGGTGCAATAAATCGTCATCTTGTATCTTAAAACTTATTAATAGACTTACATCAGTGTTTGTAGTTTTTTTTTTCATATTTGTCGTGAATGGAAGATTAGTACTTTTGCCTATCTTCTTCTTCTTCAGACCTCTTCCTACTGTGTGTTTTTGTGTTTCCAAACACGTCTGGAAGTACTCCATCGCTCCGAATTTCACTTTGTTGTTGTTCAAAACACTTTTTTTGGTCTAATCTCAACAACAACTAAAGCGAAATTCACCATGTTTACTCTGTGAATATTTTAACTATTGCTAAGCCTTTAAAAATCATTTGTATTTGTTCTTGCGCAAAGGTCAAAGTCCCTGTGCTCCATCATTTTCTAAACACGTTTTGAGCTTTATCTAAAAACTTACAGCCTATTTGGATAACTGCTGGCAGATTGTTTGAGATCGTGGCCTATCATTGAATGTATTCCTTGTTTTGTTAGGATAAAGCCGAGTCACAGCAGTGCCAAGAAAATTAACACTTTTGACCATGCTTTTTAATTAACACTTTTGACTATGTTTTTAATTAACACTTTTGACCATGCTTTATAATAAAAACTTTTGACCATGCTTTTTAATGAACATTTTTGACCATGCTTTTTAATTACCATGCTTTTTCGTCTAAGTGTGAATGTCTGAAAATACGTTTAAATGGCTTGACATCTTGTTTTGCCTTCTGGTATTTACAAATTTTAAATAAGCCTAATGCTATAAGAAGATAATACATGCCTACTTGCTTTTAATTGGTTAATCAGTTTCTGGATTTTTTGTTGTTATTTTTCATTTCCGTTTCTAGCTTCCTTTCCCATTATAATTACTTTATCTTCTTTTCGGTTTCTTTCTCTCTTTCTTCCTTTTCAGAAGATTGATATTTGTGAAGTCAAATGAAAAGTTCACAGCATGTCCCGAGTTCAGAGTAAGTTCAAACTTCGTAAATGGGTAGTGAAAATATCGATGTTTAGAACTATGAAAGGCGATATACAATCAGAAAGCTTTTGGACGACGCTCGTAGCTGGATCAAGGACATTTTGAAGTTCTTACACTTTGAGCTTGTCTCCAGAGGTCGTACCAAGTGGCAGCGTAATAAACATGGGGTTTGATGTTATAGGTATTGGGACACTGAACACGACACTGTTATGTGTAGTAGGATTGTTCCTGTTCTCTTCAGCTCTTCGGTAAGTTCCGTTTTTCCTTAAAAATAATAATATTTAAAAAATAAAATATTAATTTTATGCGCCACTCGTGCCGGCGAAATTGGGGCTGCATTCTCAAAAGATAAAAACCGCAGCGCCACCCAGGACAGCACCTAAAAGGCTTCTGGGTGTATTGGCGTGTCTACCACTCAGCCGCATTATGGCATAAGCGTCAAGATCTTTAGAGTACGTCGGAATGAATCCATCCGTGTACCGAATGTTATGGTGAACACTGCATTTCAAAACAACCCTACACAAGTCGGGCGAAGTGTCTTTCGGTAGTAATCGGTATTAATGAATTCGAATTTTTAACATTTAATTATTTTTGTTAGACCTACTCAGCTTGAACTTTCTGTATTGTTCAGCTCGTTTAACTATACTATTTGGTATTTAAAACACGGGAACATATATTAGTAACAGTGATTGTCCCTTCAGAATCGTATTGTAACATTCGCCATACCTTTTGCCCATTTGTTAAATCTAAAACATTTTCAAATTAACGCCCTTTAAAAAATTAATAAAATAAATAAAAAACAACTAAAGAGCAAATTTTGTTTCCTTCCTTTGAAGCTCTGCGTATTTCTAACAAATAGTAGGAACTTTTCACCAGTCAAGAACGAGACTCTGGTCATACTGGACACAGTGGACAAAGCTAGAGTGTATTAAATGTTGACCTCGAAAGTGACGTAGCCTACTGCGAAAGGGCAGTGGTGGGACTGTCCTCTTTGAAGGCCTTCCCGTAAGGGTTGGTAAGAATCTCAACTTTACAAATAAGAGCCAAAAGTAATCATCTGTTTCTTCCTTTCTTCTGTGATTAGCGACAGAACGGTGGAAACTCGACATTGGGTCATAAAAACAGTCTTTGACGACCGCTTTCCACAGAATGCTGTGACGTCATCTCTGATGACTAAATCGCAAATGGTTTGTGGCATCGTCTGCATGCGAGAGCCTACTTGCAATTCGTTTTTCTACAACCGCGTCAGTCACATCTGCGCTCCTCAGTGGCTGGTCTTCGTGTCGTCTAGCAACGCCACTGTCAACAGCGGCTGGCGATATTACCGACCAGGATCAGGTAAGCCATATCATCGTTGTAAAGTACAGATATAATTGCATATGATGTCAATCGTTCCTACACAGTCATCATGATGTATATTCCTCTCAGTAACCATGGCCCATATAACGCCAAATCATCATTGATAATGACGATGTGCTGTAGTAACTGTTGTCACGTGTGCGTTTTAAGATCGGTGTCCACATGCCCAGAACTACGTCATCGATCGCGTCAGCGGGACGTGTTTCAGAGTGGTGACGTCGGAGAGATTAGACTGGATGGAAGCACGTGAAACGTGCTGGGCTAGGAACGAGACGCTGGCCATACTGGACACAGTGGACAAGCTGCGCTTCATCATAGAGCACGTGGATGCCAATGCAGGTCGGTAAACCATTAGACAGTTTTTTGTCAAATGTAGTACTACTTGTACTCAGTCGCACAACATGACCTATTGGAATGAGGTAGGTCAATTAGGCAATTTTATAATTTTTATTTTTATTATTTTTTTATATTTGTTGTTGTTTTACCAACACGTTATCTACTAGTTATCCTAGGGCAGTATTGTCGAGAGGTCAACATCATCAACGCTTTGTCCTTTTAACGATGCTGATAGTGAAAATCGAACGATCTTGGTCACCCAGCTTTTCAAAATCAATTAATGTAGTAGCAGACGCTCGAGTAGGCCAGAAGGTATAAAACACAAATGAGGCAATCGTGAATCGTGAAGTAATATGACTGGAATAAAGAGATATGGTTTTCTTCAAATCACACTAATATGCGCTGCGTTACAACCAAAATTAGTCAGAATAAATCGTCATCTGTTTGCGTAATGACTGTATCATCAATGAGCCCTTTGATAGAATTGTCGCACCGTGATGTTATCAAGGAACCAATATTGTTTTTACGCTGTTTACCCATCGTAGAGCTTTCACTTCAGTTATCTCAATGTGTATTAATAATCTATTATATGATCAAACAATCCAAAGTAAAATATTAAAAAGGAAACAATGACCTTGACCTTTGATAAAATACAATTAGAATAATAGAAAGATCTTTGACATGTTTAAGAGTAGTGAACGTTTCCGCAAAATAAAAATGGTGAATTTCGGATCAGTTATTTAGTGGGGCCGGGTAGCTCAGTTGGTAAGAGCGTCTTGCTAGTAACCGAAAGGTCGCTGGTTCGAATCCCGGATTGGTCAACGTGTGATCATATTATTTTCCCCTTTACCAACAACTGGCCCGCTGGTGTCAGTATAAATCGGTCCAGTAGTCACCTATATGCGAAAGTGTCGTGTGACTATAATCTACAAACAAACAAACAAACAAAACATCAGTTATTTTTTAGATATGTCAAAAAGTGCGTTTTGAACAAAAAGTTAAATTGGGAGCGACAGACAGACCGACAGACCTACAGCCGGACTGTTACTGAAGGATGTCCCATCATTTCAAGTGCCTGTATATCAAAACTCATCAACATCGGTTAAGCCGTTTTTGAGATATTGAGCAATACGTTTTTATTACCAAAATGGCACACGGGAACTTGACCTTTTGCGGCAGAGCAAATATGAGACCACAGGAGACAGGCCTCTAACCTAGGTAATGTCCTTATGAAGTTCGATCAAAATCCGTTCTGTAGTTCTTGAGATACGTCTTCCAACGGATCCACAAAGCGAACGACCGAACGTCAGACCGATCTTTTGGCTCCTTCAGATTTCAGACTATTTCAAAGTATTTCCAGATAAATCTGGAAATACAATTCCGACAACTTGAACTCAGTTTATACAGTTTGATGATTTTCAGTTTAGTGATAATATTTCACTTCTTGTAAGCTATAGTTGTTTGTTGTTGGTGGTGCTGTTGTTATTGTTGTTGTTGCTGTTGTTTTGTATTTCCGGACGTACTTGGAAAACTAGCGGGGAATCAAAACGAACCAGATGTCGGTCTGTGGATCCGTTGAAAGCCCTATCTAAATAAACAGTAAAGGGATTTTGACCAAACTTCACAGGCCCATTGCCTAGGCTAGTGGCCTGACTCCCGTTCCATCACATTTGCTCTACCGCAAAAGTCAAGGCCATTGGATCCATTTTGGTTCTAAAAACGCTTTGCTCAATATCTCAAAAATGGCTAAGGAAAGTTTGTTGAGTGTTGATTTACAGGTACTTCAAAATCATGGGCCTCCAGTGTGAAACAGTCGGTCCGAGCTCCGAATTTAACTTTTGTGTTCAAAACACAGTTTTGGCCTTATCTCAAGAATAAAAACCGAAATTCATCATTGTAGTTTTAGACTTATCTGGAAAGACTTTAAAACAGTCGTAAGGGAATCAGAACGAGCCAAATGAATTTCGGTCTGTTGGAAGCCATTTCTCAAAAACCACGGAACGGATTTTGTCCAAATTTCGCAGGCACAGTGGTCTTTCTTCCTTGTTAATTTGCTCTACCACAAAGGCCACGGTCATTGGAGTCATACAGGTTTTTCTCAATTTCTCTAAAACGGCTACAGCGATTGTGTTGTGTTTTTGTGTACCAGTACTTCAAATGATAGTTCATTCTTCACTATCAATTCGGTTGTCGGTCCGTCGCTCCCAATCTCTCTTTTGTGTTCAAAACACAGATTGGGTCTTATCCGAAGAATAACTGAACAGAAATTCGTCATTTTTACTTTGTGGATACTTTATGTACTGCTTACTCAGGTTATTATATTTCTTTTATCGTTCTTATATAGCGCTTTTTTCAGCTCAGCAGCTGCTCAAGGCGCTGACCAATACAGGATCTAACTCAAAACGCCCGAGGCGCCCCCTTGCTGCCGTGGGCGCACAGTCTGACGCTCAGACCACTGAGCACAATCCTAGGTATAGGCGACTTGGGATGGGGAGAAGGGAAAACTATACACTGAAATAACCATCAGGCTAATAGCCACAGTAAGATGTCCCATACATAAAGCCAATGTTTATGTTCGGGCCACCGGGAATCAAACTCGCAACCTTTGTAACACGAGCTCGCCCCTCTACCAACTGAGCTATCCCATGTTATATAATGTTGAATAATTCGTGTTTGTATTTCTCGAAAGTCAATACCATTGTACTTCACTATTTTCTAATCGCGTTTTACGCTGTAGCTAAAATATTGGCTGAGCCGATTTGAATAATTTACTTTTTGCCTGCCGATATTTGGGTAGTGGCTTATCATTCCGTGTTTTTTTCCCTCTTGTTTCCGTAAAATAAAGTCGAGTCACAACACTGTCAAGAAAAAAACGTTTTTGAAAAAAAAATGTCCGGTGTGTGTGTGTGTGTGTGTGTGGGTGTGTGTGTGTGTGTGTGAGTGTGTGTGTATGTGTGTGTGTGTGTGTGTGTGTGTGTGTGTCTGGAAATACGTTTAAATGGCATGCCACCTTGTTTTAAGTTTATATGTCCTTTTCTGGTCTCAGATCTGGACGGACTTAACTACCATGTGGGTGGCTGTCGTCCTTATGACAACTGGAATACCGACGACTATGAGCATTTCGTTTGGGTCAACGGCGACCCAATGGACCTTGAGATGTCAGCGCCGTTCTTGCACAGTGATTTTTTCCAGAAAAGTGCGGAAAGTACCAGGAACACTTTGGGCCTGTCCAGCGAAGGACCGCTTATGAATGCAGCGGAGATACGCAAGAAAAGATATGTTTGTACCCGCAGCTTAGACTGAAGCCCAGACACGAAATAACATTTACTCTGCTCTGTCATCCAACCGCAATCGCATATGGTCCCGACGGTTTATGGACGATTTATTTGTCTAAGATTGTTGCTTGGTAGCTTGAAACCATAATTATTATATTAGAAAGCTATTGATTTCAAGAAAAAAAAGTGAAATGTAGATTTTTTTCCTCTACTCAATTTGTCCTTTCACTAACTGGATCTCATCATGTTTAGACAAATGTTATTATATATGAAGTTAATAGCGGGGTATTAAACTTTCTAGCTTTAGCTGGCGTGTCTCCAGGCGAGTTATTTTTGTTTCCAGAATCCTGTTATGCTTTTATTTTATTTTAATTTATTTTTGTTGTTGTAGCGATTTTGCGCAATAAAAGATAGGCTTAGTTGAGAACTGTTCTTGTTTTTTTTTTGTTCTTGTTTGTTCTTGTTGTTGTTGTAAATTCTTCTTCTTCTTCTTCTTCTTCTTCTTCTTCTTCTTCTTCTTCTTCTTCTTCTTCTTCTTCTTCTTCTTCTTCCCGGCTTCTTTCCGTCTTTCGTCTTTTAATAATAATAATAATAATAATAATAATAATAATAATAATAATAATAATAATAATAATAATAATAATAATAATAATAATAGTTTGCATTTATGCAACGCATTTTTTATTAGATTAACAACTCAATGCGCTTACACGCATCATTTGTACGCATCATCAAAACATTCGCACTACATCATGTACTTTTACTTCATAAATACTACTACTATTACTACTACTACTACTACTACTACTACTACTACTACTACTACTACTACTACTGACAATGATGATGATGTTTTTATTGTTGTTGACGACGACGACGACGCTGATGATGATGATGATGATGATGATGATGATGATGATGATGATGATGATGATGATGATGATGATGATGATGATGATAATGATGATGATAAATGAGATTTATTTCTAAAAACAATTCTTCTGTTAAACTTTTAAACGCAACCGTTTTAAGCCATGCCTAACCGATTGTTGAGAAATTGCAATTAAATAAATAAAAACTTGAAATAATTAATGAATGCGATTTACTTCCGAAGAACAATTCCTCTGTAAAACTGTTAAAAGCTCTCAGACGCAACCGATTTAAACCAAGCCTTCAGATAGTTGAGAAATTGCAATTGTATATATAAATAAATAGATAAATAAAATAAAAAATTTAGCCTTAGTATACTATTTTTAAAAAAACTGTTTTTTTTAATTATTTAAAACTAAAATCAATCAATATAAATGTAGGTTTGGCACTTGAGACCCTAATCTCGACTGAGACCTAAATGCACCTTACACACACAAACACACACACACGTACACACCGACGCGTACACACACAATCATGTGCACACATACACGCAACTACGCACTCACGCACACATATAATACACTAGTGGTTTTTGTACCCTGGCAAGCCAGGGTACACATGATGCTGTTTAAAATGTAGACAGAGAGAACTTTTGTCTGCGAGTTTCATTTGGACGATGATACCTCCCCATATCCCCCTTGATACCTCACCATACCCCCCCCCCCTGATATCTCCCCGTCCCCCCCCCCATGATGCCTCATCATACCCCCTTGATACCTCCCCGAACCCACTTGATACCTCCCCATACCATTTTAATGGAAGCGCGCGGAATGAGGCTATTACAGTTTGTGGACATTTTGTTTATTTATTTATCTCAGAAACGGTTAAACGATCGGTAAGGAAATGTCGGCTAAAACGATTTCGCTGGTTTTGAGCACACAGCAGGCCTACTACTACTACTACTACTACTACTACTACTACTACTACTACTACTACTAATAATAATAATAATAATATTGAATATAGAATAATACAAATAGAAATCATAAAAAAACAATAAGGTTTTAAAAGAAAATTTGATATAATAATAATGATAATAATAATAATAATAATAATAATAATAATAATGTATTATTATTATTATTAGTATTAGTATTAGTATTAGTATTATTAGTTTATTAATAATAACAATAATAACAATAATAATAACAATAATAATAATAATAATAATAATAATAATAATAATAATAATAATAATAATAATAATAATAATAAATTAAATGTAAAAAGTCTAAATTTAAAAAAAATATCCATATTGTAGTGTAAAAAAAAAAAACTAAAAAAAAAAAATATGGCCCGCGTGAGTATCAATCTTGGGTCGCCCGAAACCGTAGGCGAAAGATTAAACCACTAAGCTACGAAGGCTTCGTAGAAAAACCATGAATTTTTTGTTCTATATGGGAAAAGATGCTGAAACCTCAATTTGATTTTTAATGGAAGCGCGCGGAATGAGGCTATTGCAGTTTGTGGACATTTTGTTTATTTATTTATCTCAGAAACGGTTAAACGTTCGGTAAGGAAATGTCGGCTATAACGATTTGGGTGGTTTTGAGCACACAGCAGGCCGATCAGCAGCTCTCAGCACGTGCCCAGATCAGCGTCCATAGGAGACAAACTTTATAGTAGTGGCGAAGAAGGACTTCCGGCTAAGCAATTTATATATATAGATACGTGTGCGCTGGCATCAAATAAAGTGTTTGGAGGAAATAAGTAAGCTTTAATGCCTAAACTATCTAAATATTCCGTGGGATGCTTTGACTCCGTAATTGTTTCCTGCTGTTATATTTCATGTTTTTCAGTTTCCATATAATTTCTGGAAATACTTTAAAATGGTCGGGAATCAAATCGACACAAACGACCGTCGGTCAGTCGGCCCGTAGTCCGCTGTTTCTCAAGAACCACTGGAAATATTTTGTTAACATCAATTATAGAAACACTACCAACACTACCAAGCTGTCCGTGCCATTGTGTTTGCTTTACCTCAAAGGTCAAGGTCGATGGGGTCATTTTTTTGCTGAAATCATGTTCTATATCTCAAAAATGGGTGGATTGGTTTTGATTCTTTGTTTCCTACACAGGTACTTCAACTCATGGCCAATCATTCAATGGCGTTCACTTTGTCGGGCAGTCTGTTAGTCGGGCGGTTGGTCGGTCGCATCGAAATTAACCTTTTTGTTCATAGCACATTTCTTGTCTTATCTTTAAAAACAAATTCACAAATTTTGATTAGTTTTACTATGCAGAATCTTTAACTACTATTGAGCCTATTATGTCAGTCATATGTGCACTTTCTCAAAGCGCAAGGTCGTTTAGGGCTATTAATGTCAAACAAAACTGGCGACACAGATGTTGATAATTTTTAGCTTGCATATACTCCAAATAGGGATCACATTGTTAGATTGCTTCTTAAGGATAAAATCGAGACAGAGCAGTTTCCTGAACAATACATTAATATTGTGGACAATGGTGGGTTTCAGCTTTGTGTTAGTTAGTTAGTCATTGTTCAAAGGGAACATTCAGCAAAGTCCAATAGGATACCTTGTGATATAATTTATAACATGTAACCATTAAGCTCTTTGATGTAACTGCTTGGCTTTTCAACTGCGATGCGATATGATTTGATCTTTGCGCGTGTGTGTGTATGTGTGTGGGTGTGTGTGTGTGTGTGTGTGTGAGTGTGCGCGCGCGCGTTACTTTTTTTGTTAAAGCTATTGTCA
Organism: Oncomelania hupensis; assembly: GCA_036898135.1. Taxonomy (NCBI): domain Eukaryota; kingdom Metazoa; phylum Mollusca; class Gastropoda; order Littorinimorpha; family Pomatiopsidae; genus Oncomelania; species Oncomelania hupensis. Next base: position 27,098,620 of record CM072515.1, read on the forward strand.
ATTCAGCTGTTACATAAATAAATATTTCTTAAAAAGTAAACTTAATAAATTTTTAGGGGCACATTGGACGAAGACGTAGTGTACTAGACATATCTTTATACGAACACAACTGACGTACACTGGAAAGCAAAATAATATTGACCATTGTAGCAGGATTTTGATTGAATAAAGTTACGCACGACAACACATAAGAAATGTGTTATTAAAATATAAATTTTTTTAAGCGTATTAAAACCGATGCTTAATTTGCCATAATTGCGGTATTTTATGACAGCTAATGGAAAATGTGTGTATCAATAACCCATTTGTCTAATCGAATTAGAAGTAGAGTTCAATTAAGGATATGGTGATTAAGCATGAAGTCAAATGGAAAGTTCGAAATGTTGCCAGAGCTCAGAGGAAGGTTTCGTTAATACGTTAATACGTATTAATGTTTTCTCGCGAAGACTTAAGTCCTTACGTTTTCAGCTTTGTCTGCAAAGTAGTAACCAAGTGACAGCTTGGACTTGGGGCTTGATTTTGGAAGTAGACCTACAGGAACACGGAACGTGAAACTGTTTTGTGTAGTAGGATTGTTTCTATTCACTTCAACGCTGTGACGTTGGGTCTATTGTTGCTGGGCTAAGCACAGTGGAATGCTATTATCCATTCGTCTTTCGTCTGTGGGGATCGCTAGTAAATCTCCCGGTGACTAATCTTAATACATTTATAAGTTTAGCTCGGTCTGTGTTTAGGCTGTGGTTACAGAGATTGAAAGAAAATGGTAAAAGATTCACTGTCACACTAGCTCTCACACGGCTATGAAACATAGGTAGTCCAGCCACTTGTTAATAGTAAATATCACACATTTATTTCCTCTACTCTATACAAACTCTTCTAATCATTATACTAACTTAAAGTCCCAATATCACTTCGAATAGTTCGCTTCTTGATAGTCTATGCAGCTACTGTCTCATCATTGGGCTAATGGTGCGTTCTGCCCAACGGGTCAGTCTTCTGGAAGAGTTGACTATTGGTGTCCTGCGATAACAGTTTTGGTGCACGTTTTCAATTTCACTTAGCTCTCTTGTCGATGAGCGGTGTTGTGGTGGAGTCTTCTCCCGGTTGACAGACTGGTGGGCGCTCGTAGCTCAGTGCGTGAGGCTCCAATGCAGGCCGAATGTCAGTGAGGACTTTTACTAGTCTTGCTTCTGCTTCGGTTCAACGATGCCTGCTCGTCTGCAAAATACGAGACGAATTTCTTCAACACCGGTTCATTAAGGGTGTGCAGAGTGTCTCACTGAAGGCAGCATTAGCCCTCAATGATAGCCCCACATAAATATATATAATATACGCGACGGACATTCTGCTAAGTCCACTTGAATCTCCACTCTAATTCCTATACATATATAGTTATATCATGGCTAAACTACACACATAAAGAAATAATTAGTACTATACACATTCTCCGGTACAGCCACTGGTCTGCAATAATATACATAGGCTAAACAACAGTTGGTCCGTAGGTGGTACTTCATGGCGTCGAAACCGGTCGTGTGCCCGCCACGTGGTCACGCAAAGTTTGACTAACATTCACAATTCTAAACATGGCAAACTTCACAAACATAATACAACAATAATATCAATACATCCCGATGAAACAAAAGATAGATAATTTACCTTTTTGACAATGTCAGGCTGTGGCTAACTAGGTTGAATAGAATTTCACCAGTTCCTGCTTTTAGTCATCCAGTAGAGAGATCTATTAGAGCTTAGCTCCTTCCTCGATGCAGTTCGAACAAAGAATGACTATCTATCCATTTGGTCAGCCGGAAGCCTGGGAAATCTAAACCACAAGAGGCTTACTCTCGCGTGGGTGGGTGGTACCGGCTATACGTAAGCTGAATGAGGTCACTGCCTAACTGAGCCAGCGTCAGCGTACATATGTGTAGCCCACAGTTGACTTGTCATCTGATGTACAGCAACGTTAATTTACAACGGTTACAGGCTGACTATGTAAGGCGAGAAGCTATAGTGCTGTGTTATACTGGTCCTCTGATCACAAGCGCTTTGTTAAGTTTCTATATTTTAATTGCTTTAGCAACACTAAAAAATTGAGCAGGCTACATAAAGAAAATCAGTAACAGTGGGATGGAGCGGGAACTAAGCTAGCTTTATCATTTTATTTCATGTTAGCTGTCGCCAAATTCTTTGCGGGAAATACGAACAGCAGAAAGCAACTGAAGCGTTTTCCAGTCCTCGCTGTGATCTCTCAGAAAGCTGTGGTCCATGCTTTAGAACTGGGTGGTCACATAAAACTGCTTTAACATTAACGTGGCTTTCAAGGAAACAGATTATCGTGCCTGTGTATGTTGTTTTCTTCTCTTCTTTCTCTTTCTTTTATTTTCTTTGTTTAAACGCTGAAATTAAAGAGGACATTTAGTTCATTGCGGGACTGTTAAGTTCCTAACTTCCAGGAAGGAGTGGAGAAAATTCCAACTTTAAATTAGAGCCGAACATGATAACTTCTCTCTCTCTCTCTCTCTCTCTCTCTCTCTCTCTCTCTCTCTCTCTCTCTCTCCCTCTCTCTCTCTCTCTCTCTCTTTCTCTCTCTCTCTCTCTCTTTCTTTCTCTCTCTCTCTCTCTCTCTCTCTCTCTCTCTCTCTCTCTCTCTCTCTCTCTCTCTCTCGCTCTTTCAGTGATTAAACGGTGATAACTCGACAATGGGTCAAGGACACGGCCTTTGCCCACAGCTTTATACAGAACTGTGACGTCATCTTTGATGATTGTAAAACACAACTGCGATGTGCCGTCATCTGCATGCGAGAGCGTACAATTCGTTTTTCTACAATGCCATCATCTGATCTGCGCTCCTCAGTGGTTGGTCTTCGTGTCGCCTAACAGCTGTTAGCGATATTATCGACCAGTCTCAGGTAAGACTACATCCAGATCAGCATCCCATTTATTAATTTTTTTTAAAATGACATCATCTTACGTTTAGGTCAGAAACTGAGCTGTATTCAATGATTGTAAAATAATGAAATACTCTAATATGAGGCCGCTATGGTCACTACCTAGATGTCGTTATCAGTGTTCGTCATTATCAGTGTTCGTCGTTTCTGGTTAGCAACATCAAGCGAAGTCATCAACGACAAGAATCATTGTCTCGAGCGTGTGTGTTTTCAGAGAAGGGTCCGCAAGCCGATAACTGCATCATCAGCAGTCGCCTCTGCATGACGTGTTACATAATAGTGATATCAGGAAAATTAATGTGGACGGAAGCACGTGGCGCCTGCTGGGCTCGGAACGAGACTCTGGTCATACTGGACACCGTGGACAAGCTGTGCTTCATTACTGAGCACGTTAAAGCTAATGGTGGTGAGTGGCCCTATCTAACAGTTATACTGTTAACAGTAGGCTCTATCAATAATCGCATTAAGGTGACGTTTGCAACCAGTTAGGGACCTTATTCAAGAGAACTGTCCATCCTGTATAATAATAGTGGACGATATACACGCCCTTTCCCCAAATGAAATAATCAGACTTAAAGCGCGGCGATCTCTATCAACGCACACGCTCGCATGTTAGCACATTAGTCTTACATGCACATCAGACACATTTGTTACTCAAACATGTAGCGTACAGGCAGGAAACTCGCTGTTACAAGACGCGGCGGGACGGGGAAAAGAATTTTACTTTAAAATTGTAGATTGCCCGCATCCAATGCCATTATCAAAAAGAGGGAGAAACCCGGAGTACCCGGATAACATCCTATACTGGTGACCTGAAGAGTCTCGAACCTAAGTTACATCAAAGTCCACAAGATTCAGGAACCTGTGGTTGGCATTTGAGAACCTCCGGGGAAAAAAAAAGGTTCGTGAATCTCCAATAACATTCTATTTAAGACAGGCCATTAAGGAAACATTAGTATTATTTTAGGCCATCCTTTAACCATTTTGTTTTCTGTTCTCAGATCTGGACGGGAATAACCAGTCCGTATGAAAACTGGTACATCAACACAGATTTTCATGTTTTCCTTTGGGTCAATGGTTAGCCAATGAGCCTTGAGACAAGGGCTTTCTCTACAACACGTCATACTAGACCATCAGTAGTCCGTCTTTTGCAGGACCTCTGATGAATGGGGTTGAGACTCGCAACAAAAGCTACGTCTGTACCCGCAGCTTCGACTGGGAACATGATAATTAATAAATAATCATAGCATCTCCACCACTCCCTCCTCCCCCACCACCCCCCCCCCCCCCCACACACACATCCCACCCATTTCTGTGTCAGGAAATCAGTTTACGGCATTACTGTTTCTCCAACTGTTTATTTGATTTTGATTTCACGTTTTCAGTCGGCACACTGCAATATTACAGCGAGCGTTGTGGCCGCGTGGTCTAAGGCGGGACTAACTTGCCTTGTCCACAGAAACCAATGGGATCGATCCTGCCTCTTGGCGTTACGTTTCTGGGAATATTACTTTCCATTCGGGAAACCTCTCGGGGTTTTTCTCCGGGTACTCCGGTATGCTCCCCCAGCAAAATTTCCAAAAATAAAAGCACCACTAATAAGAGATAGGGTGGGTTTGGGCGCGCCACTGGCTGCGACTACGCCTTCCCCAAGGGAGGCGACCCAGAATTTCCTGATTAAAATGGACAATAAAGTGTTAAAAAATCAAAACAATTAAAATCCAATCTTGACGTCATTTCTCCCTGTAGCTGTCAACATAACGCAATATTACCGCCTACTACATTACATTACATGATTATTGCTTTAGGTCCAGCGGACTCTTCCGAGCCAAATCAGGACCGGACAACCCCCGATCCGCATAAAAGATCTGCTGAAACAACCCTAGTGGGAAAACTGAATGGTCTCCACCAACCAGTCACTTTACAACAAAGACATCCCACGCAGGGGACGCTGAGGCTATACTCTAATTTATCGAACCCCCGTTTACAAAAACAAAATAGAATACAAACATCATTATAAATTATCAACAAAACACATACATATAAAATGCCTACATTGCTAAATAATAACATCATAGGAAGCCCTAGTGACCACCTGGCAGAAAGCGTCCAACACTCCCAAACTGATCCAACAGAAACAAACACACAAATAAGGAGTCTTGTCCCGTAAGAGTTTTCAAGAAAAAAGGTAGGTGACTGGTCTAGCGAAGAAGAAATATAGTATAGCAGATTGATAGAACAGAGCAGGAATGAGACAGAACAAATGAAAAAGACAGCGACAGTGGGAATTTAAAGCACTACATTTCCAGAAAGTGGGGATACTATTTATACTGAAACCCCCGGCACCCCAACGGGGGTTTGTCGCCTACTGCTGTGAGAAGGTATATACGTATGGAAGAAGGGGGAGTTATTTATTTATTTTTTGTATTTATTTTATTTACCTTATTGTCCCGTTTTTTATAGGGAAATTCTGGGCCGCCTCCCCTGGGGAAAGCGTAGTCGCAGCCTGTGGCGCGCCCAAACCCAACCTACCTAACATTAGTTGTGATTTTTTAAATTTTGCTGGGGGAGCAAACCGGAGTACCCGGAGAAAACCCCCGAGACGTTGCCCGAGTCGAAAGTAAATAATATTCGGAGAAACATAACGCCCCGATGCTGGATCGAACCCACACCTGTCATGCGCCATTGGTTTCTGGCCTGTGGACAAGGCAAGTTAGTCCCGCCTTAGCCCACTTGGCCACAACGCTCACTATTTTGTTGCTTATTATTTACGGGTAGCAGTGAGCGAGGGGTGGTATTTATTTCATTTTTATTACTTAATAGTTCTTGTAACGGCTTTTTGCAGCTCAAGAGCTCTTCAAGGCGCTGACCGATTAGGGTCAAAATCGAAAAAGGAATAGAACCATATTTCATCGACCCTAGACTTGTATTACCAATAAGATTCCGACAAGTAAAACGTAAACAGTTTCTTTTCCCTGCTCTATCACAGTGTGTCGTGCCTTTTCGCACAAAAGCTACAAAGTGTCGCTTTGAGCTCAGAAAATGACCAGCAAAAACACACACGGATATATGTAAACATGGAAAGAATACTATTTTAATCCAGATAGAACACAAATTTAAAAAAAAACTCTTTTGTCAGGCACAAACACAAAAAAAGTATAAACCAAAACTTGCCAACGAGAAGGTCCTAAGTGAACACTCCGGGAGGTAGGAATGATACCACATTCGTCACCAGAGAATGAATAAACTTCTTATGACATAAAATTACTTCAGCATACTAAAAAGTCATTTTATATGTTTGCAAGTTGCACACACTAGAAAGGAACGAGTAATGTACCTCGTCCCAGAAAAAAAATCCTAAATTCTTCAAGTTTTCAACTCCTCGGTGCAGGAACAGGAAGAAAAAAGTATATTCGACCATTGTCAAAGGCCTCATTCACCCAATCACTAGAGATACTTTGATGGTTGCGTCGTCGCTCCTTCCATCCTTACAAAGCTACTCAACCTTAAACAATGAACACGAAAACGCTGTTATTAACCAGATCAATGATCCAGTGACCCAGCAATGTTGGGCGCAGGTACATGGTGGAAAAAAGTTTTCATTTCGGGATAATCCAATATTAATGCCTCGTGACTCAATGTAGCTGCAAATGAGGAAGCATATGGGTGCGGTTAATAAACCCTTCTGATAAGATTCATTCTTCTGTTTCCTTCTCGGAGTGGCTTTTCATAATCAATGTTCTCTGCATTACGTCAGTAGGCTATTTATTTAGTTATTTATTTATTGTTATATGTTTATTTATTGTTAAGCTATTTTATTTTAGGCGTGTGTTTGTGTGTGTACTGTACATACGAGGGTGTGATTGTGTGTGTTTGTTTGTAGATTATAGTCACACGACACTTTCGCATATAGGTGACTACTGGACCGATTTATACTGACACCAGCGGGCCAGTTGTTGGTAAAGGGGAAAATAATATGATCACACGTTGACCAATCCGGGATTCGAACCAGCGACCTTTCGGTTGCTAGCAAGACGCTCTTGCCAACTGAGCTACCCGGCCCCACTGATTGTGTGTGTATTTAAACGTACTTATATAGCGCTCTTCCCACTCAAGTGCAGCTCAAAGCGGCCGATACAGGATCTAACTCAAGCCGCTCGAGGCGCCCACTTGCAGCCATTGGGCGCATAGTCTGACGCCCAGACAACCCTGCACAAGCACAATCCTGGAATTATACTCACCTATTTTTCAATTTCCGGCGTTCAATGAACAAAAAACAAAACAACTTTTTGTTCATTTTGACCTCAAAGAGAGTTATTAAACTCGTTTTCTTTAAGGAACCCAAAAGGCCGTCCCGGCCACAACAACTTGGGAACCCAAGATTTTTTTTATAATGATACGTGGTTCGTTAACTAAGAAGAAGAAGAAGTTCATTTGTAAAGCGCCAATTATGGCTAAGGAAGCACTCATTGACAAGATGAAAGGGCGGGAGGAGGTGCTAGGATTCTCAGTCACTCCTTACAAGCAAAACAACATAAACAAACTTATCAAAAATATCTTCTCACATACATACAATATTGAAGATTTTTTTTTTATTCCCGTCATTCAAAACATCTAGAATGGCCGGTCGTAAAGCGTGCTAAAAATATTTCTTAGGATCAGTTCTATTGGTCGTAGGCTTGACATAAACTGTTTTTATTGAAGAGACTTTACATGTTGAATGCGCTGAGGCTTTGTACTCTGTATCTTGTGCACTGAGGCTCAAATCAGCGGGTCTAGTTCATGGAGTGTAATACCCAGTTCAGTGGGTAGATTACCGTCCCCGGACACAATAGCGTATAGGGGACTTCGTAATATCCATAGAGGTGCGCCTGGCCTATAACAGGACACTGGGTGGTCGTGTAATTTCAAGCAATTTGATGCATTGAAGAGTTTTTGACCAGTAAGATGATTCATTTGTGAGTTCCCAATTAAATACTTAGATAGCATTGTTCAGAAAACACCGCAGTATTAGGTGTAACGATTCTTTGTGGAAAAACAAAGTTACATCATCGATATCAGACGGTGACAAAGAAAAACAAAGGTACATAATCGATACCAGATGGTGAAATTGTTGAGTGAATAGATGAGATCGAGAGGAAAATATAAAGTTTTGATCTGTTACATAATCTTGAGCAAACATGCACACAACACACAGCAAGCAAACATAAACGCATACGAAAGCACACAAACACACACAAACACACCCATACACACACGCACACACACCCACGTTTGTAAAAAAAACACGTCGTTGTTATGACTTTTATGAAACGCCACATACGTTGTTTTGACTTTTTTTTTTTATTTGTCCATTTTTTAAGCTAACTCTAACTTAAACTCGAACCCTTAACCTAACCCTAAGGCTAACACAGCCCTAACCCTAACCGAACACTGCTTTGATGTCAAAATAACGGGACCGTCAAAAGAACATAGGTAGAGTATGACGGCCTGCTAGCGTCAAAACCGAGAGTTATAATAATCACGAGATAATTGAAATCAAAATATATTTTCTGTAATTTACAGAGATACCGGTAATCCATGGTGTTAGTTAATAATTATCAGTATGTGCCACGCCTTCTTCGCGCCCAATCCTGATAATTACACATATCATGAGATAATTACAAATATAATAGAACATTTACAATTATCAAGCTCATAATAAAAATTTTCACTAAAAAATTATAAATAGATCGCGTGATCGTGTTTAATTTACAGTTTCGGCTCTAGCAATCCGTCTAAAAATGGGCCAAAACCGAAAATTTTAATGTTCACTTGATAATTGTAGTTTTTCGTGTTAATTGCAAATATGTCGTTGATATTTGTAATTAGCACATGATATTTGTAATTATCAGGTGTGGGCGCTAATAGGCCGTTATAATGTGAATTACACAGAACACGTGTTAATTACTATTATCACTGATACCTGTAAATGCACGTTTTGGCACTAGTAAGCCGCCATAGTCAGAATTATAATCACTTAAAAATTGTAATTATGAAAGGAAAATTGTAATTATTATTGATAATTACAATTTTCGGTTTTGGCGCATTTCCAGGTGTATTGCTAGAGCCAAACCTGACTGAAAATTAAACATGATTACGCGAAGATATTTATAATTTTTCCATGATAATTGTAATTATCCAATCATAATTATAATAATCTCATGATATTTGTAGTTTCTGCGCCAGTAGGCCGTCATTGTAGAGATAAAGAGTGTGGGAAAATAACGGCATTCCTACAAACACACATTCAAACTCACACACGCACACACACACACACACACACACACACACACACCACACACACACACACTGTTACACGACTATTTATCAATAGCTGATTCAGCCCCGGTGCTTGAAACTTGATAAGTGTAACTCGAATTCGTTTATCCACGCAGCCTGTTCACTCAGCAACAAAGCAGGGTTCGTCGTATAAAGCTTTCCAACTTTATTCGGCGAACATCAACAACTGCATACAAGATCGCTTTCCAAAAATCACTCCAATAATCATCATCAAAAATCATCATAAATCTCCCTTACAAGTTACTTTACTTTTACTTGCATAGATTAAAGTCCCCGGACACATGGCGTATAGGGGACAAGCCCTTACAAGTTTGTATGTAGATTATAGTCACACGACACTTTCGCATATAGGTGACTACTGGACCGATTTATACTGACACCAGCGGGCCAGTTGTTGGTAAAGGGGAAAATAATATGATCACACGTTGACCAATCCGGGATTCGAACCAGCGACCTTTCGGTTACTAGCAAGACGCTCTTACCAACTGAGCTACCCGGCCCCTCTTGCCTTTACAAGCAGGCAGTGCGTTACTTATATAGCCTCTCTGCAATCGAGAAAAAGTTCGAACATTCCAGAATGACGCAATAGCATCCAATCAAAATAAAACTGGTCACCGGAACTATGCCCTGTCTTACTTCACATAACCTTATTTATGTTAGAAGAATCGCTTAGCCAGATCCATCTGGAAGCTTCGATCGATAAAAAAACAAATAATTCCAAAAAAATTCTCAACAATATCGACCGACGAAAATTATAAATACTATACAAAGCTTCTTCTAGCAACAGCTCAAAATCATATCAAAGGTAAATACACTCTATTATTGCATGGTTTTGAAAAACAAATTGATCGGATCTACCGTGCGCGTCTCAGTCGTAACACATACCCACACACACATACACACCCACACACACACATTTGGATACATTTTTAAAGCTTTCTGTTAGACAAAAAATAAAATTCCCTTGAATGAGAATTTTTTTTTAAAGATGAAAAACAATTCAAGTGGCTTGTGAACAGTTAGAGAATAGATCGATTATTTTATCTTGTTATGCCTTTAGCCTATTTAATTGTTTGTTTCTAGAATTTTTTTTATTTATCTCAAAAATCCTTTTTTGGGGGCTTCTTTTTTAAGCGTTTTGATTCTTTTGTAAGAGAAAATAAAAGCATACAATGTCAGTTGTTAAGGGATGCTTTGCAAAGAAATTATCACTTCATGTCTTTGTCATAACGTTTGTTTCTTCAGAAAAAGATAATAATCGCTCCAAATGTCAATGCCCTGTGGGTTCGGGCACTAAATAGAATAGACCCAACGTTTCCCGGCGTGTAGTAAGAGGCGACTAACAGGGGTGACGTCAGCACGGCATCACTGAGCGAAAGTCAAATCAAGGGCCATCTTCATTAGCAGTTCTGGTGTAGGTACATCGGTCAGTCGATCGGCCCGTCGCACCCAATTTCAGCTTTTTGATCCGAACACTCCTTTTGCAATATCTCAAGAATAACTGCACATAAGTTCTTTTTTTTTTTTTTACTTTGTGGATATTTTATCTAGTGCTAAGCATGTTGGATCGTTCGTATTCGTACTTCCTCAAAGTTAAAGGTGCATTGTGCTTCACATTTTTTCTTAACACCTTTTGTGCTCTATCTAAAAACTGGCTGATCCCGTTTTGACTTTTTTTTTTCTTGCAGATAGTTCAAATAATGCCCATTTTTGCCAGGTTTATTTTGCTGATTTAGGATAAAGTCGAGTCACAACACAGCCACGAAAATTAACACTTTTGAAAATGGGTGTGAGTGTCTGGAAAGACATTTGAATGGCTTGCCATCTTGTTATTATTTTTATGTGAGACTATTACTTTCTCTAAAAATAAGGAGCGAAATACACCACGAACTACCAATTCCGAAGGGATCTCTACGTGCAAAAATCCTTCTTTGTTTCTTTTTCGTGTGATTGGTGTGACCGCTTGTTATCTTTGTTTACGTATGAAAGGTTAAACCAAAATTAAACGTAAACAAAATGGTCTTTTCTCGATTGTACAGATTATTGAAGAATCCGTAACAGATTACGAAGCATTACAATAGCGATAATCCCTTGAGGTGCTTTGAAACAATTTTGTATTTTTATTTTAAAATCTCTCCCGCCTCCCTTCCTCTCTCTTCTTTCCCTCTCTCTTTCTTCTCCCCATTCCCACCTCTCTCTCTCCCTTCCTCCCTCTCCCTCTCTCACCCTCTTTCATATTAAAGTGAATTTCCTTGTTTCTTGACCCATTCATCATGGGCCGACATTTTGTTTTATTGTATTTTTTTTTGGGCTCGTGGATGTGAAAACGCTGCTTTTGGATTGTTTGATGCAGTCCTAAGATAAATCGAAATTTCGTGTACGTTGCAGGGTTGCTGTTATTGAATATTCAGCTTTCGCGGGTTGTTAAAATATTCCCGCTATTTACAAAGCTGTCGATTGTTCGTGGAGAGCCTGATTGATCGAACAAAGTCCTATTGCACACATTACGTATTGTCAGGATGCTTTGTGCGCATTCAAGTTTTACCCTGCAAGAATCACAGGTTTGTTTTCATTGTTATTATTAATCCAGTTGCTCAGCTGACCTTACTTCATCGGTTATATCAGGTTCAGTTTTGCCTGCCATTGTAATGCTCCATATGTTTTGAGAAACAGTTCAAATATTGACAGTACGGTTACTTTTAGATATCTAACACGTTGTTGCGTCTGTGGTGTGCGCTTGTCTGAAAGCTTCCAAATATTTTGAAAACAAAAGGTGTCACTTTTATTTGACATCCCTAGAATCAATTTCAAAAGAATTATAGTTCGTGGTTTTGTCTAAGTTGTGGCTTTTGTTTAATGTGTTTGTTGCGTGATGATTTGTCTGTAACGACGACTTAACTGGTCAAGTGCCCACATGAATTTAAAGAAAATGCACATTTTATTTAATCGTTCTTATATAGCGCATTTTCAACTCAAGGGCTGCTCAAGGCGCTGGCCGATACAGGATCTAACGCAAGCCGCTCGAGGCGCCCACTTGCAACGTTTGGGACACACACTAGCGCTCGCTCTGAGCATGCTATGCGGTACAAAGTTAGACCCCTGTCGTTTAGTTATTATTTCACTTCCCTGTGTCGGCGCACCTCCCTCACTCTCTGTAACCAAACCCCTCTCCCTCCCCCCCCACACACACACCAGCCGCTCCCCTCTTCCTCTCTCTCTCTCTCTCTCTCTCTCTCTCTCTCTCTCTTTCTCTCTCTCTCTAAGAGTGAGGTGAGGTGAAGAGAAGAAGAAGAGAGGTGAAGGTGGGAGTGGAGTTGATCGCTTGGGGGGAACAGTAGCAATTTATAGAAATGGTAATAATCAAAGGGAAAGATCCCTGGGAGGTCATGGTTAAGTGTTCTAGGAGGTTCTTCACTAGCGTCGATATATTAATACTGTTCGTTATTATAGTGGTTCTGTCGCCGCACCTTCTAAAAAAGCGTATTGATAGCCCGCCTTGTGAGTAGGCCTATAAAGAAACCCTTGACTTGCATCACTTTTATCACTTTGCCGTTGTGTCATTTTCGCCACAGTTCAGCTGAAGCCGCAGTTCACCGGATCAGTGTTATTTCTGTACACAATGATTATAATAGATCAGTTTTCTCAACTTCGGTTTTGTGTGTGTGTGTCTGTCAGTTATTATCTATTATTTTCTGCCAAACTGCCTGCATGGATGGTTTTTGTACATTTTTTCTGTATAGCGCCATGATGTATGAATCCAAAACCTTATCAGTTTGTCGTGGACTGCTGTTATAATCTTGTAATTTGTGAGGGGAAAAAAATCTTAAAAAAAAAAGGGAAAGCAAACAAAATAAATGCTACCGATGTATTAAGAAAAATAACACAAAAAACCAACATTGGAACACATGTAGTTCGGGGAGAATATGAGATTTGAGAAAAACATGTTTTGGGGGAATAAAGCAAGTGCATCGGTGTTTGTCCATTTTGATCAAAGTGGACACCACAGTCAAGTGAATAAGTCTTTCTTCTGCGCATGAACATGTATTTTTCCAAAAGTGTTTCTTCAGTATCTAGTTTTAAGTGTCATGAACTTAATCAAGAACAATTAAGGTCATCCTGTTGGTGAAAGTATCGCAGCTCGTGTTTTTGGTGGCTTGACAATGTTGATTCTTGGACAGTCCCCAACATGTGTGACTTGTTGCTTTGTCTTGGGGCTAATCTGTATCCACTTTCATGCAACTTCTGGGTACGTTTATATAATTGCTGATGAAGAACAACCTGTGATGAAGTATCCAGTATGCCATTAGTGAATTTCAGTCCACACACACACACACACACCCGCACACACACACCCACACACACACCCACCCACCCACACACACACACACACACACACACACACACACAGTCTGTGTGGTCGATATCAACCCTTTCACTACCAAGGGAGAATTGCACTGATCGTTACAACCATTTTCCAGACACCTCTGGCTAATGATTGTAAAAAAGTATTAAACAATCTAGCTTGAACAATATTGGAAATAAATGGGTAACACTTATACATTCCTGAAAGGTAATTACACTTTCTACACAAATATGCTTTTTAAAAAAAAGGATTAAAAAAAATCTCCTATATAATTTATTTATTTATTTATGTATTTATTTATTTTTAGCCTAATTAAGGTATAATGAGGAGAGAGATGGAGGCAATCACATCGTATAAGTTGTATTTTTTATATATGGGTGAGCGATATAGTGCCCTTTTCGTCTGTCCCTGTTTGGCGCATAGATCAGCTTTGCGGGCATGTGAGTGGGGTGGAGTGGGGGCGGTGGGTGGACCGCCACACGCCATTGAAAATAATTATCATACCTAACTTGTGAATATTAAACAGCTAATGTTCTGAGCTTTCCAATAGTGTGTATTTCTTTTGCTGGCGGTTTAATTGTACCGAGATTTAAAAAAACAAAAAAACAAAACACGTCACGATGATGATGATGATGATGATGATGATGATGATGATGATGATGATGATGATGATGATGATGATGATGATGATGATGATGATGATGATGACGACGACGACGACGACGAGATAACACGTCATTAAGCATTTTTTGTCATACTATTGTGTGACGACTTACATCGTCATACGCAGTCAAAGTATTAAACTGTGCTCTGTGGTGTTTTAGGGAATAGGAAGCAATCGAATAAATCTATAAACCAAATCTATGACTATTGGCGTAATTCCTCTAGTTTATTTATTTATTTATTTTCTTTAATTTATGTATTTATTTGTTCAGATTTAAAGTTTTATTTCTTTGTTTTTAATGTGATTAATGTGCAGAATGTTCTACTAGTGTAACATAAAATGCTTGTGTATTTGTGTGACTTTTAAGATTTACTGTGTACTTTCATAACATCTCATGTGGCATATAAGCCTATTATATATAACATTATAGTTTTAATAACTAACTTTCACTTCACTTACCGTGTGTTCAGTTAAAGTTGAAAGAATCATTGGAAATAGAATGGATGGAGGGACCAGAGGGCAGCTAAGAAGGTCGTCAGTCTGGCGCGGCGAGTCATCGTCCACTATACGCTTATGTGTCCGGGGACGTTAATCTATTTAACTAACTAACTAACGCGGCGAGTCAGCCTCAAGATTTAAGTCGCCCGAGAGGAGTTTTACTCGCATTTGGCGGCCGGGCCAATATTTTCAACGCCCTGACACCAAAGACTTTATTGTTTGCTGACACTGAAGCTTGTTTGGTAATGTTTAGTCAGAAAGTTTGAACATACTGAAAAGTGTGAATCATCAATGGAAAAGGCAGTGAGTGATCAATACAAATGATTAAGTTTAGAATCTATTCACTACTTGAGGGTTTCTCCTTTCCCACATTACTTTTATAAAATCTGGACATTACATTTTCTGATAGGTGTACATAGTTTTGTTGATGTTGTTGTTGTTGTTGTTGTTGTTGTTGTTGTTGTTGTTGTTGTTGTTTTTACCGCACAGACAGTATAAAACAGTGTTAGAGCAGATGAAATATTGAACAAATTAACCACTTTGAGATTTTCATCTAGATTATAAACAGTAAGGGATGAGATAATCAATGGACATTGTTACGTTTTCCACAGTGATGGCCAAGTGCTAACCAGACAATGGGTCACAGACATTGCTTATGCCGAACACTTTCCGCAGAACGCTGTGACGTCAACTTGGATGACAAAATCACAAATTTTGTGTGGCGTTCTCTGCATGCGAGAGCCTACCTGCAACTCGTTTTTCTACAATGCCGTCAGTCACATCTGCGCTCCTCAGTGGCTGGTCTTCGTGTCGCCTAAGAACGGCTCTGTGGACAGCGGTTGGCAATATTACCGACCAGACTCGGGTAGGCTACAGTGCATTTAACACCAATGATAGTGCTGCTCTATTAAGATTATACTGTCGTCATTTCATTGACAATAGACCTATTTAAAGTGAGTATCAATCACTTTTTTTTTTAAATGTGTCTATCATCTTCAACAAAACTTTTTCGCATATTTTCAGTGCGGTGTCCACTAGCGGAGAACTATGTCATCGATCGCGTCAGCATGACGTGTTACAGAGTGGTGAAGTGGAAGGAGTTGCGTTGGACGGAAGCGCGTGACGCTTGTTCTGACAAGAATGAGACTCTAGCCATACTGGACACAGTGGACAAGATACGTTTCATCACCGAGCACGTAGACGCCAATGCAGGTCTGTAGACCATAATATTATATTTAAACTAAAAACCAAATCCTTTTGGGACCCATAGCTCACTTGAATGTAGAGCGATGGGCTGGTGTTCAGGAAGTTTCAGGTTCGATCACATTAAAACTAACAGTAACCACTTACCATCTTTCTGATGCTTTCATTCTGCTGGATGTTTCTGCACGGCTGACAGGTGTTAAACGGCCCAAGGTCTCCACGATCCAAAGCAAGTCTGGCATATGCCTTACAGAAGAAAAAGAAGTCTTGGATAGATGGACAGAATACTGCTCTGACCTTTACAACCACAAACCAAAGTTCTAGCATGCCCACAGAACAGAGACGAAGAAGGAGAATGCCTCCCAATTTTCAGAGAAGTTGAGGCAACAGTGCAATCGCTGAAGAAGGGGAAGTCAGTGGCAGTTGATAACATACCCGCAGAATTACTACAAGCATGAGCAGAAACATTGATTAATGCCCTCACCATTATCTGTAACAAGATCTGGCAGAGTGGGGAGTGACCTAAACCATGGACGCAGTCGCTTGTCATCACTCTTCCAATAAAAGGTGACATTCAGGAGTGTGAAAACCGGACCATCAGCCTCATCAGCCATCCCAGGAAAGTCCTCCTGAAAATAATACTCAACAGGTTGAAACCCCAAGCTGAACAAATCATAGCTGAAGAACAAGCAGGATTCAGGCCAGGACGAGGTACCACTGAACAGATTTTCAACCTCATAATAATCTGAGAGAAATACCTACAGCACCAACAACATCTGTATCATGCGTTTGTAGAATTCAAGAAAGCGTTTGACCGAGTCTGGCATGCAGCTCTGTGGGCAACCACGAGAGTATACCACATCAGCCCTACAAATATTGAAGTCATCAAAAGCATGTATGACAAGGCTACCAAATCAGTCCACCACAACAGCGCCATTGGAAACCGGTTCAGAACAAAAGTCGGCGTGCGTCAAGGATGCCTACTCTCTCCAACACTCTTCAACATCTTCCTAGAGCGCATCATGTCAGATGCTCTTGCAGATCACGAAATCACAGTCAGCATAGGGGGTACAGCAATCTCCAATCTCCGTTTTGCGGATGACATTGATGGATTGGCTAGAGAGGAACAAGAACTTGAACAGCTGGTACAGAGACTTGACACCACCTCCAGAGCCTATGGAATGGAAATAAATGCAGAGAAGACCAAAATGATGACCAAGAACACCAATGGCACCAACACAGGCATCAAAGTCCCAGGCCCATCCCTCAACAACGTGCTTCAAATATTTAGAAGCCATTGTATCAGACAATGGGTCCCGACAGGAAGTCCTCTCCACGATCGCACAAACAACTGCTGACCTGACAATGTTGAAATTCATTTGGAAAACCAGGACAGTTAAACGATCATCAGTGGTGCCCCAACAACCTTCGATTTACGGGATAGGATAGGATAAGAAGCAAAGAAACTTAGTTCGTAGTTCTTTTTCGTAGGAAAACTCCCCGTCGACGTCCTAACTTTTGGACTTCCGGAAGGTGACGACCTCCTCATTTGCATTAGGAAGATAACTTCGCAGAGTGAAAATGCGGAATTTTCATCATTTTGACGAATCGTGATTCTCATGTAAGTTTCTGTTTTTTGCATATATTGGGTCAATTGCCACACCATGGACCCAGTCGCTTGCTGTTACTCTTCCAATAAAAGGTAACCTTCAGGAATGTGAAATTTACCACACCATCAGCCTCATCAGCCATATTAGCAAGGTCCTCCTGAAAATAATACTCAACAGGTTGAAACCCCAAGCTGAACTAATAGCTGAAGAACAAGCAGGATTCAGGGCAAAGCGAAGTAACACTGAACAGATTTTCAACCTCAGAATAATCTGCGAGAAATACCTGCAGCACCAACAACAGCTATATCATGTGTTCGTAGACTTCAAAAAGGCATTTGATCGAGTCTGGCATGCAGCTCTGTGGGCAACCATGAGAGTGTACCACTTTCAACTAAAATTATTGAAGTCATCAAAAGCCATTGTGACAAGGCAAGGTGATCCAACAGACCTCACTCACACATAAGGAGTCTTGTCCCTGAAGAGTTTTCAAGAAAAAAGGTAGGTGACTGGTCTAGCAAAGAAGAAGATAGTATAGCAGATTGATAGAACAGAGCAGGAATGAGAAAGAGCAAAAGAGAAAGACAGCGACAGTGGGAATTTAAAGCACTAAATTTCCAGAAAGTGGGGATACTATTTATACTGAAACCCCCGGCACCCCAACGGTGGCAGCCTATGGAATGAAAATAAGTGCAGAGAAGAACAAAATGATGACCAACAACACCAATGGCCTCAACATGGACATCAAAGTCCAAGGCCAATCCCTCAACACAGTGCATAGCTTCAAATATTTATGAGGCATTGTATCAGACAATGGGTCCCGACAGGAAGTCTTCTCCAGGATCGCACAAACAACTGTTGCCCTGGCGAGGTTGAAGACAGTTTGGAAAGACAGGACCATTAGCTTACATTCCAAGGTAAGACTGCTGCGCTCCATTGTCATCTCCATCTTCCTATACGCTTGCGAAACATGGACCATCACAGCAGATCTACAACGAAGAATACGAAGCATGGAGATGAGGTGCTACAGGAGACTTCTGGGCATTTCCTACACCCAGCACATCACCAACGACGAAGTCCGACAGACCATCACACAAGCCATTGGACAACAGGATGACATGCTCACATAGGTGAAAAACGGAAACTCCGATAGTATGGCCACGTCACCAGATCATCATGTCTTGCAAAGACCATCCTGCAAGGCACTGTGCAAGGAGGTAGAAGAAGAGGTAGACCGAAAAAGAGGTGGGATGACAACATTCGAGAATGGACTGGTTTGACACTGAGCGAAACCATCAGGGTTGCTGAGGACAGAGAAAGATGGAGTACGCTGGTTAAAAGATCATCTGTAGTGCCCCTACGACCTCCGATTTATGGGATAGGATAGGATACGATAGGGTCAATTGCTATAAACGTAAGCTTGAATAAATGATTTGACTGTATTCTCTCACCATTTGTTGTTGTTCTTGATTCATTAAAATAGGTGTACTTTGCCCCCCCCCCCCTTTCCCCCCCCCCCCTCTCCCAAAAGGGTGCTGTTTTTGCTTTCAGATGTAAAATGGCGGAGTGGTTCGGACTGAGATTTTCACATAAGTTTTGCATTATGTCTAGGTTTGAAGTGTTTTCTATGGGCATGGAAAATTTTAAAATCAATTTTCTGGTGTATTCTTATGAATTACATTACATGGTTATTGCTTTAGGTCCAGCGGACTCTTCCGAGCGAAATCAGGACCATTGAATGTGCACGAGCACAGATCACAGGCTCTGAAGTCTCTCATGTCGTCTTTGTAAACTAGTAGGCCTCCTATGGATAGTATGTAATGAAGGCCTACGAAAGACAAGACTTCACAGCCTGTGGTTTAGATGAGCCCTATACTACCAAGCCCTATACTACTAGGTTCCTAGGCCAAATCGGGTTAGTAGGCTAGCGTAGGCAATGAACAGAAGTTGGGGCTATATATTGTTTTTGTTGTTGGTTTTGTTTGTTTGTTTGTTTGTTTTTCTGTAAAAAAAAGAAACATTTTCCAATGCTCTATCCTAAACTCCAACTAAACTTTTGTTGGGAAAAGTGTTTGTTTTAGTCCGTGATTAACAAAATCTGATGACTCGTGCATTTTTGAGGAAAACAGCCTCCGCAAATTAGAGAGTTATGATGGCAGTCACCTTCCCTGGATAAGGACGAACATAATTTTGTCTGCAACTAAAGTCGCTGCCGCTTCAGAACCACTGGCAGGAAGAAATGTTCGTAAAGATTTCCCGATTGCTTAACTGGAAGCAAAAGGGATCACTATGAAACCAACTTTCGCTGGCCGATCTAAAGTTTTCTAATAGCATTTAATACCCCCTTCCTTTTTTCTTTATCTTTTTATTTTTTTTTAAAATTCTTCATTTTACAGTTACTTACTCGTTGTCAAAAAAGTTCGTTAGTATTTAAATGGGTAACATGGACATCCACGTTGTTGAAAGTTCAAATTTCGCTATCAGGGCCAACCTATAACGTTAGAATTGTTTGTTTAAGTTCTGCGTATTCGACATGTTATTTTAATATTTATAACTTTTTGTTTTAAGAGCTGGACAATATGAACTACTACCTCGGAGCTAGCCGTCGATTTGAAGACTGGTACACCAACAGCACCGAGTTCTTTTGGCTGGACGGTCAGCCGCTGGACTTGTTAATGTCAGCGCCATATCTGCATAAGAGCGCTCCCAACCCTGAGGCGATCAGGAACGTCCTGAGCCTGTCCTTCGTAGGATCTCTGAATAATGGAGAGGAGATATACACGAAGCGCTACGTCTGCACTCGCTCTTGGGACCAGGAATAAAGGATAATTACATAAGCCAACTATTGTTTTTTGTGTAATTGTTTATTTATTGAGCTTTTATTTGCAGTGGTGCCGGTGATTTTAGGCACCATAATAAAACAAAAACAAAACCAACATAATGACATTACCCCATGCGAATACGATGCAGGATATGGAGCTCTATCATGGGGTCATAACTCGGAAGCACTATAGTCACTGTTTGATTCCCCAACGTAATGATACATCTCTGTCTTGTCTGTCTTCTCCACGATGTGTGGAACATTCAATACAGCGATTATATTGTGCTATATCACGCAGTTACAGCACCAACATGAGCTTACACTGGAATGCTCTGAAAATAGCCGGCACCGAAAGGCTTAAGACAGAAATAACAAGAAATGTTTGTGGGACAAGAACATTCTTATGTTATCTCTTAATTCATGGTGGTATTCCATCTGTAGTGTTGTTGTTGTTGTTTGTAGATTATAGTCACACGACACTTTCGCATATAGGTGACTACTGGACCGATTTATACTGACACCAGCGGGCCAGTTGTTGGTAAAGGGGAAAATAATATGATCACACGTTGACCAATACGGGATTCGAACCAGCGACCTTTCGTTTACTAGCAAGACGCTCTTACCAACTGAGCTACCCGGCCCCGTTCTGTAGTGACCTCATCTTGCACTTTTTATTGGAACAGCTATAGCACGTTCGCGGTTTGCCTGCCGTGGTTTGTTGTTAATTTTATTCGGGCAAGTTATCAAACTGATTAAAAACCAACAAAGAATGGCTCTAGTCTAGTATATATAGTAGTAGTTATGGCATCTTCGGCCATCAACATTTTGCACACATAATACTCGTCACTAGGCTTTTAGGCATCAGCTATTTGATTAAATTTGTCTACCAAAGGGATCAAAATGGGGTGAGGGAATCTCCAAACAAGACAATGGATTACACAGAAACTTACCCAGACCATTTTTTAAATTCATACCTGCTGTGACAACGTCCTTTGGCACACTGTTCCATGTATTAGTAATTCTTTTAATTAAAAAGTTTTTGTATAAACTAATAGACTTTTTAGCTAATTTATATTCATGTCTTCGGGTTGAAGGGCTTTCAACCCTGTACATAGTACGGACCTTGTGGTTTTGGGGTCATACTTGTTGTGTAGGATATTGAACAAACGATTTTGTGGAAAATGTATTCTAGTTCTCATCTAAAATGATTTATATTCTCTTGGCTTAAGCATCATAATTACTATATAATATATATTAATCATTAATAATTTACCGATTATTATAAATGTTTAAAGATTATTATAAATCTTGCCCAACTGAAGAATACCATTATATGATTATATTAATCAAAACCTACATTTTAGGTGTTGCCTACATTAAACTCATGTTTATTTGATTATTTGAGGTCTTCGTTTGGGTGTTGTTTTTATTATAAGCCTACCTATACAACGCAGTTTCATTTGTTACTTTACTTTCGCAGAGTTTATAATGACTCATCAAGGACCTATCCTATCCTATCCTATCCTATCCTATCCAATCCTATCCCGTAACTCAAAGGTCGTTGGGGCACCACAGATGATTGTTTAACCAGCGTACTCCATCTTTCTCTGTTCTCAGCAACCCTCATGGCTTCGTTCAGTGTCAAACCAGTCCATTCTCGAATGTTGTCCTCCCACCTCTTTTTCTGTCTCCCTGTTCTTCTGCCTCCTTGCACCGTGCCTTGCAGGATAATTTTTGCAAGGCCTTGTGCTCTGATGACGTGGCCATACCATCGGAGTTTCCGTTTATTTACCATTGTGAGCATGTCATCATGTTGCTGGTGATGTGGTGGTTATAAGAAATGTCCCGAAGTCTTCTGTAGCACATCATCTACACGCTTTGTTTTCTTCGTTGTAGATCTACTGTGAGGGTCCATGTTTTGCAAACGTATAGGAAGATGGAGATGACAAGGGAGCTCAGCAGCCTTATCTTGGAGTGTAGCCTGATGGTCTTGTCTTTCAAAATGGGCTTCAACTTTGTCAAGGCAGCTGTTGTTTGTACGATTCTGGAGAGGATTTCATGTCGGGACCCATTGTATGATACAGTGGCTCATAAATACTTGAAGCTATGCACTGCGTTGAGGGATTGGCCTTGGACTTTGATGTCCATGTTGATGCCTTTGGTGTTGTTGGTAATCATTTTGGTCTTCTATGCACTTATTTTCATTACATAGGCTCTAGAGGTGGTGTCACGCCTCTGTACCAGTTGTTCAAGTTCTTGTTACTGTCCAGCCAATCCGTCAATGTCATCCGCAAAATGGAGGTTGGAGATTACTCTACCCTCTATGCTGACTGTTCCTTCGTGATCTGCAAGGGCATCTGAGATGATAAGCTCTAGGAAAATTTTAAAGAGTGTTGGAGAGAGTTGGCATCCTTGACGCACACCGATTATTGTTCTGAACCAGTTCCCGATGGCGCTGTTGTAGAGGACTGCACTGGTAGCTTTGCCATACTGGCTTTTGATGACTTCAATAATTTTAGGGCTGATGTTGTACACTCTCATGGTTGCCCACAGAGCTGCATGGCAGACTCGGTCAAATACATTCTTGAAGTCCACAAACACATGATACAGATTTTGGTGCTGTATGTATTTCTCTCAGATTATTATGAGGTTGAAAATCTGTTCAGTGGTACTTCGCCCTGCCCTGAATCCTGCTTGTTCTTCAGCTATGATTAGTTCAGCTTGGGGTTTCAACCTGTTGAGTATTATTTTCAGGAGGACCTTACTGGGGTGGCTGATGAGGCTGATGGTACGGTAATTTTCACATTCCTGAAGGTTACCCTTTTTGGGAAGTGTGATGACAAGCGACTGGGTCCATAGGGTAGGCCACTCCCCACTCTGCCAGATCTTGTTGCAGATAATGGTGAGGGCGTCAATCATCGCTTCCCCTCCGGCTTGCAGCTATTCCGCGGATATGTTGTCCACTCCCGCTGACTTCCATCTTCCTCAGCGATTGCACTGCTGCCTCAACTTCTTTTCGTAGAATAGGGAGGATTTCTTCTTTTTCTTTGTTCTGGGGACATGCTAGAACTGATGGGTCTCCGTTTTATGTGTACTCTGTCCATCTATCCAAGACTTCTTGTTCTTCTGTAAGGCATATTCCAGGCTTGCTTTGGATCGTGGAGATCTTGGGCGATTTAACAATTGTCAGCCGCTTCACAGTCTGGTAGGCCTTCTTGCTGTTGTTCTTGTTCAAACTGTTCTCTATTTCATTATAGCATTGCTCTTCTATCCAGTTCTCCTTTGCTGTGCGCATGCCTTTTCGGATGTCATTGTTGATTTTTAGGTAGGCATCAGCTCCTGTGATGTTTTCTTTTTGTTTTTCATCACTGGGTGGTGCTTGCCAAGGATCTCAGTGGCGGCATCTGCCACAGCTGAATTGAAGGTGGTGGTCATGGTACTGACATCTACTTCACCAGCTCCCCAAATGAGCAGTGGTGCAAATTTCCCTCCAATTTTGCCTTGAAATATTTCTGCCACCTCATGGTCTTGCAGTTTGTCCAGTTCGAACTTCACTCTGGTGCACTTTGCTGTGTTTACTCTCTTCAAGTGGAGCCGGAAAGACATCATCACGAGATCGTGGTCACTTCCAATGTCTGCTCCTGGAAAAGTGCGTGTCCTGCCAATGTTGATACTTGATCTGAAGCGTGTCTTGACCTTGATGTAGTCAATCTGTTTGTGATGCTCCCCTCTGGGACTGTGCCATGTCCATCGTCTGGATTTTTTGTGGAGACCAAGCGTGTTTGCCAGTATCAGATTGTTGTATCTGGCAAACTCCAAGTGTCTCAGATCTCTATTATTTGTCTCGTTGTTGCAATGGGGTCCACATGTGTATCCCCAGTTGTGGTGCGCATCTTTGGCAACCATGGCATTCCATTCGTCTTGCACTATGACTATGTCCTTCTTCGGCACTTGGTCAAGGGCAGCCTCTAAATGTTCATAGAAATCGTCGACTTCGCTGTCGTCATTGTCTGATGTTGGGGCATAGACCTGGATGATGGTGATTTTGAAAGGGGCTGCTCTCAAACGGATGGTAATGAGTCTACTGGAGACTGGGCGGCAACCCATGACAGTGGCTAGAATGTCTTTGTGGACCAAGAATCCAACGCCGTGTTCGTGCCTGTCATCTCTACCGCTGAAATAAAGCTTATGGCCTTTGTCGGTCGTTGTTTCACCTAGGCCTTTCCAGCGCAGTTTGCTGATACCTAAGATGTTCCATCGATGGTGGTCCAGTCGTGGGCAAGTTCTTCTATTTTCCCATCCGCAGTTATTGCCCTGGTATTCCAGGTTCCTATGACGATGTTGTCTCTCGTGCGGATCCTGTTCAGTTGTTCATCAGCAGCATCAAGAACAGTCGGCGGTAAGCAAACAAAAATTGTATTTACGCCCAGTGAGAAAGTTTAATAACAACATGATCAACAACAACAATAATAATTACCGTAATAAAAACAAAAATGACCGCATCATAAACAACAATAACGTATGCCGTTCAAATGTGTTTCCAGACTCCCGCACACGCTTTCAAATCTGTAATATAAATTTGTGTTGTGTTCGACCTGTTTTGTTTTATTCACATACGCAACACAAATTTATATATGTATGTGTTTTGTTGATATTTTATAATGATGTTTGTATTCTATTTTGTTTTTGTAAACGGGGATTTGATAAATTATAGTATAACCTCCATCTTTTATAATACGTAATAAAATATACAATTATACCTATATGAATAAAGAATAATCAACATTCATCAATGCCATCAAACATGCTCGCAGGCATACACAGTCATATTACATGGGCATATATGGGGCGCCATGTGTCCATTTATTCTATGTGACTATTCTATACATAGAATAAATTCTATGCACATAGAAAGCATTCTATACACACAAAAAGCATTCATTAGTTGAAATTCCATTTATAAAAAAGAAACCAATATTGTAAGTCATAGAATAAAATTCTTTGTATAGAATAACATTCTATAATATAGTGTAAAATTCTATGTCCATAATACAATTCTATGTATAGAATAAATTTTTATTATAGAGAATAAGATTCTATGTATGTAATACAATTCTATATTATAGAATGCACTTGTATGCATAGAATTGTATTCTATAACATAGAATGAATTCTATTACAAAGAATGAATTCTATAACATAGAATTTATTCTATGTGCATACAATTCATTCTATAACATAGAATGAATTCTTTAACATAAAATAAATTATATGACATAAAATGAATTCTATGTGCATAGAATAAATTGTATAACATAGAATGAATTCTATAATAAAGAATGAATTCTATATGAATAGAATGAATTTTATAGCATAGAATGAATTTTATGACATAGAATTCATTCTATGACATAGAATGAATTCTATAACATAGAATGAATTCTATTACAAAGAATGAATTCTATAACATAGAATTTATTCTATGTGCATACAATTCATTCTATAACATAGAATGAATTCTTTAACATAAAATAAATTATATGACATAAAATGAATTCTATGTGCATAGAATAAATTGTATAACATAGAATGAATTCTATAATAAAGAATGAATTCTATATGAATAGAATGAATTTTATAGCATAGAATGAATTTTATGACATAGAATTCATTCTATGACATAGAATGAATTCTATAACATAGAATGAATTCTATAGCAAAGAATGAATTCTATGACATAGAATTTATTCTATAGCATAGAATGAAATCTATAACATAGAATGAATTCTATAGCATAGAATGAATTCTATGACATAGAATTTATTCTATAGCATAGAATGAATTCTATGTTACAGAATGAATCCTATGTCATAGAATTCATTCTATGCTATAGAATTCATTCTATGCTATAGAATAAATTCTATGTCATAGAATTCATTCTTTGCTATAGAATTCATTCTATGTTATAGAATTCATTCTATGTCATAGAATTCATTCTATGTCATCTTATTCATTCTATGTTATACTATTCATTCTATGCTATAGAGTTCATTCTATGTCATAGAATTCATTCTATGTCATAGAATTCATTCTATGTCATAGACTTCATTCTATGTTATAGAATGAAATCAATATATACACTTTTTTTAAAATAGTAAAAACTGGGGCACTGTCAAGGTATAGAGAACATTTTTTATGGCATGGGACTGTATTGCAGAGAGATATACACATTGCCACATCCAATTACCACACCACATCACTCTACATCACACTGCACCACAAATGTGATGGGTAGGTGTGGTGGAGTGATTAGGTTATGTGACGATGTGGTCTGATTCATTGCTTTTAAGGCATAATAGAACTGTATTGCAGATACATACATACACATTACCACATCACATCACCACACTACATCACTCTAAATCACACCACACTGCACCACAAATGTGATGGGTGGGAGGGGTGGGGTGATTAGATTATGTGATGTGATTCACTGATGCCATGATATGTGCTGTCTGCTGCAATGTGAAGATGTGCTGCTGCTGTGATGTCGGCTGATGTGATGTGATGATTTGTTGATATGATGTGATTTTATGTGGTGGTGCGTTTTCACGATGATGGTGATGAAGCAATGTGATGCAGTGATGTGATGTGATGATGTGATCGATGTGGTGATGATGCGATGTGGTGATGTGTCGTACAATATCTTTTTTTAAATTCTAAATTTTGTTACAATTTATTAGTTGTGTTTTTTAATTTTATGTGAATGAAATGAATTATATGTATATAGAATTAACTGTATAACACAGCAAGAATTGTATGACATAAAATTCATTTTTTTAACATAAAATGGATTTTATTCGCAACACTGAATACATTCTATTTTCATAGAATTGTTTTTTAACATTTGGTGCACATAGAATGCATTCTATGTTATAGAATGTTCATTCTATAACATAGAATGTTCATTCTATAACATAGGATCCATTCTATAACATAGAATGTTCATTCTATAACATAGAATGGTCATTCTATAACATAGAATTCATTCTATAACATAGAATGGTCATTCTATAACATAGAATCCATTGTATAACTTAGAATGTTCATGCTATAACATAGAATCCATTCTATAACATAGAATGTTCATTCTATAACATAGAATGCTCATTCTATGGCATCTAGGTCATTCTATGTGAAGCGAGGCTGTGACGTATAAAGGGACACGTGGAGCCTTGCACGCGCGCTCTGCGGCTTTATCAGACATCATAATTTTGTGAACAAGCATTTAGGTTTCTTGATGCGGACGACTTCGACAGTATAATTAGTGTGAGTAGATCGCTTAGCAATAAAAATAATTGACGTCACACCCTACCCCCCCCCCCCCCTCCGCCCCTGCGTGCTTGCTTTTTTCATTACAATGTGCTGAGGTTCTGTAAGGGTTTATAGTGACAAAATCTAATTAAATAATCAGTTCTTTTCGCTCAATACCGAAGAAATAACCGTACTGTACACTCATAAAAAGCAATAATTAATATATTTAAAGGTCGAATATTGCTATACAACTCTGAGACATAATAAATGAAAGGTTCCTAAAGCTGAATATTGCAAAAAATCTATTTCACCCCAAGCGGCCCCCCAGGGCGCTATGCACAAAGGCGTGGCGGCCACGTGCTGCGGAAATAACACAGCGTGATCGAGTTTGAAAATGGTGAAGTACTGTGCTGTGTTTGGATGCTCTAACTCCGACGTAAAACCTTTCTGCAAAGAAAAGACGACGTAAAACCTTTCTGCAAAGAAAAGAACATTTTCTTTCATCGATTTCCACTTCGAGCGCAAATGATGAAGCACTGCATGTCGTCAACTCTAAACTGAATGTCAGTGACAAATCGCTCTGTAATCATTATTGCACGAGTGTGCTATGTTCAAAACATCACAATATCCCGAAATGTTCTCTATACCTTGACAGTGCCCCAGTTTTTACTATTTAAAAAAAGGTTTTATATTGATTTCATTGTATAACATAGAATGAATTCTATGACATAGAATGAATTCTATGACATAGAATGAATTCTATAGCATATAATGAATAGTATAACATAGAATGAATTCTATGACATAGAATGAATTCTATGACATAGAATGAATTCTATAATATAGAATGAATTATATAGCATAGAATGAATTCTATGACATAGAATTCATTCTGTAACATAAAATTCATTCTATGCTATAGAATAAATTCTATGTCATAGAATTCATTCTATGCTATATAATTCATTCTATGTTATAGAATTCATTCTATGTCATAGAATTCATTCTATGTCATAGAATTCATTCTATGTCATCTTATTCATTCTATGTTATACTATTCATTCTATGCCTATAGAATTCATTCTATGTCATAGAATGAATTCTATGTCATAGAATTCATTCTATGCTATAAAATTCATTCTATGCATATAGAATTCATTCTTTATTATAGAATTCATTCTATGTTATACAATTTATTCTATGCACATAGAATTCATTTTATGTCATATAATTTATTTTATGTTAAAGAATTCATTCTATGTTATAGAATGAATTCTATGCGTATAGAAATAATTCTATGTCATGCAATTTATTTTATTTTAAAGAATTCATTCTATGTTATAGAATTCATTCTTTGTAATAGAATTCATTCTATGTTATAGAATATAATTCTATGCATACAAGTGCATTCTATAATATAGAATTGTATTACATACATAGAATATTATTCTCTATTATAAAATGTCATTCTATACATAGAATTGTATTATGGACATAGAATTTTACACTATATTATAGAATGTTATTCTATACAAAGAATTTTATTCTATGTCTTACAATATTGGTTTCTTTTTTATAAATGGAATTTCAACTAATGAATGCTTTTTGTGTGTATAGAATGCTTTCTATGTGCATAGAATTTATTCTATGTATAGAATGGTCACATAGAATAAATGGACACATGGCGCCCCATAGCATACGGGCGCACGTACACACACACACATACATACATACATATATACATATATTCATATATGGTGATTTATAACAGGCTCGCGAAAATTAACACTTTTTAAAATGCTTTCCCCCCCCTCCCCCTCCCCTTCCCCCCCTCCCCCGCCGTACTAATCGCTTTTGACGAAAAATATTACCAACATTTATGATGGCCTAAATAGCGCCAAAACCTGATCATTACAAATATCATTTGATAATTACAAAAATAAAGGGATAATTACAATTATCATTGAACAATTATAAATATCTTTGCGAGATCATGTTTAATTTTCAGTTTTGGTTCTATGGCATCCGCCTAGAAATGCACCAAAACCGAAAATTGTAATTATCACATAATAATTACATTTTTCACTTCATAATTACAATTTTTACATGATCATGCTTAATTCTTACTAAGGCGGCTTACTAGCGTCAAAACGTGCATTTACAGATATTAGTGGTAATAGTACTTAACACGTGTTTTGTTTAATTCACCTTATGACGGCCTACTAGCGCCAAAACCTGATAATTACAAATATCAACTACATATTTACAATTAACACGCAAAAATTGTAATTATTAGGTGAAAATTACAATTTTCGGTTTTGGCCCATTTCCAGACGAATTGCTAGAGCCCAAACTGAAAATTAAACAGGATCACGCGAAGATATTTGTAATTTTTTTAAATGATAATTGTAATGATCCCTAGATAATTTTATTTTTTATGATATTTAATATATTTGTAATTATCTCGTGATAGTTGTCATTATCAGGTTTTAGCGCTAGGAGGGCGTGGCAAATACTTACAATTATTAATCAACACTGTGGATTACCGGTATCTATGTAAATTACACAGCACACGTGTTAATTTAAATTATCTTGTGATAATGGTAACTGATCTCGGTTTTGGCGCTAGTAGGCCGTCATATAAAATATATGAATAACATTTTTTTTTTATTCCATCTATTTATATGGGTTTTCGAAAATATATTTGAATGACATGCCATGCTGTTTGAGTTCGATTATTATCATTTTTTAAACAAGAAATAATTTTATTGAAAACTTTAATTTTTAATTAAACGGCTCTCGTCGTTAAGGTTTGGGTCGGTGCATTTGGGTTAGAGAGTATTCATTTTTTGGGGCCTCGACGTCATGCTAATCACATGACTTCCGACTCGGAATCACATTATCACATGACAACATTTATCGAAGAGGCCAAGCGAAGTAGCCACTCCATTCCTGTCAGTTTTACAGACAAAACTTCACAAAACCAAAGATTCAAGATGATGTGCGGAGGTACTTCTGAAGTCAAGGCAGCATCTGCCGAGATTCAAGCACTTTGTGATCAGGTATTTCCATTTCTGTTTTTGCCAGACAGGCAAACTTTTCCTCGAGTTTAGTTTCGATTTTGAAAGTGCTTTTTTTTCAGTTTAGTTTACCTTGTTTAACAAGATACTAGCAATGAAGTGTTAGCACAGGCTCGGAAATCTCTTCTATTTTCTTTGTAACTTTTAATATCACTACTATAGAGTATGAATGTTGTAGTGGGGCCTACGAGTAAGTGCTTTGGACCTGTCATCAGTCAGATAATAGAGATTGTGCGGCTGTAGATTTTTACTACACATTCCTATAATGTTCATAGTTGAACTTGTTGAGTGCTTTCTCTCTCCGTCGACGAAATAATAAGTGGTTTCCAGTGGACACAATGATACAGATCATATACAGAATCCAACTTCAAATCTGTAGACCTAAATCATGATACTTGATCAGTTGTTGATGCATACATGACCCAGAACCAGGAAATACAGCTATAACAAGCATGGGGTTTAATTCTATGAGTCTTCATTCTTTATGTCTTTTACAATTAAAATCCAGGCTTCTAAGATGGAACACAAAACACTCTTTCCTGTTTAGTTCACTTGCTAATTCACATCAAATATCCATTATGATTTGTTGTGATCATACAAAAAACGTGAAACAATTCAGATCAGAATGGATATTGCATCGGCTTCCAGTTGCAGACACATTTTTAGTACCACCTTGGCACCTGTGTACAAATAACACATTTCATTGACAACACACCTTTTACCCCCTCTCCAGCCCCCCTCCTTCCCTCCACTGTTGGCCAAATTAATGTTTTGGTTTAAGGCTAAAACTAGCCATGGAGACGTAAAATTAACGCTTTTTTACTGGTGCTGTTATTTTTATGTTCAGATCCGAGAGGACCTGGAAGAGCAGAAAGGAAAAGCCTTCAACAATTTCAAGGCTGTGTCTTACAAGTCGCAAGTTGTGGCTGGTACTAATTACTTCATCAAGGTGAGGCTTTTTAAGTTATAGCAGCACCTATTTCTTATATTGTTTTAAATTATGACTTTGTTCATGAATGTAATGAGAGAGAGAGAGAGAGAGAGAGAGAGAGAGAGAGAGAGAGAGAGAGAGAGAGAGAGATGAATTGCTAATAAGTGAACATTGCAAGTGTCATTTGCAATAACCTATTTTCCAATGAGTATTGCCTAACACTTACAGTAAAGGTAAGATCAATTTTATTGCAGTGTGGTTTCAAAATTTGATTTTGGTAACTGATTGTCATTTTAATATTAATTCCATGAACAGCTACAAAATAATCTAAAAAATTTGAATTTTTTACATGACAAACTAGGACATTAAATAAAAAAACCACAAGTCTTAACCTAGACTGCAGAACAGAACTGAACTGGTTATTTTCTCTTTGCTGGATTTTTTTTCTGACAGAGTCAAAGATCATGTGTTTGTATCTGATGTTTTGTATTCAAACCATGATTATGCATGCTATGTGTTCATTCCTATAAATACAATGTCAATTTAAAATTGTGGAATCACAAGATTATGAGTCATAAAACTGAAATTTAATTGTACGTAATTTGAAATGGTATGTGTATTATAGTAAAATGAAATTACAATGTTAATTTCATTGGTATTCTGTTCCTAGGAACTTGTGCATGTTATTACTGGATGCATCAGGTCTGCTAGTGTCAGTCAGTAGATTACATGCAAGTAACACCAGTGATACTAATAAAATTGTAATTGTCATATGATTATGAGCGTGCGCTATTGCAAGTTGATGGTGTTTGAATATTTCGTATGTTTCCTTCCGTTACAAGTATGTTGTTCGTGTTACTATAAATAGATTTGCTGTGTTAACATTATTAACATTAGGAATTATTTGATGATTTAGTACAAAATGAGGTCAATTAAAGATCAGCCTGTTATTATTATTATGACTTTATTAATATTATTATATTTAGCTGAGCAGAGTATTTGACTCCAGACTCTCAGCTACAACCTTGATGACATGGCTTGACCCGAACTGTATTTTTAAATTATCCCTCGTAAGAGCACTGCAGGAGCCACCCAAGGCCAGACTAACCAACAAATGGAAGGTAGATGATCTCTCTCCCAAGCGTGAGCTAGTCTCCTCCCATTCCGCCACATTACTATTAGCATTACAGTATTAGTATGATGTCAAATACACACTGCAGGATTAGCTGTTGGGGCTGTGTGAGTCATAATCACATGTTACTTAGACCAGGAGGTAAACGGCTTGATGATTCATTGGGATTGGGAATAGAGTGCAATGTGTGTTTTCATTTTAAACTGTGTTTGGTAATGGTGAAATACTGTTACTGGTCACAGGTGTAATTTCACTATAGGATGAATGTCAGGTGATGATGGTAAAGATGGCACACAGATTTTTAGAATTTGTAATTCATGTTGGCATTGTTCTTGAACTTGTCATCATCACTTAGTGTAGTTTATCGTTAACTTTATGAATGATGTTTATGTATATATGTGTGTTCCCAAATGGTTAGTGGCGCTTTTAAATTAAAAACACTTGTGCATACACATAATTCACCCAACCATGCATACAGGCAGGCACACACACACACATAACTTGTGAGTACAATATTTTTACTGTATTTGTATGCAGGCATTCACACAAGCAGACACTTACAAGTTAAGGAGGAATAAAATAACATTTTGCTGCATGTTTAGTGCATTCAAGCCGTGTATGTTGGACCAGGATCCTGAAACAATATAAATTCATAAGATTGATTTGCTGTATTGTATTGTCTGTTTCAGATTGAGGGAGATGGGGAGCATGTTCATGTGAGAGTGTTCAAATCCCTGCCTCATGCTGGTTCTACTGTTGAACTCACCAGTTACAAGGATGGCAAATCGGCAGAAGATGATATTGAATACTTCTAATCACAGTCCATGATACTATTGATATTTTCAAGATCAATGCCATGCCTGCTGTAGTTTTGTTTAAATGTATGCTTGGTGTGGGTGCATTAGTGAGATGTGTTATATAAATGCTTAAGTCTTTTTTTCCTTGTATATTTATATATACATCATAAGTATATTTGAAGGGCTGCATGACAAAACGCGCTATACGCCAAAAGTAACAAAATCGAGTTATATCCCTTGACACACTCAGCTCCTATAGCTGCAACTGCCTGTAAAAATATTTCTTCACAAAACGCGCTATAACCGTTACTAACGGCCAGCGAAACATGACAGTTCTTTACAAAACGCGCTATGAGCCACGGCCTCTTTTTGACAAAACGCTCTATATCCGTTCAGCCAATCAGATCGCCCGAAAGTGTTATATCCGGCCACACCTCCAGTCTTGTTGATAAGTGTAAACAAAGCGATTTATTTAGCACATTTGATTTATAATCTTAAGAAAACGGAGCCATCCGTCAAAATTTATGATGGATAACTTTGATGACAGTTTGGAAGAAGTTAATTTGACAATTAGAGGGAGGAGAAAACGGAAGGATAAGACTACACACAAAAAAGAAATAGTGAAGCGAGCACGTCATTCCAGTGGTGGCAAAATCCCAGCTATTGCCTACTCACACAATGACAATGCAGAGTGCAAAGGCTGCTTGGCAGCAAACCTGACACCCACAGACCTTGCTCTAAATCAAGAGAAGTTTTATGATTCCTTAAACAAGGCGAGATCAGCTTTTTGATTGTTGAACATCATTATTACGGGTTGTTCACAAATTGCGTAACACCTAGGCTAGGAAAGAGGGCGGGGAGGCGACCAATACGATGTGACAAAGATGGGGAGGGTAGTAGGACATGCGCTACATAAAGTGTGACCGAGTTTATTTTAACTGCAGATAATGTTTCTGTTAACACAAAAGTGCGGTTAACTATTAAAGTCATTTCAGGACCACTCGCATTCTTATTCATATTGATTACTCAAGTCTTGTTAATAATAATATTATCATCCCTATCATTAATATCAATAGCCTATTATTATATTTAGTAAATTAATATCAGTGGTGAAAATAATTGATTAATAGTCAGGTGTATTACCTTTAGTTATTATGGTTAGCATTGTGTTATTATTGTCTATAAACTTATAATTTTCGCACTTTACTTTACATAATTATTCCAATCCTATCCTATCCTATCATGTCCCGTAACCCGAAGGTCGTAGGGGCACCACAGATGATCGTTTAACCAGCATACTCCATCTTTCTCTGTCCTCAGCAGCCCTGATCGCTTCGCTCAGTGTCAAACCAGTCCATTCTCGAATGTTGTCCTCCCACCTCTTTTTCGGTCTCACTCTTCTTCTACCTCCTTGCACTGTGCCTTGCAGAATAGTCTTTGCAAGGCCTGATGATCTGGTGACTTGGCCATACCATCGGAGTTTCCGTTTCTTCACCACTGTGAGCAGGTCATCGTGTTGTCCAATGGCTTGTGTGATGGTCTGTCGGACTTCGTCATTGGTGATGTGTTGGGTATAGGAAATGCCCAGAAGTCTTCTGTAGCACCTCATCTCCATGCTTTGTATTCTTCGTTGGAGATCTGCTGTGAATTCAGTGAATTTTAAATAGTATTGAGACAACTTTAAATAGTTTATTGGCTAGGTAACGGATATAGTGCGTTTTGTGAAATAGCCTTTCGCTGGATATAATGCGTTTTGTCAAAACAGTCAATATAAAAAATGGTCCAGTAAATATGATATCAAACATTGATTTGGTGATTTGTGTTTTCAAGAAAGCTTTAATGTTCTCATTTTTTTAGTATAAGTACAAATAAGGAATATCTGCTACAAGGCCTGCCTTTAAAAACTGCCAAATATCTCAACTTGACAAATTTGGATATAGTGCGTTTTGTCATGCAACCCTTCATTTGCTAATTAAATTAACACATGCAATCTTTGTTCTCTTCATTTTGGAAAGATTTTATTAGCATATTGTTTTAATGTTACAGGATTAGGCATGGTATGGTGAATTGGGTGATTCATACTGATTTTGGTATGAGTGTCTGGAGCATGCATGTTTATGCATGTGCAATGTTGAATTCTGCCGAAGTTATTCAACATTCTTTTAGTATTGTTACAATAATGTATCACTTTAAAAAAAATCTCTTCCTGACTGTTTGGTTTTAGAGAAAACGTTTATTGGCAGCTGCTGTGTTTGAAAATCATTTGCCATTAGTAGTGTAGTTAACTGGAGAGTGGAGTGTATACATCTAATGGAGCAACAAATAAGGGAAATAAATCTTATGTTTTTAGTGTTTTTGTCTTTATGACCCTGTTGTTTGTACTGCCGTGGTTTAACTGTGTGCTTGTATGTCCTTTCGTGCTTTGTATATATATGGCTATGTTGTTGATTTCTTGCTTTGGGTATGCTTTGCTTGTTTGCTGATGTTGGTTTTAATTATTGTGCTTTCTATGTGTATGTGTAACTGGATGTAGTTGTAAAGCGCCTTGAGCATTTGTATGAAAACGCACTATATCAAATATACATTATTATTATTATCTTGCAAGAGGCACTATTTGTTAATACAAGCTACTTGAGGATACCAACGTTCAGTAGTAGTTGTTTTTATTTGTTTATTTTTTTGTGTATGAATCTTGAAGTGCAGGGCCTAGCTGAAAGTCCAGTTATCTGTCCAACTTACTGGGCATTTAATATGTGGTATGTCTTTGAAGCAGAGGAAATGGATTAAGAGCTTTTGTCAGCCTGCTTAGTTGTTTGTGCAGCTTGTAAGGGAACATTTTGCTTATCAAACTTTCTTAAACTTTTAATTTCTTTTTTTAATTCATTATTGTTAAACTTACCTGTCTCAGGGTTCAACATAACCATGCATTTAATGTTGTAAAGTTAGTGAAAAGTGCTTTTCTTTATTAAATTCATCGAACTCAAATAATTTACAGAGTAAAACTTGGTATATTGAATCTTTAATTATTCTGTTGTCAGTAACCTTTAAAATTTAAAATTTTCTTCTTCATCAATAGATGACCATGTGACTGTTTTAAGTTTATATTTTTCCTTTCATCATAATCAATCATATGATTTAACTTTTCTTTCTTTCTCATTGATTGATTTTCTTTCTTTCTTTTTTTTCTCAATAAAGGATAATGTGATTTAATGGTTTTGTCTTTACTCAATACACGTTCATCACTTCATATAATTTACTAAATTATTTTAATTTTCTTTATTACTATAAAAACATTAACTGAATTTTTTGTTTTTCCTTTTTTCAAGAAATAAAGTGAATCTCAGCTAATGTGAACTTGTGTTACACTTTGACACCTGAATAAATCGCACTTCGCAATGCACTATTTGCAATACTTTCTTTTTTGTATGGATGTTGACTGTTTCTTGTGTTTAAGATTGTCAAAAAATAAAATTTTTAGAACATAACAGGTGGTGGGGTTATAACAGTTTTGCATGAGTCATTAAAAAGAAAGTTTCTCCCAGAAAAAATAACTGCATGTTGAAGCTAGCAGGAAAGTGTTTATTTATTTGAAAATCTCACTTGTATAACAAAATTTCCTAGTTACGAAAATATTTATAGTCTCACTTTTCAAAGCACTTGCGCACCTCTCAGCCTCACACTATGTTAGGGAAAAGACGAAGTATTGTAAAATGTCAAGCCAGAATGATTACATACTTCATGCCTGTTTTGCTATAGAAAGCTGCTGTACATGGTTACTTAAGTGTGTATTGGGTGTACATGACCCATTTAACATTTTTAAACATTTAATTGTTCTTATAAAGCACTTTTTCAAGATCAAGAGCTGCTCAAGGCGCTGGCCGATGCAGGATCTAACTCAACCTGCAATCTTCAAGGCTTACGCCTTGTCGCAAAAGACACATACGCACACCTTTGTTTCATTTATTTCAAGACATACTCGAAGGCTTGCATTTAGCTTCAGCCATGATGCTTCACCATGGCAGCTCTGGTGGAAATAATTCGCTATGCAATGCCAACGATGGTTCCTACTGCTAACATTATCCTGATGCTCAGTTAGCTTGCAGTGCCCCTACTCTTTTGGATGAGAGTATAAACCGAGGTCTAGTCTGTGTTCCCATGTATTCCATTACACACTTTTATGGATCCTAGTGCAAATATCGTAGATGGGTGAGTATCAGATAGAGAAGCACACCATGCGCTGCGAACATTATGTCCTATTTCCACTCGTCCTGGGTGGCACTGTCCTGTTGCTACTGCACTGTCCTGTGGCTACTGCACTGTCACAACCAAGGCAACACAAAATTTGCCAAATGGGTGACATCCTATCCTATCCTATCCTGTCCCGTAACCCGAAGGTCATAGGGGCACCACAGATGATCGTTTAACCAGCATACTCCATCTTTCTCTGCCCTCGGCAGCCCTGATGGCTTCGCTCAGTGTCAAACCAGTCCATTCTCGAATGTTGTCCTCCCACCTCTTTTTCGGTCTCCCTCCTCTTCTACCTCCTTGCACTGTGCCTTGCAGAATAGTCTTTGCAAGGCCTGCTGATCTAATGAATGGGTGACATATGTTGCCCAAAATAAAATAAATTCTCACCGAAAAGTATCTATTATCGATTTATTTATTTATTGGTATATTATTGTTTGTGAAGAATTTTTGTTTTAATGGAGTTGTCTCCCGTATATTGTATTTATTACAATAGGCCTATTATATGACGTCTTCATTTTTTTTAATTACTATATATTATAATTTATATATGCAGTATTTCTCTGAACATGGTACATCAATATTGTTTTGATCTTTGAATTACCAGATTCATTTGCTCTTGAAATTTCCCCTCGTGGTGGTGCTGGGGGTTTCAGTATAAATAGTATCCCCACTTTATGGAAATTTAGTGCTTTAAATTCCCACTGTCGCTGTCTTTCTCCTTTGTTCTTTCTCATTCCTACTCTGCTCTATCAATCTACTGTACCTTTTTCTTCGCTAGGCCAGTCATCTACCTTTTTTCTTGAAAACTCTTCTGGGACAAAACCCACACTCCTTGTAATTATTATTTTGAATACACGAACGCGCGCGCACACACACAGACACAGACACACACACATTCACACAACTACCAGCAGGTGCAGAGAAAAAAATCTATTAAAAAAAACAAACAAAAAATACATAAGATTTTAGATTTCCTTTTTTTTTTCTTCTTTTTAAATTTCTGGCAGCCACCCTTCTAGAACATGAGTGCTATAGAATCTTTAAATTCCGGTCAGTTGGGACTCTCTTGGGTTCAACATCGGATTAAGAGTTGTTCAGAGCGTGCCTGTTCTTATCCAGCACAAGACAGTAACACTGTAACAGTGGCACACTATCCATTACACTACAACAATAGAGTCTTTCGCAGAATTGATAGCGTCGTGAGTATTAAGTTTTTGAACTGGAATATTTTTGAAACGTTGGATACACCCACACACATACACCCACACACATACACCCACACACATACACCCACACATATGTAGAGAATCCTACTTAGTGGAATTACATTTTATTTTAGGGTACTGCTTTAACACTTCTGCACTATTAAAAAAAAGTTATCTGATGATTCTGACTCAAATAAAAGTAGACAAACCCACATAATCCCATTTAAAAAAATAAAAATAATAATTTAAAAAAAACTAGAATGTGGACACTATTTTGCACGCACTTGATAAACAATTTTTAGAAATAAAACCAAAAATGAGTAACTTTACCCCC
Organism: Oncomelania hupensis; assembly: GCA_036898135.1. Classification (NCBI taxonomy): domain Eukaryota; kingdom Metazoa; phylum Mollusca; class Gastropoda; order Littorinimorpha; family Pomatiopsidae; genus Oncomelania; species Oncomelania hupensis. The sequence continues at coordinate 27,138,110 of CM072515.1, forward strand.
CTTCAGTGTTATGAGTTTTCATATTTCCTGACTGATCTGGAAATACTTTGAAATAGTCGGAGGGGTAGGAGAGGAGGGGTGGGATCAGAACGAGCCAAATGTCGGTCAGTCGGAAAGCCGTTAATATCTCAAGAACAACTGAACGGATTTTGACCAAACTTTATTTAAAAAAAAACAAAAAAACAACAACATTGCATAGGTCCATGGCCTGTCTTCCGTGTCCTTATAACTGTTCTGCAAAGGTCAAGGTCACTAGATTCATGTTGTTGCTAAACACGTTTTGCACAATATCTAAAAAAACGGCTGATGCGATTGTGTTGAGTTTTGGTATAAGTAGACTTCAAATCATGGACCATCCGTCAGTAGCAGTCTGGTTTCCAGTCAGACGGTCGCTCAGAATTTCACTTTTCTGTTCAAAATAAATGGTTTGCTATTTCTCAAGAAAAACTGGATCGAAATTCATCATTTTTATTTTTGCGGATACTTTAACTACTGTTGAGCATGTTAGGTTTCAAAGTTCAAAGTTGGACTTTTTCAAAGGTCAAGGTCTTCGTGCTTCACCATTTTCGAAATACGTCTTGCGCTGTATCCATAAATTGGCTCTGCAGATTTGGATATTGTTTGGCTTGCCGACGCTTCAGAGGGTAACCTGTCATTTTATGTTTTTCTTTCGCTTCGGTATGATGAAAAGGAGTCGCAACACTTCTAAGCAAATTAACTCTTTTGAAAATTCTAATTTTTCAGCTATGTATGTATGTGAGTGTCTGGAAATACATTTGAATGGCTTGTCATCTTGTTTATTTCTTCTTTTAATAGTTTTATAATTTACAAAATTGCGTGTGTAATCATGAACTTGAAACAGTAAAACCTGCTGTATTTATTTATTTATTAATTAATTTATTTGATTCGTTTTGTTACACTCGATGTTGGTGTTTTTCTCAGTAGTTGATTCAGCCCCAATGCTGAAGTCCTGATAAGGTGTAACTCGGATTCGTTTATGCACGCAACCCGTTCAATCAGCCACAAGGCACAGAGTCGTCGTATGAAGTTTTCAAACTTTATTCAGCGTTCATCAACAACTGCATACAATCGCCTTTTCCACTCTCAACTTTCCACTTTACAATACTCAACTATCAATCTTACAATACAAACTACTTTCAACTCAACTATCAACCACCTTTTGAAACAGTGCGGTACTATATAGTCTCTCTACACTCCAGAACAATTTAGGACACTCCAGCGTAACGCACCACAACCAATCAAAATTAACTTCGTCATCACTGTCTCACGTCATACAACCTTATTTGGGATGGAAGCGTCTCATGGTTACCACTAGATTTATCCACACGCTTCGATCGATCGTAAACATAAGTCGTGGTTCACCCGTCCCCTAGACGCTTAATGTGTCCGGGGACGTAAATTTTACTAAAATAAAAATAAAATAAAAAATAAAAAGATCGTAAACAACCAAATCTAGAAAATTCTCAAATAATATCGACTAACTAAAATTATCAACGTTATACAAAGCTTCTTCTAATAACAACGCAAAATCCAATCAAAGGTAAATACACTATTATTGCATGCGTTGCAAAATAAAACGAACAGATCTATCGCGCGCGCTTCACACATAATATCGTGCGCATTTCACATGCACCATCATGCGCGTTTCAACGTACCACGTTTATTTGTTAATTTATTTATTCATTCGTTTTTTTATTTACTGTACAGGGTGTTCCAAAAGTCTTGGGCACATTTTGACATTGAATATTTCCGAAACTATTAAGGATATAAAAACGCATCTGGTAAATTCAGAAAGCTTGTAATCTGAATTTTTACATGGAATGTTCAAAGATGTTCAATGTGAGCACCGTTGGTCACACGACACACATCAAGCCGATAGGCAAATTCTTGCCAAACGCGTCCCAGCATTTTCTGGTTGAGTGAACGCCATTAATGGGTCTGAAAAGAAATAAAAAGAATCAACAGCTTTACAAAAAACTTAATGTAATTAGCATTAAAATGGCCCAACTTTTATCTTACTACCATTCATAGTAATTGAGATATGGGGACTTCAAATGTCCCCAAGACTTTTGGAACACCCTGTATTTATAATTACGCTTTATTTTTGAAGTTGATAGTTACTATTTGTCTAATTAATTTCTCATTCTAGTAAGGAGGAAGAGGAAGATCAGAAGATGCCTTTGGTTGTATAAAACGAAAACTGATGAGATTTCCACATTGCTGTGGGAACTGGGTGAGGCCAAGGGCAAAATGTTTTTCGCAATGACGACTGTATTAGTCGTCATTGCGAAAAACAATGTAAGGTAATGGGACACCCCGGTAGAGGAGGTGGGGGTGGATCTCGAAGGGGAGAGAAGGGGGAGGGGCGGGGGAATGCAAGATTAGACAAGGTGTTCTTTAGTTGTTGTTTTTTTTGTAATATATGTACATATGTAATTTATGTTGTATTTATTATTTCCATATTATTCTATGTTTATTTTTTTGTTGTATCCACGCACCCCATGAGGTTTAATGGAATAAAGCGCTTTTGACTTGACTTGGTGGAAAGTTTTGGGGTGGGAGGGAGTGTTGAAGAGGGGAATGTGGAGATGGGAGGTGGTGGAGGAGGTTAAGATCACTAAAACAAAACAGGGGGGGGTAAGAGGGGGGGGGGTAGGTAGGCCCCGACCGAAATTGAGGGTGTTGTAATGGGTGGCGATCCCGATTGTGGACACATGGGGAGGGAAACGGATGGGCGGTCAAGTCGAAAGGCCGGAGCACTGGTTACTGGATAATTATATAGGTTGTGGCTCCCCTGTGGATGGCCCTTGCTTCATTCCTTACAAAACAGTCCCCTTCACCCGACTTTAACTAACGCTGAGGTATCCATCGATGAAGTTGCAGGCATTGAAAACGTACACTTAATTGCTTGCAAACGATTTCTGGCTTTACCCAGAGGGACCCCAAAGAATATTGTATATGGTGAACTACGAAGGTACCCCTTATATGTTAACTCCCACACCCCTTCATGCCATTCCAGGAAAAAAAAAAAAAAAAGGCACCAACAATGACACACACACCACACACACTGACACACACACACAACTCACACACACACACAAACACACGTTTCCATCCTCTTTCCACCCCGCTCAAAACTCGGATAAAAAGTTGTTGTACCTCCATGAGCCTTCCATTATTCAAGTTATCGCCTCTCCTATTTCCTTTCTGGTTACCTGATTTGTCACGCCATACAGCCACCCACCCACTCACCCAAACACACACCCGAACACCCACACATACACGCACACACATACGTTCAAGCATGCACGCACGCCCACACTTGTATGCACACACATTCGCACGCATGAGCGCGCACACACATCCACACACGCACACAAACAAACAAACGCGCAAATTTGTTATTTGACGAGGGTGTTAGGTGTGAAAGGAAGACCTAATATTGTCAATAGGTCACTTGTACTATACGATCTACTCGACCGAGGTGACAATAAAAACTAAGCTTTAGAAATAGCCACAATAAGAGAAGTTTAAGACTAGTAGTATGAGAGAGAGAGAGAGAGAGAGAGAGAGAGAGAGAGAGAGAGAGAGAGAGAGAGAGAGAGAGAGAGAGAGAGAGAGAGAGAGAGGTCGAAGTCGAAGTCGAAGTCGAAACCTTTAATAGGATAATAGCATTAGGTCCTATGGACCTGTCTTACAGCTAGTCCTTAATAAAATTGTAAAATAACAGAAATAAAAAATTCAGAACAAAATAAATAACATAAAATTGATTTGAAACTAACACAAACCTTAACAATGGTAAGAATTTAAAATTTAAAAAAAAATACTAAGAAAATTAATGTACCGAAAATTAATGTACCGAAAATTAATGTACCGAAATACACATACTCCCTCCCTCCATCCCCCTCCAATACCCCTTCCCTACTACTACTCTACCCTCCCCACCACCACCACAACCACACACATACACAAGCTAAATTCACACCCCAAAAAATTAAACTGACGCAAGATAGGAAGAACAAATGTATACAATCAACTTAAATATTAGAAGCAATGGAAAATAGAAATTTGTGGAGTCTAGTTTTAAACAATGTTAATGATTTACTTTCCTTGATCTCTGGTGGTAGAGAACTCCACATACCTGGACCAAAATATGACAGAGATGTTTTAAATATGTCTAAGCGTGGCTGTGGCAATGTTAAGTTATGTCTGAAAATTGAATAACGAGATGAAGGTTTGCTAAAAAGTACTTTTAAATAATCAGGAGCTCTATTGTTTAGTATTTTTTACATTAAAACGGCTTTATTGTAATTAAGATGTTTGTTAAGGGGAAGCATGCCAGCTAGTTTTAATTTTGAATCAGTATTGATGGAAGTGTTTTAGACAAGTAATTTTGCAGCTCTGCGATGAATAGAATAATTTTTTTAAACAAGACATCACTGCAGCCGTCCCATATTGTTGATGCATAATCAATGTGAGGTTTGATATGAGCATTATAAAAAAGCTTCTTAGCATCTGCAGTAATGATAGATTGAAGCTTAGACAACATAAATAATTTTGTTGAGAGAATTTTACAAAGATTTTCAATATGTGAATGCCAACTGAGTTTGTTGTCTACGAGGACGCCTAAAAGTTTATGAGTTTCAACCTGTTAAATATCATTTCCATTCGCCGATGCTTTTGTCTAGTTGTTATTAACATGGCTTTTGATTTAGCTGGATTCAGTGACATATGATTTAACCTGCACCAATCAGCAATATTGTTAAGAGCACCTTGTAGAGATTGCTGAATTTCACCTATGTTCCTCCCCTGTTTGTGCAATGTCGTGTCATCAGCTAACATATTCAACGATTCAACGAACTTTATTGGCCAAATTGACATAAAACATGCACATGGAATATGTTGCGATGTGGCAGTAACATTCATAAAACATACATGCAAACACACGTTTACCAGCTAATAAAATACTGATCAAGCGTGCACACATACACACGCAAACAACAAATAGTAAAAATAAACAAGTAGGTGCCAGTGGATTATGACGTGAAGCGCCTGCCGGACGGGAGGAGCTCGAACAGATGGCCGGCTGGGTGTGAGGGGTCAGCTGTGATGTTTCTAGCTCTACGAGGAGTTTTGAGAGAGTTTTCAAGAAAAAGGTAGGTGACTTGTCTAGCGAAGAAGACAGTAGATTGATAGAACAGATCGAGTAGGAATGAGAAAGAACAAAGGAGAAAGACAGCGACAGAGGGAATTTAAAGCACTAAATTTCCAGAAAGTGATGATGCTATTTATACAGAAACCCCCGCACCTCCACGGGGGAAACCTTGATCTTAACACCTTGACATTCACCGGACCTCTGAAGCTTATGAATGATTAAATTTATAAACCAATGTTATACGCAATGTTGGTGAATTATAGAATCATTCCACTGCACAATGACCCATTTTGACTAACATTTCTTGATCCTGTTAGCTTGACCTTAAGGTAAGATCATGCAATCCCAGATAAATGTTTTTGAGTTATTGTGGATATGCAAACCCAAATATATAAATACAAAATGTTTTTTTTTCGTTTTATAGTTTTAATTAATTAATATTTTAGTTTGTAATTTTTATTAATTTTTTGGGTTATTGTGGATATACACTATCCTTCCATGTTTGGTAGTAAAGTTTTTTTCACAGATGCATGGACAGACAGACAAAGGTTAATTTATTTTGGATATCATTTCTATTCTATTTAGGACTCATTTAGGGGGGGTGGGGGAGAGAGAAGGAGAGAGAGAGAGAGAGAGAGAGAGAGAGAGAGAGAGAGAGAAGGGAGCAAGTACATAGAGTCAATTTTAAAAACAACAACACATCATTCTACCATTATTATAAGCACACAATCTGAACTGTATAACACAAATGAAGACCCTAGGATTAAAAGTACTTAAGTCACAAAATGTCTGTTCTGAGAAAAACGGCTTCAAAGTTTAAATTCTTTAGTGAAATCGGGTATTCGTGCTGATGTTATTCTGCTTAGGTTATATTCTTAGTATATGATTATATAAATGTGAAAATGCCAAATAATAAGATATTTTATCTTTCTACCTTCTATTAATTGAGTTAATTAAAATGGACTTAAGTACTTTTCTGTCAAATCAACGACTTAAGTACTTTTAGCACTAAACTGCTAGGACTAAGCTTCCACAAACAATCATTTTTTTTTATGCCTAACACAAATGAATGAACACGTGTGTATTATTTTTTTAATTTAATTTTTACCTCAAACCCAGCAATATTTTTGTACCATCCTCAAACACAATGTAACCACAATTAACAGAAAAATATTGTGCCCTTGCAGATACTGAAGAAAAATAAAAGACAATGTCACATTGTCTTTTGCATAATTAGCTTGTGAATCTTATTCGTCCTCATCATCATCCTCAACCCTTTCCAGTCCACGGAGGTTGTCATAGAATGTAGCTTCTGGTGGAAGATTGAAAATATTCAAGACAGTGCATGAAGATACGAAAGACTATGATAATAATAAGACGCTGAGCTCAACGATGTCTATTAGCAAATTTTTTAGACGTCAAATACAGATTACGTCACCCTCTGTTTGTGTGTTAAACCTTCGGCTCAAGGCATTAATAACGTGGTTTTTATAGTTATATTTATACCACGTTGAACACGCAGACAGGCATGGATATTTGTTGTTGTTGTTGTTGCATCAATTTTTATTCATCAGATTAACATAAGTTGTACTGATAAGGTATGGATAACACTTCCTGCGGTATCGCGCTTCAATCGCAAGTTCTGTTTCTTGTATATCTATATTCTTTGAAGATACTGTAAAAATTTTGCTTATACATGGGCCTTTGCATGTACAAAGACATTAGTTTGCACAAATACGCACTGAAAATTCATGCTTGTGCATATTAGGCAAAGTGGACTTGCGTACCTTTTTACTGTTTGACCCATATTTCACTCGTTTGTTTACATCGAAGCTTACTGTGGTCATAACAATATTATTTCCTTTGAAATAAACCAAATATCCTTACGTCTGACTTTTGCAACTTTTATCTTGCTTCGTTTCCATTCAGACGGCGTTAATCGTCTCTTTTTTCCCTTCGGTGCTGCAGCATCCTCGTTGTCGTGTGCACTTTCAGCCATTTTGTGTTACTGTTTCTATGACGCCAAGGGCAGCGGTGATTGGCTGTCATGGACTAAGGTCAATAAATCAGTCAATAATTTTATTTAACGTCTATTCACAGTTTGTGATATTAGACCATACACCCAAGCATACACACAATCACACGCAAAATACAAAAAGCACATCCAAGGATCAGGCATAATAATTACAAAAATTTGCTCACTGGAGACTGGCTAATAATTTGTGCTATTGTAATAACTGTTGGATACTGCAGCAGTTCGGGGTGTCGAATAGCGCAGTGGTTGGAGCACTCGCTACTGTGTCGCAAGTTAAGCACCGTCCAGTGCGGTTAGCACTTGGATGAGTGACCGCAAAAACGTGAAGCGACAAATAACAACGCCCCCAGTTGACTCAACTGTGACTGAGTACCTACTCTCTTAAGGGTGGGGAAGGTAAAGCAGCGAGGGAGAGAGATGGGCATCATCCTCATTACGCTGGCCCAAGATATGTGTGATCTCCAACATCACGCTCCCCTACGGCCACAAGGCTAAGGGATTACCTTTACCTTTACCAGCAGTTCAACAGTGGAAAGTTCACTTGTTTTAATATTTTTGTTTACGAATACGAATACGAATCTTTATTGTCCATAGTTAAAATACAATAACATATAAATTTGTCTTTAGTAGCATAAAGACTAAGACTGAAAGATTACAAACTAAAAGAAATATTAACAGTTTTTGTTAAATAAAACATTAATTAAGACAATCATACGCATAACAAATAGCTTACTTCATTGAACAACTCACCACATATTACATTACATCATCACAGTACACAGAAGAAAAATGTAGGTAACTGGGGGTATTACAGTTTGCTTAAATTTAAGATGCGGATTGCACTTGGTACATAAAAGTGGCCATACAAGTTTCTTTTCCAGGCTGGGGTTCTAAACCTCCGACCTGAGGGCAACAGTTCAAATGATCTACACATGGGATGACTGTTATCAGACATGATCTTTCTAGCTTTACTTTTTACAGAAAATTTATATATTTCTGTTATTGGCTTTTGTGTCTTTCCTATCACTCTGCTAGCTAGGTTTACAATGCGGTTGAGTCTGTTCCTGTTTCTAACGCCAAGATTTCCGAACCAGGTAACAATGTTAAAGCATAGAATACTAAATATTGTGAAGTTAATATGGGGCAAGTTTTTAACAGATGTTCAACGGAAATTGGTTGAGAACATGGACACATAGCATTCTAAAAATTTAGTATTCCATGAGTTGACTCTTAGCTTATTGATTATTCTACATAAGTCTCTAGAAAATGAGTAATGATCTATTCCAGTACTTTGAGATAAGGTGGAGAACATTGATCTTTCTACCAACGAAATAAGTTCCGATGCAGATGGTCTAACAATGTAGTTTTCACTTACTGAGAATGACCCTTCCTTTGCTAAAGTATCCACAACTTCATTAAAATAAATGCCACAATGTGAAGGAACCCAACAAAAAGAAATTCCTACACCATTTGACATAATAGCGTGAATTAATAATCTAATATAGAAAATAATGTCTGATCTAGTTTTACAATACCAATTTTGAAGGGCTTTGAGAACAGCTTTAGCATCAACACATAGTACTGTGTTAGAAAAGGCAATAGGGGTGTTGCTAATAGTGTCCAAACCCATTAAAATGGCACACAATTCTGCTGTGAAAATGGATACATCTTACCAACATAATACGATTTTTTAATTTTTAGATCAGGAATAGTAAAACCGGCTCCAGCAAGTAAAGTTTCAGACACAGATCCGTCTGTATAAATTTTCAAATGATTACCACACGTTCTTTCCAAGAACTAAGGTACTTTTTGAACAAAAAAAACTAGACTTGAGTCGTGTTGTGAGGAAACCTGACACCAAGCCTTTTTCAAAACGGGACTTAGGCACTTCTTAATGATTCACAATTAAGTGGGTGGACTTAGCACGCGTAGGAAGACCATTTTCTGCACTCAACTCCAAATATGCAAAAATGTGACTTAGGTACTTTTAATCCTAGGGTCTTCAAATTAGGATGATGTCTACTTGTACCGCACGCGTATCTATCCCAAAAAGAATAGATACAAGAGTTTGGTGTGCATAGCAACATAAATTAGATTAAGAAAGCATTCTACCTCGCAGAACCTGAGTACATTATACTCTGTAGAACCGCAAAACATTAATGTTGTATAATCTCAGTACCTTTCAGCGTTAAGAAATAAAACAACAAACTCCTTTTGTCAGGCTCTACAATTTTCGATTTAATTATCTTCTTCAGTGAAAACCCAAGGATTGATATTGCAGAGCCAGTCCATGCATCTTTTAGTGTTAATGTACACACAGCACAGTTTGGTGGGCTGTCTTTCCTAGGAATCGTGAGGCTAGAATTTCCCGAGCTAAACTTGCACACAATAGCCGGAAGCAGCCGGAACAGAAGATCCGGTTTGAACGAAGGGATCCAATCACAGGCTCTGAAGTCTTTTCTTTCGTCTTTGTAAACTCGTGGGTCCATACTCGTGGGTACATATGTACGTAGTATAGATAGTAAGTAATTGAGGCCTACGAAAGACGAGACTTCCCAGCCTGTGCATGTGATCCAATAAGGAGATATAGTATCATTCATACCGGGCCAATGGCATTATAACTTGTAGGATTTCGCAGAATTTTGTAATTTTTTGAAGAATTTCGTAAGATTTTGCCGAATTTCGTAGGATTTTGTAAGATTTCGCAGAATTTCGTAAAACATCACTACCGCTTAGGCTGGTAATTCAATAGCGTTTGCTTGCAGTGCAAAGTCAACGAATCGCCAAGTTTGCAATATTGGCCCAACCTTACTTGGCGTGTGAAACGAAGAGGCGGTAGCTTATGAAAACCAATATAAGCTAGTACAATTTATTTCCCTCCTAGTTTCGACTTTCCTTACAAAGCCGCACATCAGTGCTAGTGCTAGGTGTTCCTGTACATTTCCTATAACCAGTTGTACATACATTTCGTGTTTAGCCTATTGCGGCAATGTCTGCCACATATAAACAAAGAGTAGAAAGACCTACTAAGGAACTTTCGCCAGTCGAACAAGCAACTCCTGAAATTCAGGCGATTTGTGATCAGGTACGAATTATTTATTTGTTTTGTTTGACCTGATTTTCCTTCTGTTATTTTGGGTGCTGCTTTAGGGATTTTAACGGCTTTGCCTAAATATTTATTCTTTCACCTTGCAAAATAATAATAAGAAGAAGACGAAGAAGAACTCCTAACTGTCTTTGTCGACAACTTTTTCCAGAAAAAGAAACTATTGACCAGTCAATAGGAAACACTCCGATAATTTCCTGTTTCCGTATTTTGAAATTTTTTTTACCCAAGATTAAAAAGTTACTTAATACTCATGTATAAAAACTATTACCAAATTGTTGCAGTGTTTTGCTAATGGATATATTAGACCTATATAACAAATATGTGCCCGGTACGAGAACTGAACTTAAAAAAAATGCAACAGGAACTGATGTTTGTCCAATATGCAGGCCTATACAAATTATATTTTTACATTCAGATCCGCGGCGATTTGGAAAGTGGAAAGAGAAAAGCCTTTGTCACTTACAAGGCGGTGTCTTTCAGGACCGTACTTCATCATTTGGGGGTGAGATGGTACTTCATCAAGGTAAACTGTTGTTTCTCATTTTTTACACACAGGTATAGTTTAAATGATATAGTACGTGTAATGTTATAGCGGGTGGCTTCTATATATATAAATTGCTTAGCCGGAAGTCCTTCTTCGCCTCTACTGTAAAGTTTGTCCGGTATGGACGCTGATCTGGGCAGGTGCTGGGCGCTGCGGATCGGCCTGCTGTGTGCTCAAAACCCGCGAAATCGTTATAGCCGACATTTCCTTACCGAACGTTTAAACGTTTCTGAGATAAATAAATAAACAAAATGTCCACAAACTACAATAGCCTCATTCCGCGCGCGGTTTCGATTCAACCCGTGTCAAGAACGTGCCGTTCCGTAATACCGCAAATTTTGTTTTATTTCCATTCAAAACACTTTTGCACTCATGTCGCCAATCTTACAGCTGAAGGTTACCTGTTCACTTTGTTTTTCATCCATACTTATATGCGCACAAAAATTCATTCGCAAACAATCTTGCAAGAATCCCATTAAAGCGCCAAACGTGACGTCACATATAACTTTGCAGACGACATTTGACAACAGCGTCGGCTGTAAGTGTAAATACATTGCAATAAATATCATGCCTAATATTTTTAAATAAAGGTATGACATTTAAAAATACGTTGCCTAACATAAATACTAAATTATAATAACATATTTTAGTGCATTACTCAAACATGCTTCACCAAAGTTAGAGGGAGAGGATGCCTTTGTACCCTGGCAGTACATTACGATTAATTTCAGTGCATTGCATGCTCATGTAACCAAGCCCACCCCTTCAAACGACCAGTCCCATGAAGCTTATTCATATGTGCATTGTACTTTTTTTTATTCCTATGTGCAGCGCTTAGGCCAAAGGAAAAAAAATTGTCCGTTTACGGTCACCTGACCGACCCTGTACATTTTGCACCAACCCTAATTTTATTTTCCCAAAAACATAAAAATAAAATAATAAATGAAGATACTTTTAGAAGCCAAGGCAAAATCGTCCAAATGAAACTCGCAGACAACAGTTGTCTTTCTGTCTACATTTTAAACAGCAACCTGTGTACCCTGGCTTGCCAGGGTACAAAACCACTAGTTTCTAACTAATTGTATTATGCTGGATTTTTTTTGTCTTATTTAACATTTGGCGTAATATTTGTCACTCATGCGGGCAAGATCCTGGTAGCATTCTCAGTGAAAGCGCGACAGTTGCAAAGCAACTTTATCCAAGGCGAGGCGAAAATGAAATTTGATTGGACATTATTAGCTGGATCGTTGTTGTAGCCTTGTACCGAGTGTTAATCACGATACACACTGCGTAGCTGAGACTAGCCAAAGCTTGCGTTCGATCGCCTCACAGGCGCTTGTATCTGGACACGCGAGCGCCTATGCCTATCATATTGACGCGTCAACCTTCCGTGCATGTGTATTTAATATAATACCATACAGAAAGAGGAGACGCGTCATAGGCGTAGGCGCTCGCATGTATATATATATATATATATATATATATATATATATATATATATATATATATATATATATATATATATATATATATATATATATATATATATATATATATATATAGCCTAAATGGATTGGGGGATCTCTCTGACCCCAGCCCAACTGTCCCCCATACGCGCCTAATCTCCGGGGACGTTAATTTACTTAATAATAATCTCTCTTACCCTTATTTTTATATTATTGTATCATTTTTATATAGCGCTTTTCTAGATCGAGAGCTGCTCAAGGCGCTGGCCAATACAGGATCTAACTCAATCCGCCTGAGGAGCCCACTTGCAGCCTTTGGATGCGTAGTCTGACGCCCAAGCGACTGAGCACAATCCTGGAATGATGGAAGAGGGGCCTAATGCTTGCTGGGTGTAGGCTATTTGTGTAGCGGGCATTCACTCGTCTAGAACATGAGCGTGAGGATCTTTAAAGTCCGTTTGATGGAGTGCGTATGTGCATAGACTATACTTCGGTTTATATTCTTATCCAAATGAGTAGGGCCGCAGTGTCTCCAGGTCATTTTTTATATTTATTTTTTATTTTTTTATTTTTTTTTTAAATTAAATTTGTTGTACTCCAGACCGCGATATTGTTTTCCCAACATCATGTCTGAGAGCCCAACCTTGGAACTACTTCAGACCTATAATAAACATTGACGACACAATAAAGTTAAAACCATCTACAGTGAATTTTGAAAGAAAATACATTAAACAAATATGAAATCTACAATATTTTTTAACACTTAAACAAGAATTAAAATAGATAAAATACAACTTTATTCAACTAAAAATTAGCAATTAGCAGCAAATGGCAGCATTAGCAAATTCACATTACATAAACACAACTAACAATCACATCCAATAATAGAAGCACGATTAAAGTGGATCCATTAAATTAAGTGATGAGGTACAGGGTATTAATACAAACTATCCCACATCTTACAGGTTGCATAATAATCATAAAATCTCTCTCCTGCACTCTAATTATAAAGCTTATATATACACATATACAACGATACAAAGGTACAAGCATATTTAACAGATAAAAAATATTAAGCTTGTTATAACAAACTTTGGCATGTGAAAACACTGAAGAGCACGAAAGGGGGGTAACAACTGTACGGTTTAGGTCTGAAGTCGTCCCATTTACGGTATCCCTCAGACGTGATGTGGGGAAAAAAAATCGCTTCTAGGCCATCAACTGGCTTTGAATTGATCCACTGCCTGTACAGTATGCAATGTTATTGCTTAACATTCTTCATTTGTTTTTGCCTGTTTGAGTACAACTGTGTCTCAGGATCATGCCATTGTTGTGTCGGCACTCCAGATCGTGAACAAGCTTCCAACCACTGCCTGTACGGGCTCAGGCCGTTCGAGCTTGGCTGCCATGCAACGGACCCGGATGTTCCGCCACTGAGTACTTTTCCCGCCTCCACGCAATTATCGAAACAGAATCGCGGTGTCCTTCAAATTCTCAAACATTTTCTTATTCACTAATTCGTCTTGAGTCGTCATATGGTATTTTCCCTACTAAGGAATGTTTGGGCCTCTCTTTCCATTTTCCCCAAACTTTGCTTAAATTGTAAATAGGTGTTACAAAACTAAAATCTGTGGTCGGCTGCTCTCCCTCCTCCTTTCCCCCTCTCCCCTCCCACCCTCCCCCTCCCACCCCCAACAAAAGCTTCGGTTGCGACGCCATTCTCATACCATTTTGCTTCGGCTGCGCCGCCACTTCCGAAATCTATGGCAACAATGTTTCAACTAAACATGACTAAAAGTGCAGCGGCATTATTATATATTCCTGATCGGGTTTTAGGATTGTCTGATTGCAGATGGATCTATCGGGAGTGATAGATGGTTCTTGTGTTTCCTTTCATTCTGAAGTTGAGGTTGAGACTTCCCACAACGAGACAGAACCAGCAGGGGATGATGCACCGCCTGCGCCAATAAGGTTATAGCTACCAGCACTCCTTTCAAAAGGCAAGACGTTCTTGGGCACACAGTGTGTTTGGCAACCAACATTTTTAGACCAACAATCTTCCTAAATCTTCTATAATACGAAATGCGAATTAAGATGGGAACGTGTGAATATATGTTTAAAAAAAACGTTGCATTTTTAGCCATGTTCAATAAAAAACAGTGTTGCCATAGAATTTGGAAGTGGTCTCGCAGCCGAAGCAAAAATGTATGAGAGCAGTGTCGCAACCGAGGCGGGGCAGCCGACCACAGATTTTAGTTTTGTGACAACTATTTACAATCTAATCAAATTTTGGGGAAAATGGAAAAAGAAACGAGAAGCCCAAACATTCCTTAATAGGGTAATGCGACTCAAACGAATCAGTGAATATGAACATTTTTAGATTTTGGTGAGACACCAGATCATCAGGTCTTGCAAAGACCTTCCTGCAAGGCACACTGCAAGGAGGTAGAAGAAGAGGGAGACCGAAAAAGAAGTGTTAGGACAGCATTCGAGAATGGGCTGGTTTGACACTGAGCGAAACTATCAGGGTTGCTGAGGACAGGGAAAGATGGAGTACGCTGGTTAAACGATCATCTATGGTGCCCCTACGACCTCCGAGTTACGGGATAGGATAGGATAGGATAGGTGAGACACTCACCGCAATTCTGTTTTAATAGTGGCGTGGAGGCGGGAAAGGTACTCAGTGGATAACCTCTGGGCCCGTTGCGTGGCAGTCAAGTTCGCACGGCCTGGGGATACAATGTTATATCGCTTGACATTCAATACCTCAAGGATCACGTGCTTCTCAATGGGCCAAAATATTAAAATTATTTCCCTTGAATATGCAAATGTTCAGCCGATAGGTGCGCCAATAGTCGCGTACTTCCATGTTCAGGTCGTGGATCAAAATCTACAGTTTTAAGTCTTTTTTGATGTCGGTATATATCTTCAGCTTTCATAGGCGACCCCAAATGTTTTTTTGCTTGGTGAAATGTTTGGAGTGATTATGTACATGTTGTCAGTACTACAAACGATTTATTTTGTGAAAAGTCTGCCAGGCCGAGCAAGACACATCTTACATGCTTACAGTGTGCAGAAGGCCCCATGCCTGCAGCGCATTCACACTGACATTCCAAAACTGTTCCTTTTTCTGTCAAAGAAATGTCAACTTTGTACATAAGACCAGTTTTCATTTCAGCCCGAACTTCAGCATGAATGTAAGTAACTGATGACTGGATGCAAGCTCTAACATCATTGACATATTTGTTCTGGTACAAATCTTTAGCTTTTTTGTCTATATCTGTGCTCATGGGATTCAAAAAGGCTGCAACCTGCTCTGTGCTGATGATGTACTTCTATATACAAGTCTTTGTAGTTAGTGATAGGTGGTAACTCCATTTTGAACTCCGGTGTTGCTATGTCTCCTTTGCCAAAGTTGTCATTTCGATCATACGACTCAAGTCTGAAATCATACATAATATTTTTTTTAATAGTCTAGTCATATAATATATAAATAATAACAAATTTTTATAGAGTTCGGTACTCCAGCTGATGGCGTGACGTTGTTGTTGTTTGTAGATTATAGTCACACGACACTTTCGCATATAGGTGACTACTGGACCGATTTATACTGACACCAGCGGGCCAGTTGTTGGTAAAGGGGAAAATAATATGATCACACGTTGACCAATCCGGGATTCGAACCAGCGACCTTTCGGTTACTAGCAAGACGCTCTTACCAACTGAGCTACCCGGCCCCACATGGCGTGACGCAACACGGTATACAGTTATTACAATTAAGGGGCTCGATCACGTAGGCCTATTTACTACCGGAAGTACGCTACCCTAGGCGCACTCTATCGGATTGTCTTCCCCGAAGGTGGAGTTTTTTGGCTCATTATTAAAAATGTTCTCATTGTATTGTGTAAAAATTCTGTAACTGAATTCAGAGACGCTCGTGTCCTAGTTGGGTGAGTGCGAGGTATAAAAATGGGCCGACAAAAACACCCAGCAAGCACACCTCCTATAATCCCTCCTCTTGGATGGCGCTGCTCTACAACTGTTGCGCTTTCGCGTAAAAGCCAACGCGCACGGATAGGTAATCAAAATCCAAGATACGATACAGATAGTCGTTACTGTAAAGTGTCGTATTATGTAAATGGTAAATTTAGCTTCAAGGTAAATAATATGGAATCTGAGTCTAGTAATAAATAAACTAACTACTCCAGATTCTAGAACAGGTACTATACTAAATAAATCTTATGTCTTATGTAATTCTTAAAAGTCTGTGTTTTCTTTCCTCTTGGTCGTGTTTTCTTAGAAGTGGTAACGAATGTTTTAGCACACAGTAAATATAGGACGTAGGCATCTCGTTTAAAACATGCAGGCGAAATGAGAGTAGGCCTAGTTGCAACGAGAGTGGGTGAAACGAGTGTAGGCGAAACATGGTGCTCCATACTACACTATTCTTCTTATTATTATTCTTATTCGTCTTATCGTTGACTACCGCCTTGAGCGCCTACTTATACGTTTGCACAGAAGAAGCTTTTTCTGTTTCAGATCCAGGTAGATGACAAATACATTCACGTGAATGTGATGGTGGCGGTGCTTGCCAAACCTTCACCGCCAGAACTAAAAGGTTACCGGGACAACAAGACCAAAGATGATCCAATTGAATATTTCTAATACTCTATCGATACAACTATTCATACAAATTGCCAGTGTTGACGCCACGCATAGTGAGTCATACTCAAGTCTTGTATGTTTCTTATAGTGGTACTATTTATCTATCTAATCCCTCAACCTGCCAGGCCGTTGGGGAGTCAAACTGGATGCTGTCGCAGAGAGCTTTCGCCACTTCAGTCTGTCAGTCGCTGTTGTCAGGAGGCGTGACATGTCCAGCATAGAACGCCTACATGTACGCTTAGCATCCTTGCATTAGATTGTGATGGCACTTGTTTTTAAATCTGATTTTCATGGGTTAATTTACAACAGTTGTATTAGTTTTGTTAGCCTATAAAATTTGGGGTTTCCTGAGTTAAAAAAAAGACTTTACTATTCAAAATATTGTTTAGGAAAGGGCATTGAATATAGATTTCTCATTTTACAAAACACGATTACGTGACTTTGCTGTATTGAGATTTTCCTTTTTCAAAAGAACGGCCATTGATTTAATTTTCTATTTCCTTTCTCTTTTAAAAAAAATAAATAAAAGTCAGTCAAGCAATTTTATTAGGTTAAGTTCACCAACAATTTATTCAGTGCTCCAGGACGGTGTACATTCCATCTTAGTAAGCTAATGTGCATTGATTTTTGAAAAATATTGTTCAGGAGAGTTCGTTGAAAACCGATTTCTCCTTTTTCAAAACACGATTTTGTGAATATACGATTTTGTGTATTTGCTGTATTGAGACTTATGAATAAATAACAAATTATTTATAGAAAATAATATTTATACTGTTATCACACAGTACAATGATGTAAAAAAATATTAGCTGATAATGAATTGATGCTGACAATCGCATCTATTATATCGTGTACACAGATAGAAAAAGTATTATAATTATTTTATTCGATGTATTTTAGATGTTAAGATGATGGTGCTTCAAAGTTAGGTTACATTGTTTAATCAGTATAAATTCTTCTGGGTTTGTTGTTGCTGCTGTATTCTTTTTCTTCAATTTTGTTTTCTTTTTAATCATTATTATTTATGATTTATTTATTTATTTATTATTATTTCCTTTTTCCACCTTATAATTTATATTATTTCGTTTATTTGTTTTATAGTCTAAAATCACATAATTTGTGAACAGACTTTAAATAAATTGATTGAATTGAATTGAATTGTATTGAGAATTTCTTTTTAAATTTTTTTTTTTAAAACAACAAGAAGAAACAAATAAACATAAAAAGCCATTGATTTAATTTTCTATTTTCTTTCCCACCACATAAACATTCCATTAATTTGAAATAAATATGCAGTCCATCACTTAACGGTATTTATGTGTTTAAGTTGACTGAATGTGTTTGTGTATTCTTTTGAACAGCAAATTACAGAACACTGCTGACGGTCACTTTACAAATTACTAGCCTCCAAGAAACGGTTTACATAACCAACAAAACACAGATCTGTAATGGAGAGAAATGGGGAAAAAAATGAAAATTAGGTTTAGTTAGTTGGTTAGTTAGTTAGTCATTGCTTACAGGGTCCAGTGGGCCGCAAAGAGCGGATTCAGGACCATAAAATCAAGACCACAACTTGGCTGAAAGAAGACTCACCCCTGATCCGCATAAAAGATCTGCTGAAACAACCCCAGTGATAACACTGAAGGCTCATGTTTTAGAATTATTAATTACTTCTCCCCGTGTTTATTCTAGCCATGATATATGTATAGGAATTATGTTGGAGATTCCAGTGGACCTCGGACTTAGAAAACTGTTCGTCTCTTACATATATATAAGTGGAGATGATCTCACTGAGGGCTATTTCTGCCATTAGTGAGACGCTCTGCACAACCTTAATTTGCATCTCCACCGCTCTATTTTCAGCTAGTACGCAATAATTAGAGGCTACTTCCCAGTAAACATACGCTTCTTGGGAACTCCCCGTGCCAAGGCTGGGAATTACTTGGGGTTCTTGGCATTGGCACACCAACCTTGCCCCTTCTTCTTCTTTGTTAAATTAAAGTCCCTAGACACGTGGAGCATATAAGGGACGATTACCTTGCCCGTTAGCGAACTTGTTTTTTCCAACCTAGTTCCAGTCACTTTCCCGAAAAAGGCATTTACCGAAGTCGAACGAAGCTCTCCGAGTCGAGCGGAGCTATCCGATGTTTTACGAACGAATGCTGGCAGGACTACGTGAAACCACAGGCTGGGAATTCTCGTCTTTCGTAGGCCTCAATTACATACTATACTACGTACATATTTAGGAGTTTACAAAGACAAAAGAAAAGACTTCAGAGCCTGTGGTGAAACATCCGTGCATAAAAATAGCCGCTGCTAGATCTAATTCTATTTCGATCTGCACAGCTTCAAGCTCAAGTCGAGATTTGCATTTTGAAGCAGTTAGTATTATTATTATTATTTTATGATGAATAATATACTGACATAATTAGTAATAAGGAGTAAAAGTAATACATAACACATAAAGCACACATACAACGATTTCACATCTATATCTATATAATTATATAAATTGCTTAGCCGGAAGTCCTTCTTCGCCGTTACTATAAAGTTTGTCTCTGGGCAGGTGCTGAGTGCTGCTGATCGGCCTGCTGTGTGCTCAAAACCACCCAAATCGTTATAGCCGACATTTCCTTACCGAACGTTTAACCGTTTCTGAGATAAATAAATAAACAAAATGTCCACAAACTGCAATAGCCTCATTCCGCGCGCTTCCATTAAAAATCAAATTGAGGTTTCAGCATGTTTTCCCATATAGACCAAAAAATTCATGGTTTTTCTACGAAGCCTTGGTAGCGTAGTGGTTAATCGTTCGCCTACGGTTTCGGGCGACCCAAGATCGATACTCACGCGGGCCATATTTTTTTTTAAGTTTTTTTTTTTTTTTATACAATATGGATTTTTTTAAAGACTTTTTACCTTTAATTTATTATTATTATTATTATTATTATTATTATTATTATTATTATTATTATTATTATTATTATTATAATAACAATTATACTATCTTATATCAAAATTTTATTTTAAAACCTTGGTGTTTTTTCTGATTTCTATTTGTATTATTCTATATTCATTATTATTATTATTATTATTATTATTATTATTATTATTATTATTATTATTATTATTATTACTACCAAGGATCGGGATGGGGTGATACGTGTAGGTAAAAGGGGGCTACGGGTAGGTTTAAAGGGGCATGGGTAGGTATAACGGGATACGGGTATCTATAAGGGGGTATGGTGATGGTCGATTCCTTTCATCCATACCTGCGAAACGATCAACGGGAAGTATCAAGGAGGGTACAGTTAGGAACCAAGGGGGTATGGAAGGAATCAAGGGGTATGGGGAGGTATCAAGTGGGTTCGGGGAGGTATCAAGGGGGTATGATGAGGCATCATGGGGGGGGACGGGGAGATATCAGGGGGGGGGTATGGTGAGGTATCAAGGGGGATATGGGGAGGTATCATCGTCCAAATGAAACTCGCAGACAAAAGTTCTCTCTGTCTACATTTTAAACAGCATCATGTGTACCCTGGCTTGCCAGGGTACAAAAACCACTAGTCAACAATAAAACCATGACAAAACTTCAAAGCGCTATGGATACGTTGATGTCACTTCAGCACAACAAGGCAAAGCAAGTTTATAATGGTCTCAAAAAACAGTGACATTTTTATTGCAAGCACCAAAGCAATTATTTATTTAACTAATATTATTCTTTTTAACTGATACAGTACATTTGTTATATGTAGCTCAATGATATGTATTTTAATGAGAAACACGTATTAAAAACATGTTGCGTGGGGGGCGGAAATTTCTATAAATCATCTGAAAACTTTGGTAAATCTATAAGAAAAAATAACCAGTAACACTATCTGAATATTTCGGGTTACACCCAACTTCAGCAAAAACAAACAAAACGTCACTGACCACATTTACACCATTGAGCACGCACAGCAGCACACTATTCTTTTTTTTTTTTTTTTTAAGTAGGAATAATAATAATAATAATAATAATAATAATAATAATAATAATAATAATAATAATAATAACACACAAACAAAACAAATAAATAAATTAAAGATTTGCTGGACTCTGTAAGCAATGAATAACTATTAAGCTTTTAATTTAACTCTGATCTCGAGTTGTCTTGATTTTGTGGTTCTGATTCGGCTCTTTGCAGTCCGCTGGACCCTGTAAGCAATGAATAACTAACTATTATTTTAACTCTGATCTCGAGTTATTAAAAAAAAAATTCGCTTAGCCTACTCGTCCTTCTCCGGAAATTTCAAGATTCGAATATTATAAAGTATAGGCCTAAATATTATTAATTAGAATAGATATACTTTATACATTTATTTACGTATAAAACAAACAATACAAGTCTAATAATTATATTCAGCTAGTGAGCTTCTTCGCTGCGCGGAGACTGACTTATAATATGATAATGTAGATTAAGCCTATGTATACTGTATAACAGTGTCTACTTGGTTCTAGGCAGGAAATGGGCAATGCTATTATTAGCCTTTACTGCTGAGAACTAACAAAATGCAAATCAAGGAACGCAACTATTAAATATGGTCGATAATAATTGTGCTCATATTATGCTCATATTAACAAAGTATACCGTTGCGAAATGCTAAATCTGTGTAAATCGAACAGAATTAGAAGCAACAGCGATCATTTGTAATGTCAGCTAGTCGTAGCCATGCAAGCATCATTTCGTAACACATCGGAGAGCTTCGTTCGACTTCGGTGATTGCCTTTTTGGGCGAATGACTGGAACTAAGTTGGAAAAAACAAGTTTGCTGCCCGTTATAAGGTTCGTTAGTTGTATTTACGTCCCCCAACACCTTAGAATACAGAATACAGACTCTTTATTGTCCCCACAAATACATGTACCTGCAAGGAAATTCTTATTGCAGTGTCCATCTGCATATAAAATCTCAAACAATAAAAACCACACACTAAACTGAAAATAAATAATTATGATGATGATGATATCTACAGTGATTAAGATCATAACGTTATCACACACCCACACACCAACACACAAGCACACGCGCACTATCACACACACACACTTTCACATATTTATAGATATCTATACATACATATACACATATATACATATACATGTACACCCATACACTTATATATATACACACACACACACATATGCATTACATGTCACTCAAACTAACAATAATTATAAAATATAATAGAATAATGCATGCCTTAGACTAAATTATAAAATAAGATATTATTTCACACACACACACACACCCACACATACAGGAGTTGACCCCGTTAAGCGGTCTTTAACAATTTTCCATCATTACGCTGCCGGTATATATCTGGCTACTGAACAGCTCTATGAACTCCAAATTATTCCAACTTATGGAATTTGCTTCGTTTTTGCATTCTAAGAGCTGTGGTATATAAATTATTTCTCTAAAGCAACAAACATGGAAGTGTGATTTCTTACCATCATTGTGCAGCCATTGTGTGTGACCTCTTTGGCACTAACATTATGTGGTCATTGTGTGTAAGCTCATCTGTATCAACATTATGTGGTCATTGTGTGTAAGCTCATCCGTATTAACATTATGTGGTCATTAATAAACTCATGTGTACCATCATTATGTGATCATTTTGTGTATGCTCATTTGTACTAACTTTATGCGGTCATTGTGTACCATCATTAAGTAGTCATGGTGTGTAAACTCTTATGTACCATCATTATGTAGTCATTGTTGGTAAGCTCATCTGTACCATTATTGTGTAGTTAATTTGTGTAAACTCTTATGCATTATTACCAGGCGGTCTGCAGGTGTACCATCATACTTATAAAGATGTTACATTCTAAAATCACATAATTTGTAAACTGATTTCAAATACATTGAATTGAAATCTTCAAAAAGACTTTATTGTAAATCTTTAGTGGATTTTAGTTAACTAGCAGTAGAACATGTTAAAGACATTTGTATTATGATGCTGAGAATATGAATAAACTTTACTTGACTCACTATGAAAACTGCTTTGAAGTTTGATGCAGAATGTGCTTTAAAAAAACTTACGTAATCGTAACTGAGTTGAGCAACAGAATGAGAAAAAGATAGAGAAAAAGAAAACACAAATCTGTCAAATGGCTTCAGTATAAATGTATTCAAACTGTAATACATATTTTAATGTTCAAACAACTGGTAGTGTGCAGGACTATGGACAATACATAAACATGTGTGGTTAGCAGACAGTGGCAATGGGTGAGCTGGCATCTCAAAGATAGAAAATCACACTGGTTTTGTTTGGTTTCATATTTATCAATATTATAACAAATCAATTAGTTAGTTAGTCATTGTTTATAGGGTCTAGCGGACTGATAAAAGCCGAATCAGGACCACAACTCAGTTGAAAGAGGGCTCACTCCCAATCCATATAAAAGATCTGCTGAAACAACCCTAACGGTAACACTGAAGGCACTCCACCAGCCGGTCACTTTTACAATAAAGGCATCCCATGCAGGGGACGCTGAGGCTATACTCTTAATTTATCGAACCCCCGTTTAAAAAATTGGAATAAAAACATGATTAAATATTAAAACAAAACACATACATATTACATGTATACATTGCTAAATAATATCATAGAAAGCCCTAGTGTCCATTTGGCAGAGAGCGTCCAATATCCCCAAGCTGACCCAATACACAAAAGAGGAGTTTTTGGGAGAGTTTTCAAGAAAAAAGGTAGATGACTAGTCTAGCGAAGAAGATAGTAGAGCTATAGAACAGAGTATGAATACGAAAGAACAAAGAAGAAAGACTGCTACAGTGGGAATTTAAACTACAGCACTAAATTTTCAGAAAGTGAGGATGCTATTCATACAGAAACCCCCGGCAACTCCACGGTGGTGTTACTTCCAACACACACAAAAATAAAAAATAATCAGTCAACTAACAAGAAAATCATCCAAATGTAACCAAAAAAATGTGTTTTTTTTAATTTAAAAAAGCACATATTTAACAACAAAAAAAAAAATAGTGGGGAAAAAAACCTACAACAACACTAATTAAAAAACATAAAAGTCAATAAATTGCACATTTTGCAGACATCTTTACATACGCACGGAACGCACATTCATCACTCAGACATGCAAAGTCACTATTATTAGAAGATGAAAAGGGAATCTAATTTTAATTTTGAAATGTTTAGATTGACTGCATCCAATATTTTTATTGAAGGGAGCGAGGAAACCAGAGTACCCAGAGAAAACCAACAGTGACCTGAAAAGCCTCGTACCTACAAGTCGCACAAGTTCATCCCTTGATATTTGATATTCGAGCTTCGATATTTTTATTTACACTGCCCAAGCACGAAAATCGACATAAGAGATTCGGCTATTAATTTGCATAACTTCGTGTAACATAAAATTAATATGGGTGCTTGGGCTGTGTCAATAACGAATGGTGGTTTAATTGAATTAATGATAATGGTAGTGCTTCGGCTTGCGGATCGGAAGGTCCCGGGTTCGAGCCCTGGCCGGGCCATTGTGTTGTGTCCCTGGGAAAGACACTTTACTCCTGTTTTCCTACTCCTTCGGATGAGAGTATAAACCGAGGTCTAGTCTGTGTCGCATACATTCCATCATAACGGACTTTAAAGATCCTGACGCTCATGTCCTAGACGGGTGAGTGCCGGTGACAAGAAAACACCCAGCATGCACCTAGGTCCTTCTCCCCCATCCCTGGCTGCCCAGGATTGTGCTCAGTTGTCCGGGCGTCAGACCATGCGCCCAAAGGCTGCGGGGTGGGCATCTCGGGCGGCTTAAGTTAGATCCTGTATCGGCCAGCGCCTTGAGCAGCGCTTGAGCTGGAAAAGCGCTATATAAGAACGATTAAATAATAATAAATAATAAATAAGTACATCAATGTCTTATCAATTTCCTGAAAACCTGTAGCAGTCTACTTAGTAAACAGGGCAACATACAAACCATTGTTTCAAAGTGCTGCAGTCACACAGAGCTGTGCATGGTATCTACTATGATTGCTAAAGGATGCTCTAAAATAAAATAGAAAGCTCATTCAAACACTGAACCATGATACTATAAGTATTTAGGGCACTGTTCGGGATGCATATTTGCAGACAACAGGACAGAGCTGCTCAAAGTGCTGGCCGATACAGGATCTAGCCAAAGCGGCCCAAGGCGCCAACCTGCAACCTCTGGGCGCATAGTCTGATGCTCAACCTGCAACCTCTGGACATATAGTCTGACTCTCAAACGACTGAGCACAATCCTGGACGATGAGGTATTGGACCTAGTTCAGTGCAAAGTGTATTGGGTAGCTGGCACTCGCCCAGCTAGAACATGAGCGTCAAGATCTTTAAAGTCCGTGCAATGGAATGCATGCATGCAGACTTGATCTCAGTTTATACTCTCATCTGAAATACTAAAAGAAATGTTATCCTTTCCAATTGCCCACTGTCATGAACTGGCTAGTTTTAACTCTGCATGTTGACTATTTAGCCTTGTGTAGTCTTTGTAACAGTAGAGAGTCAGTAGATTACACAGCAGCAATTAAAGGCCACACACAGCGAGCTAGCCACACACAACGCAGTGAGTCAGCACTTGAGCTTTGAATCTGCCCGTTTTTAACCAATGAGAGCTCAGCCAAGCGGGTAGAGCAGTTTGAATGTGTCAAAACCTAAGACAGTTTGAATCAGTCGTGTGTGAGACGAGGAAGAGTCAACATCTCCACAGTTAGAGAAATCTCTTCACTCATAGACCAGGAAGCAGGACTTAGAATCTTAGAATTCTATCAAGTCACTACGGGCCTGAACTTGTCAAACGGTAGAGCAGGCGAGCTATCCCGAGCTATCCTGTGCACCCCACTCCACAGAAATGACTAGTTGGTTGAGGAGCCTCTACCGCACAAGTCGGAAAGAGCTACCTTGAAAAACACCCTGTCAGACCCCACAGCGTGGCAAGGGAACCCAACTACACAACTACACAGGTGGACCAGAAGCTACCTCACAGAAGGACTTTGAACGCACCATACAGGAGTTAAGTGTTTACTCAAAAGTGCACTTAAACTGATCCTAACAGGACTACAGTAGTCCAACTCTTCAGAAACTGTAAAACGGACCACAGTAGTCCAAATCTACATGAAAACTTATAGCAAGTGCCCGATGAAGATATAACAGCTGCCTAGACTATCAGCGATCGAACTATTAGCAGTAACTGAGACTTTTTAAGTTAGATTAGTACTTAGAGAACCTTGTATAGAGTAGAAGAAATAAATGTGTGATTTTAACTGTTATCAAGTGGCTGGACTACATATGATTCATAGCCGTGTGAAAGCTAGTGTGACAGTAATCTTTTACCATTTTTCTATCTATTTCTGTACCCCAACCTTAACACAGAACGAGCTAAACAAATAAATTTATTAAAGTAATTCATAGGGTGACTTACTAGCAGTTCCCACCGAATAAACGTGAGGGTCCATAATTCCATTGTGCAGAGCCCATAAACCCCACGTGACACCCACTGCATGCTTACCTAAACTAAACACTTCAAAATATAATCGATTTTTTTCACGCGCACCCAACTGTCTTAATTATGTTCATGGCATTGTACATGTGCCCTTGACCCATCCAGCTCACACGAAATCTCTATTACCAATCATATTTGGCACTCACCCTAAGACAAGCATACATTTAATTTTGATCTTTAACGATTCTTACATCTCATGAAAACTGACAGTGGACGCATCAAAATATTGATTACACCTCATCAATAAAGATCATGAATAGTCCATTTCGCCATTTCCATTTGTTTGGTCACTGCTCCCTCTAAACATGACTCAGCACACTATTCAATTTCAACAAGTTAGATTGTCAGAATTTTTTTAGCAACAATTTATTCACAGACTAGAGAAAGCAGTACCAGCACAATTTGTGTCCCCAACGATTCATGCTTTCAGTCACATACTGTCCTGTACAACGAGACGGAAATACTGTAGAATTACAGAAGGAAAGAACACTTAACGTTTTAGATCATAGATTCTTCTTATCAACAACAAAAATCCCAGCTTGTGGTGTTCTGTTTTGTTTTCTGTTGATAAAAGATAGCTATCAAATGATATGTTGAGTATAATTTTTTTCCTCCCTAAATTTTGTTCTTCCGCAATACTTGATTGATTGATTGTTGCTTTAGGTCCAGCGGACTCCCCTGAGCCAAATCAGGACCGGACAACCCCCGATCTGCATAAAAGATCTGCTGAAACAACCCTAGTGGGAAAACTGAATGCCCTCCACCGGCCAGTCACTTTACAATAAAGACATCCCACGCAGGGGACGGCTGAGGCTTTACCCCAACTACTCGAACCCCCGGTTACAAAAACAAAATAGAATACAAACATCATTATAAATTATCAACAAAACACATACATATAAAATGCCTATGTTGCTAAATAATAACATCATAGGAAGCCCTAGTGACCACCCGGCAGAAAGCGTCCAATACTCCCAAGCTTATCCAACAGACCCCATACACAAACAAGGAGTCTTGTCCAGGAAGAGTTTTCAAGAAAAAAGGTAGGTCATTGATCTAGCGAAGAAGAAGATAGTATAGCAGAGTGATAGGACAGAGCAGGAATGGGAAAGTGCAAATGAGGAAGACAGCGACAGTGGGAATTTAAAGCACTAAATTTCCAGAAAGTGGGGATACTATTTATACTGAAACCCCCGGCACTCCAACGGGGGTATCCGCAATACTTATGTCTCATGATTAATACTTCATGAATCAATGGTCATAGTTTTCATGCATAACTGTCCAGTATGAATGTAACAAATACAACCGTAAGCATGATGATGCTACATGGGTCATTTTTGGTGCCATTCATATACAGGCAATTGCCTTGGTCACAGAATTTTCAGTAACTGGTTTCAAACGACGTTCTACATTACATTACAAATTGTTTCACAAAACCACGCTGTCAACAAAGGTGGTCTACACAGTGCATACACGCAGCCATTTAGTGCATGAAGTCTTTACCAGTGAAAAGGTTTAGTGTACTTAAAACATGAGGAATCACAACATCACACTATTTTTGGAGAGCTGCAATGGTGCACTAGTGGACCATCAGTCTCAAAAGTCCAGAGTTTGGCATCTAGAAGTTTCTAAAGCAGTGCAGTTGTGCCTGAAAAGAATCGAGGCAGGCGTGACAGTCCCTCATACACAGAGTTTGTATGTACACAGTGTTTTTATCTAGCTGCGTTAGCTGTTGCTGTGGCCCGATTTCTTACAAAATCTTTGATGTTTTTCCAAGTTCTGTGCCTGAGAACAGGTTCTTTTTGGAGGCAGTCTTCTATGACAGCTTTACCAGGTAAGGTGTGGAGGTGAATGTAGCGACCCAACTGTCGATAACAAGCTGCTACTTCCTCTGTACTCCATGGATGTCTGTATCAACTGTGTTTGGCAACTGGAAAACAACAAAATATAATATTATTGTAATATGCCTGCATTCATTACATGTAATGATGTAAACTATGAATAACAGACTGTTTTAAGCCTTTTGTTCCATTAGTTGTACATTGTTTTATGAAGAAAAAAATATACATCAAAATTAAAATAATTGTAAGAAAGTGTTTCAAATTAACTGTTGATCTTGTACTATTGTGATCTACCATTTGAAACAAAGCTTAATCTAGAGTTAATGAACCACTTCCCTGGCTCTGTTCATATCACTCATGAGTCATGTATCTGATGGAAACAGTTTTTTTTTGGTTTTTTGTGTTTTTTTGTTTTTTGTTTTGGGGGTGGGAGGGGGGGTGGTGGTGGTGGTGGTGGTGGTGGGGAATCCTGAGCAAGTGTTTTTATTTAAGCTGCACATATATATATAATTTACCTTTGAAAGAAAACAAGGCAATATTATTGTTTACTTCCCTCCCGAACTATACAATACAACATAATTATTAGTTTTTTTTAAAATACAGAACAATGGTTGTTAACAGACTTACCATATTACAATCCATTTCAGAGGACGGCGTTATTTCTGCAGGGGCTGGTGATGGCAGCGATGCCGACTTCTCCAGTTCTGCTGCTGTAGTAGCTACTGTGGACACGACAGATGTAGTTGCTTCAGCTGGTGTTGTAGATGATGCTTGGACTGGAGCAGCCTTTATTACATTCCTACACAGCACAAAAAAATATATTCTGCTCAAATCTGTTATCTGTTGTCTATTGTTACTCTTGATAAGCACATAATGAATCGTTATGTCTAAATTACTCTAAATGTTGTCCTCCCACCTCTTTTTCGGTCTTCCTCTTCTTCTACCTCCTTGCACTGTGCCTTGCAGAATAGTCTTTGCAAGGCCTGATGATCTGGTGACGTGCCCATACCATCGGAGTTTCCGTTTCTTCACCGCTGTGAGCAGGTCATCGTGTTGTCCAATTCAATTGCTTGTGTGATGGTCTGTCGGACTTCGTCGTTGGTGATGTGTTGGGTATAGGAAATGCCCAGAAGTCTTCTGTAGCACCTCATCTCCATGCTTTATATTCTTCGTTGGAGATCTACTGTGAGGGTCCATGCTTCGCAAGCATATAGGAAGATGGAGATGACAAGGGAGCGCAGCAGTCTTACTTTGGAATGTAGACTGATGGTCCTGTCTTTCCAAATGGGCTTCAACCCTGTCAGGGCAGCAGTTGTTTGTGCGATCCTGGAGAGGACTTCCTGTCGGGACCCATTGTCTAATACAATGGCTCCTAAATATTTGAAGCTATGCACTGTGTTGAGGGATTGGCCTTGGACTTTGATGTCCGTGTTGATGCCATTGGTGTTGTTGGTCATCATTTTGGTCTTCTATGCACTTATTTCCATTCGATAAGCTCTGGAGGTGGTGTCAAGCCTCTGTACCAGCTGTTCAAGTTCTTGTTCCTCTCCAGGCAATCCATCAATGTCATCCGCAAAACGAAGATTGGAGATTGCTCTACCCCCTATGCTGACTGTGCTTTCATGATCTGCAAGAGCATCTGACATGATGCGCTCTAGGAAGATGTTGAAGAGTGTTGGAAAGAGTAGGCATCATTGACGCACACCGATTGTTGTTCTGAACCAGTTCCCGATGGCGCTGTTGTGGAGGACTGCACTGGTAGCCTTGTCATACAGGCTTTTGATGACTTCAATAATTTTAGGGCTGATGTTGTACACTTTCATTGTTGCCCATAGAGCTGCATGCCAGACTCGGTCAAACGCCTTCTTGAAGTCTATGAACACATGATATAGATGTTGTTGGTGCTGTAGGTATTTCTCACAGATTATTCTGAGGTTGAAAATCTGTTCAGTGGTACTTCGCCCTGACCTGAATCCTGCTTGTTCTTCAGCTATGATTTGTTCAGCTTGGGGTTTCAACCTGTTGAGTATTATTTTCAGGAGGACCTTGCTGGGATGGCTGATGAGGCTGATGGTGCGGTAATTTTCACACTCCTGAAGGTTACCTTTTTTGGGAAGAGTGATGACAAGTGACTGGGTCCATGGTATTGGCCACTCCCCACTCTGCCAGATCTTGTTACAGATAATAGTGAGGGCATCAATCATCACTTCTCCTCCTGCTTGTAGCAGTTCCTCCGGTATGTTGTCCACACCCGGTGACTTCCATTTCTTCAGCGATTGCACTGCTGCCTCAACTTCTTCCCGGAGAATTGGGAGGATTTCTTCTTCTTATCTGTTCTCGGGACATGCTAGAACTGATGGGTCTCCATTTGGTGTATGGTTGTAAAGGTCAAACAGTACTCTGTATGGGGTTTTCCAGTTGAAAAAAAAAAATCTTACCAAAGTATAGTTGTATTTACAAAAATTAACGTGGCCAAGTCATTTCCCGAATCAACAATACATGTGTTCAAAAGAACGAATTTGTGCTGCTCTCTTCATTGTGACAAAATAAAAATGAGGAAACTAATGATGAAGAAATTTAAGGAAACTAAAACATAAACTCACATTTCCTTTAACAACCGGAAATATTCTGCAGCAGTCTGGGGTCTTACAAATTCCGATGCCTTCTGAGGCCTTCCATGCCAAGAAGCCATTGGCAGTGTTTGGGTACTCTGCTGCGTCTGCAATTGATATCAAAACAAATAATTTTAAGAATTCAATTTGTACACCAGGCGCATGGCAAAGATACATTATTTTATTTTATTAGTCCAAATGTGTAAATTTCAACTCTCATTTTCATGTCCTGGTGAAGCACAATTCAAATTGCTTAAATAATACAAAAGAAAACAAATTAAAACATTGTGTCAATTTTACTCAACTGACCATTATGCCCTAATTGTGTATGCACTCAATACACCATTATTCATCACATGTTTCTGTGTTCATCTAATTATGTTCATTCAAATTACATGATTTCAACAAGAATCAATGATCATGATTAAAATGCTTTTAACAACTTAAACAAGGCTCCAAAAACAAATAATTAAAAATCCATCAAACAAATTTATACATTCGTAGAATTTGTGCACACGGTCGAGAGCTTATGCTTACAACAGCCAGGTCAAAATGTGTCTGTGAGGGTCCATGTGCTAACACAGTAGGACCAGCTAGTGTGCAGTCACAGAAGTCCTAATTATAGGCCTCACTATACTATACTGTAGTATTTGATAAATAATTTTAATTTGTCTTCTTTCTCAAATTTCTGTTGGTGCCCATCATACTTCATTACTTGTTGCTTAGGGCGCGTCCACATGACAAGCTTCGAGCGAAGCTTTGAGCTGCGCTTCAGCTGCGCTGCGAAAAGTCTAACTAGAATTACTGTAGAAGCGTCCACACCACGAGCCGCGCGGCTATTGCTAGCTTCGAGCAGCGGTAATATTCTCGGCATTTATCGACGCTCGAAGCTCAAGCGGTGGTTTTGGGTCCTTGACCTTGATTGGTTTTGTGTCCTTGGCCTTGAATCAGTCTTCTTACCACCCTTCGCTTACGGAATCAGAGAACTACAAAATAAGAGATTGTGGCAGAAAAAACAAAAAGATTTTCGAACAGGGAGGTTCGAGCAAAGCTGTTTCAGGAGGTGCCTAAAATGGCAAGGCACTCAAGTTAGTGATTGAGTGAAGATGGTTATAAATTTTATAATAAAATGACCAATTGCTCTTTTCGTATAGTATAGGCCTAATTGACAAAATTGCAGCTTTATCATTTGTGCAGTCGCCATTGAAAAATAATAGTACCCAGTAAGTGCTTTTTTTTTCTTTTATTATGTTTTAACACAATTTGTTGCAAATAAAATACAGATCTAGATCTATTAAGCGAATTCACATTTGATGTTTTCACTCAGATTTAGAACCGTGCTTACAGTCCCAAATTCAACCTAGATTTAGATCTGGATTTTATAAATAAAAAATAAATAAAAGGGCTATGATGGTAAATTATCAATGAACACTTATGATGTAGGTATTGTGTGTTCGATGCCAGCCAATAAAAGTTTACAAAAATATATAGTTAACGTTTTAACTTGGGTTTATTTCTTTGTAGGGGTGGGGGGTGGGGGAAAAACAAGAGAGAGAAAAGGGGAAGGCTGAACAGTAAATGACCAACATTTGGGTGGAGTGCATGATTGCAGGTCCATCTTTTTTTTAAATCTGCACTCTTTGTTTTATTTTTTTTAAATAGTACATTCCATGTTGATCTTAAAAGTGACCAACTTTAGATTTAAAATCACAAGCTTTGTGACGTATATGAACATGGAAAAACTAAAGTCACGAGAGTCTCATCCTTCATTATCACTGCCGTCAGTTAGTTCAGCAAAGTTATATTAACTGTAGCTTTCCTGCCAGTTCACTGCACCAACCCTGACAAAATACTCAACCAGCTGTTCTCTCACCCATGCTAAGTATTTTCCAGGACGACCTGAGTAACACCCCATCCGTCTGTCCTGTTCGCCACGGACTTGAGTATCATCCCAGATCTCCGTGTCCTTTTTTTTATATCAGCGCTTTCATGATGGATGACTGCATTGTGCAAGGCAACAGTGCTAGCACAATGTGGTCAGCAGTGGTCACGTTGTGCAGATTGCTGTTTTCAGCACTTACCATTTTCCAGCAAGCACTACAAACCCGCATTCTACACAACGGCTTGCCATGGCGATAATTCAAGATGATATCGACTGTGTTGATGCATGTTATTAGGTATGGCTTGGGCGATAGGCTGGGTTACCTACCCAAAAAATAGGAAAGGTGAATGTTGGAATTTGGTAGTGGGACATATTTACTGTATTCCCTTCAAGGCAGAGTTTCATCTGAAACCTGGAAAATATTCCATCACTCTCTTTCCCGTAGGCTCCAACTTCAACAGAAATAAATTTTAGTTGCGGGTCTGCGATGCCTTGCAAAACCACAGATAATAAACTTCTGAACGACAGCTAGCATCACGCTCGCAGGCAGCTAGCTGTAACAGCTTGTCATGTGGCCACCCAAGCTGTCGCCGAGCTTACAGCCAGCTGTACAGCTAGGGAGCTGCTAGCTTTTTGACGCTTTTGGTGTGGCCACCCACCGCTCAAAGCTCAAAGCTCGTCCAACGCTACGCCAACGCTAGCTCAAAGTGCAGCTCGTCATGTGGATGCGCCCTTACACTGTCACTGGTAGATAATTATGTACAGCAACCATGCAAACTTGAAAGTGTACATGTAAAAAAGTAAGATCAAGAAAAAGAATTAAATTAAAAAAGGTGAATTTAAAAGGAAAAGAAGATACTAGTTTGAAGTAGTAGTAGTAGTACTACTACTACTAGTAGTACTAGTACTAGTAGTCGTATAGGAGCAAAATGAGCATGTGATTTTCCTACACATTTCATTATCATACTCATAGCAATAAAATATATTTTTAAACTGTGGAAGTATATCTAACAGGTGTTTAAAGTTATTTATGCTTGGTGCATTCTTAAGTGAAATAGCTAGATTAGTCCAGTTAGTAACAAAGTCTGTTAGAATCAAAAACTTCCTTTTTTAGTATTGGAATGCTGAATAAAAACTTTTCCTTCCGACATTCATGTAAAGAAAAAACAAACATCAGAACTGATAATTAATTTGAATTAACCAACGTGATTCTGAATCAACAATGTAAGGAAACAAAGTAGAATTAGAACAGTGCTGTCAGTAGAAGAGGGATGGTGACACAGCATGCCATGGAAGTGGCACTAGATCTAGCTTCAATGGACTCTCCACAGAAAAAGGGAAGAAAAAATGTTGAATTTTCACAGACAGCATCCATGGTTTTCTCATAATAATGGCACAAATACATAAGCACTCAAAGTAAATAATTAACAAACGAAAAATCAACTAAAGCACAGCAACTTACCAGTGGCTCTTTCCAATTCAAGATGGCGACTTGTGCACACTTGTTTTCAAAAACTAGTTCCCTCTCTCTCCTTAGTGTGTGATTTCACGTCTACTTTTTACAGCACAAATGCTGCCGTGATACACACACGTGTGTTAAGGGTCGTGTGTGACCATCAATGAATTTCCCACGTTATGCTGCCTAAACCAATCACAGCTCGGATTATAATTTATGCATATTTTAGAGGTTAGGGAGTTCAAAAATCGTAATTGTGCATTATGCGGTCGGCAGCATAAAGAGCGAGGCAGCATAACGTGAGTGTGTAACCATACGATTGGCAGCCTAACGGAGTCAACACAAACGCACACACACACACCCACACACACACACCCCCCACACACACACATGTGCATAGCCTGATTTCTTGCCCACTGTTTTTGTTGATGAAAGACTTGGTTTATATGAACAGTCTGCTGACCTACTGAGCAAGTCGCAGCCTATGAGCCAATCCCCAGCCTCCTTGTCGTGGGGCACTGTTGGCCAGGCGGATAGCCATGGGGAGGAAGGAGGCATATTGGGGAAGATACCTTGCCCGTTCGTTGGTTAAAATTAACGTCCCCCAACACCATGGCTTTTTTTTTTTTTTTTTTTTAATATCAGTTTATACTTGCCCCAAGCAAGGCATCCTAGTTATAGCCAGTCTGATCGCGCGCGTGATTGGATGCCAAGGAATTCCCACTGCAGCTAAAAATAAACTTCTTGGCGTCCAAGCATTAGCCTAGAACAATCTGCAGAATCGAAATTGTAAACAAAACAAAAATAATTTAAAATGGTATTTATTGCATTCTATAAGACTAGAAAACTTTATATTTATTTGTATTCACTTATAGTTATTTTATTTTATTTTAGTTGTAATTATTTTCAACCGCGGGTCTTAACCGTTCCGCGCAATTCAAATTTCCTATCCCGGTTGGTTTCTTCCCTTTGTGTCTTCACATACAGTCTCGAACGCACGTTTAACTCGATCTTGGATTTATCACTTTGCAAATTTCGACTGGGATTTGTGACTTCGCAGATTTTGTTTTGTGAGTATTGTTTATTTCAATTTTTTTTTTTCATTCCATTGATCAGAATGTCGCAAAACAGACGAATTCGGAAAAGCGTTGTTCAAACAAACCATTTCTGCATGTGAAACTGAAAGAGAAATGGCATCTATCTCCGTTGAAAAACTAGCTAAAATGGTGGACAAAGATCTAATAGCCTTACCCTTAGGCTTAGGACTAGAACCTGAAAGTAACCATCGAAACAATGAACAGCAACAGCAAGCAAATAGTGGAAACCCTGCCTATTGAAACTGAGGAATTTTATCTTTGACCAGGCAAAACCAATACATGTATGTGATTTTAATTGGTTTATTTTTTTATCAGTAGGCCTATTTTCAAACACCTTTTAAATTATGCTGTAAACTAATGAGTATATATTTCACTTTTCTATGTACACATTAATCTATAAAACCTTTGAAGAACATAAAAATAATTGTATTGTCGTGTTTTTATTACAAAAATGTCAGTTTTGTAATTGTAGTGCTTAAAAGCCTCATGCTTCAAAACAGTTCAAGGCGCTTCTGTTTTTAAGTTTTGCAGCATGCATGCGCATGTACTGTTTTGACTTGTACTTGTTGACATCCTTTCAATATCTTAGTGTGTTTATATTGACTTGCTGCCACCATGTAGCTGGCAGGCAAAATTGTAAGATACAGACAAGTTAATGGTTGAAATGTACTGTTTAGGTTCTCTAGAGCCATATAGCTGTGTTGGTTTTATGATATTGATCTTCATAATGCTAACTGAAACTAAGCATGTATACACTATAGTCAATTCCACCACAATTGTAGATTTGGTAAGGGTGTAAAATATCACCAAGTTATCAACCCCCCACTCCTCCATACAGTTCTTCAACTTCAAGAATTCTATGTTCTTTGTATATGCGGCTTTATTTGCGTACTTGCCATCTACACCCAGGTATGAATTTAACACAGCACACTTAATATTCCTATGATAGCTAATACTTGGACTTAGTTAGTAATAGTGTTTGATTGTTGAATATAATAAGGCACTTTTCTAGTGTTACACACAACATAATAAACTTAATAAATGGATGAGTGTGTGTGTTTGCCCAAAATAATTTCATGTAACATTTGTTGTCGTTTAATGTTAGCATGCATAAGCGTAATTATATTCATGTGTGACTGTGTAGTTTTATCCTCATTGTCATTATGATTGTTGTTATTATTGTGATGTTTATTCCTTGTTGATTGTAATTGTACACAACAATGTAATTTCTTGTAAAAGATAATAAAGTTGTCTTATCTTAGCATACTTGTAACTTAGTTAAAGGTGTGTGTTTAGAGAAAATCTGTGTGCATAGTTTTTTTTAATCTTTTCTTAATAGAAGGCTGATATGTTTTTGATTTACATGCAAACTTTTTTATGTAAAAGGAAACGTTTGAAGCCCACCTCCAACCACACACCTCCAGGGCTGCCTCAGGCTTCATCATCGCCAATCAGCCCACCTCCACCTCGGGAATATACAAGGATAGGACAACCTTCGATAAGCTTCGCTTCAACAGTGATGGCCACTCCAGGTCCAATAGGTGTCACCACTGGTTGTGAATCCAGTTGCTTTTCATCGTGTTTATTTTTAGGGAAATTGTTAATCAACAACTAGTAAATATTTTAGAATCATTTGTTGCTTGTTTAGACTTAACAAAGGAAAAAAAACTATAAATAAAAGTAACTATATTATATTTGTTATTTTGTATTACATAGTAGTTAGTATTGAGTTGCACAGTGCAGTATATTTATCCAGGATGTTTACAAGTTATTTTAATTGTGAGCCCGCTACAGTGCGATTAATTGTTGCTCATTTACAAGATTCCTACTTTCTATCTCCCCACCAGTGTAACTGTATTGTACTGGAAAGAGCTGGCCATATTTATTTATCTCTTGATCTATTTAATAAAAAAAATGTGAGAGAGGGGTATTGTTTTAAAGTGACAACACTATCAGTGTTTGCATGGAAAAACAAGTCATTTTTAAGAAAACCTAGTATTTTTTGGACTATGCAAAAATGTCATACTTGTCTTTTAACTATTATGTCTTTTGCTGTGTGTCTTTAGCTACAAGTACTCAGGAGGACTACAGGCCCTATTTTAAGGCCATATTAAGAAACCAGGAGCAGATGTCCTCCCAGTTGAAACAGCTTCAACAGGAAAGTTTAAAACTAAGGCAGGCATCGAGGGAGGTGGAGGTTAAGCTAGTTGGAAGTGCTGGCAGAACCCGATCTACCTACTGGATTTACTTTTCCAATAGATACAGAGGAGGGGAGCTGGAGAGGCTGGAGCAAGAAGGAGCCAGCAATGAGGCGATGAGGAAAGGAATGGTAAGCAAAAGCTGCTTTAGTATTACATTATTGTTACTTTAAATATTGACTCGGAAAAAACAATTTTACTACACATGCAGTTTTGATAATGTGGCTTCTAGGATTGAACTATTGTGGTTTAAGGTTGTTTACCGGATATTCCCATGGTGTTTTCCTCATGTGTAGCATGGAGTGGTGCATAATTTTTGGTCTTGATACTGAATGCAGACTTAAACAGTACCAACCTAACAGCTGCCATTCCGTTGGACCTAAAGCAATAATCATGTAATGTAATGTAACAGCTGCCATGCTAGCATTTGTTAGCCCATTTTCATTTTAATATTATCTTATAGAAATAAGCTTAGAATACAGGAAAAGAAATCCTTATCTGTCTTACAGGAGCAATACCTGTTCAACCTGGGTGGCAAGGACTACAAGGAGTCGCTCCGGACCATTGGAGCCTGTTTGATGACGCCCAGGTAGAAGGGACAGTATAACCGGACAGGAAGCAACCAGACGGGGCAAAGAAAACGGGCGTTTTCCCAATTTCAAGTGCTCAACCGTCTTTTTTTCAGTAAGTGCACGTCTACACCGAATTCAGACATGGCAACTTAGAATTGTTTTCTAATTTAACTTAGTCCTTCTAACTTCCGCCACCAACTTAGCAAGGCCAACGCGCAGTCACAGTCAGCGCAATTACACTGCAGAAGCCTAGTCAGGCCAACATTTGGTGAAAGAAAAGAAAACTAAAATAATACTAAAATAATTTTGTTTAACAAAGTCATATTACATATCAATGGAAAGAAAATAAAAACGATCTTTTAGATGATATAATTATTTATTAGATTGGCAATTTTATTTATTTCCTGAGCCCGATTAAACCCGACGCTTAGTGAAGTTTTTCTTGCCGCTTCTGTAGTTCGCCTCCGTGAATCGCTACCTTCGAATCACGCTCGGTTCGTAACGTGTAACCTTTTAACTTTTATCCGGAAAATAACGAAAATTTACAACCAATCAGAGAAGATGTAGCTCTTTCTCGCGCAATTTCCGCCATTGTTCTACATAGCATACGAACGGAGATACAAGTTGTTAAAGTTACTGTTTTCATCGATTTTCTTTTCAAGCCTCTGACTAACTTGCGCGTGATGACAGATAAGATTATCTTTCTTCTCATATGCGTCATTAATATGTGTTATTTTATTATTTCGCGATAATTAGCAGCGAACGCAGAAAAAAATGCGAAAAGTTAGTGCCATTTTCTTTTCAGTCAGCCGGCGGAAAGCGAACCGCTGTGACAACACTTGCGACAATGGCTGTTATTATTTCATGAGCTTTGATTGGCCGAGATCTAGTTTACGTCTATTTATAGAATTTCCGGTCAAATGCTAAGCACGATGTTGTTCAAAATACTGCATTCCCTTAAACTTGTATTGCGTACAATACACAATATCAAAGGAAAAATATATATTGCTTTTGGGTTTCTCAGTTAAAAAATAAATAAAACAAACCTATGCATTAATTAAAAGGTGCGATTAAACGATAAGAATTAAGAAGATTCAGCAAGATGATTGTAGTCGGTAGGCCTAACGTAGGCCTAAACTACTACGTTCAGACGAAGCAATCGAAGTCTAAACGATCTTTATTTTGGGGGGGTGGGGGGAAGGTTAGGGTGTCCTTGATAATGCTTGAATGATTAACCTGTTTAGTTTTATATTGTTCACTCTGTTTTTAAATATTTCTTTGGACATTTCTGTTACTTTTTCTTTTGCTGCTGTTTTTCTTTTTCATAACATAGGCCTACTGTTATTATAGATGTTTACTTTTAGAATCCCTTTTCAGACTTATTATCTACATGTTTATCTTATGTTTCATTTGCATATGTGTATAAAAGATAATGAAGTATGTTTATTTTACAGTTCTTATGTAATTATACATTAAAAATAGTAATTGTCAAAATAAGTGTTGTGTGTGTATTTTTTTCCTTGTGATGTTATCGTTAATGCTTTGTCGAATATTTCTTTATAAATGTCAATTTATGTTATTTATTACATTTTGTCAGTCAGATATAACCAATCTTAGTAACCATTTAAATCACCTTGCAGATGCAGCATTTTATAAAAAATTAGCAAAATAACATGATCATGAATGCAAACCCCCCAAAACATTTCCTTATAATTTAATGTAACGTTAATTTATGCTAATTAATAATAAATACTGAGAATTAGACAAAATCAATGTTACCATTGAAATCATCATGCATTATCCATTAAAGTGTCAGGTTCAATCTAAAAAATAAAGTTATATTCTGCTTTTTTCATGTACAAGTTTTAATAAATATTGCCGTTAATTATTAAATTAAATCTAAAATTTTAATTTATGCAAATTAGATCATAAGATAGATAAATATTGAAAATACAAAAATAATGCTACCATTGATTCTATCAGGCAAAATTACTTTAAAGTTGTGAAATGTTAAGAAAAAAATAATAAAAATTGTTTTTTATTTAAAAGAAACCCAACATTTAATTTTTATTAAGATCGAAAATGTGCTAATTTATGCAAATTAGATGCATAAATATTGCCAATATGAGAAAAATAATGCAATGAATGAATTCGCCATGCATCATTCCATATATATGACTAAGTGACAGAAGGTGGTACAAAAGAGGGTTGTTTTTTTTAAATGCAATAAACATTTTTCTTACAAGTTGATTTGGTGTTAACTTGTGTGCATGTTGTTCAGAATTGTTTGTTTTAATAACTTGAACAAAGGCAAGTCAATGTTTGAAGTGATTCTGCCGAAATTTTATTTTAAATGAGAAAATCGAACACTTTTGGCGTCATGAAAAGTGACCATATTGAAGGGCACCAACAATGTCATGAAATTAAATAGTGACAAACGATCTTTTTTAATGAGCTTTGTTGTTCAATGCATACTTGGGATGTACATGTATGTGCCTGAGCAGGATTTACAGAAAAATTCAATGCGGAGAATCATTAATTGTGAAAAGAAATTTGTATGTCGTACGTCTTACCGCGCGGTACAACATTCGTTCGAACTTTCACATGTAGCTGTATCTATAAATAACTTCAAATTAAACCGGAAACCGTGTATTATTGAAGCCTATACAATTTGGAAGCAGAATATGACGGTTTTTTTTATTTCCAATATTTGATGCGTTGTAAAAAAAAATATAAAGAAATCGTTGTAACGTAAGACGTACGACGACCTGCAAGAAAAAAAACGTCTTTAAACATTAAATAAGAAAAAAAAATCTGCAAAATCCGACTTTTCTATGCAACCCGACCGGATGTGTGATGATTTGCAGCAAGGCGCAAAGCTGACAATTCTTTGTGTAGTCGCTTTCAGCATTTGAAGGTATGTTGTAACACTTTGTTAAGTTTAAGACGTACCACAGATTAAGACGTACGACGTTATTTTGGGGCAATATTTTTGTTGGTTTATAGAATAGATTCAAGGTAGGGAGTTTTTCGATAGGCTAAATATCTTCACCTATATTACAGCACATGTTGCGTTCATTACATTTTCGGACAGTGTAAGTTTCAGCTGTGTTGAGGGCAAGTAAAAATTTTTATTACAGAAGAACTTGTGGCGGTAATCGAGACGTACAACTAATGAAATATTAAGTTTCAGTAAATATATAAGTTTTTATGGATTCTAGGACAATGATCGAACATTTGTGAAAATGGACTTTAAACTTAGCTTGTATCTTGTCTGCAAACCAGTTAAACGCTTTTTTGATGGATTAAAAGTTAAATGAAATTTAGTTTGGTGGTACGTCTTATGTACACTTTATCTCTGACGGTTTTCAGACGTACAACAATTTTTTTTTGTAAAATGGGTTTCTTCCACACATTATAGGCCTATAGTGGTTTAGATTTTTTTTTATATTAATATTAGTGATAGTAGTGTTAAGGTCAAATCATGTTACGCTGTCATGCCTTGCATGATAATAATTTATAGGCATTTTTAATTTTCCTGTTAAAATGTCATTTGTCATAGTGTTTCAAACTAATTAGACTATAGGCCTCATTTTTGTATGCTCTCTAATTGAATTAAAAAAATATTATTGATGATAAAAATAGTTTAAAAAAAAAGAAGAGAAATTCAGTTCATGAATTATATTCAGTTCAAGAATTATTTATGAATAAAAGCAATAATGGACAGGCCTCTCAGATGCTCCGTCTTTGATTATTTATAACTTAAGTAACATTGCCATGTGTGATACTGATAGAATTTGTTTTACATTGGAGGATGCATATATTTTATACTGGTAGGCAGACTGCTTTAATATTTATTTTATAATAAAATCAATCCTTAAACTAATACTTAGATTAATTCTGCTTTTAGAGTGCAGCAGATTGTTGCCACTGCAA
Source organism: Oncomelania hupensis (assembly GCA_036898135.1). Lineage (NCBI taxonomy): Eukaryota > Metazoa > Mollusca > Gastropoda > Littorinimorpha > Pomatiopsidae > Oncomelania > Oncomelania hupensis. The sequence goes on from CM072515.1 coordinate 27,180,253, forward strand.
AGTGCCTAACATTATAAATGATTTTATTATTTCAAGTTATCAGTTATAGAGGTTTTGAAAAAAAAAGATGCATTACCTATCAGTGCATTATTTTCATTTTCCCTTTCATTTTCAGAATGGGAAGGAAAACAACCAATGCTGTACGGTGCCGGCTAAGGAGGCTAAAGATACTCACTGACCCTGAAAAGTCAGTGATCTTTCTCGAGAAAGAAAAGGCGCGCGCAAAGATAAACCGTCAAAAGCCAAAGACACCTGAACAGCTGGAGAAAGAGAGAGAACAGAGGGCTTCTCGCAACAAACGTTACTAGTAAGTTACTTTTTTTTTCGGTTACTTTGAAGTGCAAAATGACAAACTTAACCCAAAATAGTGTCATGGTGTCTACATGTTGTATGCGACTTGCCAACGTAACCTTTTTTTTTTTTGGGGGGGGGGGGGGGGGGGTGGGATACTGATTAGAAAAATTGTTTAATTTCCGAGCTGCTAGCTTTTGATGCACCATTTTTCTCTTTACACTGTAACTTAATGTTGCACTATTTTTTTCTGTTTTAGTGAAAAAAAGAAGCTTGCAGAGCAGTCTACGCCAAAACGAGCCATTTTGGATGAAAAGACATTGGAAGAAAGGAGAGCACAGAACCGTGAACGTGTGGCGAAATACAGGGCAAGCCTCAACCCACAAAAGAAAAGGCGCATTAGAGAAAAGAATAAGGAGTACAGGCTTCGCAGAAAAGAAGACCTCCTTTCACGTTGCAAAAGTGTACAAGTAGAGAAACTTCCTCCACCTCAATCAGACTGCCCCTACCCTACTCAGGCATCCTACTTAAGAGCTATCCGCCGTGTAAGAGAAAAACTCAAGGCCAAAGGGGTGAAGCTGGCTTATATTTGCAAGGGACTGCTAAAGTCTACCATCAGGGACTCTGAGGCAAGGAACAAACTCAAGGAACTGAATGTGTCTTTTCATACACCTGAGAAAGCTGCTTTATCTGAAGAAATTCTTGCCGGCCACCTTCAAAGTTTGAAGTCAAAGAGGGACATGTCTACGCTAAAACATAAGCGACAGCTTGCAGCTGCCTTCGCTTCTTCTAGAACAGCTGCCGCATCAGTGGGTCTCAACAGCCGCTTTGTCATGAGCAAGAAGACAAGCCCATACAAGCGTACAGCTAACAACTCTAAAAGGAAAGTGGAAGAATTCTACGTTCAGCATTCACATGCTGACCCATGCAAACGTTCTAGGTCCAGGCAACTTTTGCGTACTGTACAAGATTTACACAAACAGTTCACAAAAGACAGTGGAATCTTTGTTTCATTGCGTACATTCTATCGTTGGAAACCTCGAAATGTGGCTTCTGTTAAAAAAGCCAAGTTCAGGCAATGTCTGTGTGAAGTGTGTCTGAATCCCAAGCTGAAACTTGATAGACTTAATAGATTGCTGGTCAGGAAGTGTGAATGCGTGCGAGAGCTTTTGGTTGGGAGCGTGTGTATGTTTGACCATTTACCTGCTTTGAAATGTGTTGAGCGAGAGTGCGAATCATGTGGTGTGCACAGGGTGAAAGAAAGACTGGAAAGAGATCTGGATGGGAAGCTGATCGAGACCATTGGGTGGGGGAGGTGGGAGCATGTCAGGGAGGGCAAGGCTGTTAGAATGGATCGTGTTAAGAAAAAGGGTAGTGTGCAAGAATGTGTGAATGAGCTTGTGCAAGAGTTGGATACACTGTATAAGCACTTGTTTGTTGCAGAGTGGCAGAGGCGGCAGCTTCAGGCCTTAAAAGCAGATTTGCCCAGTGGGTGGGCGCTTGTTCTGTGTGACTGGGCAGAGAATTTTCTCTGCCGGTTTCAGGATGAGCCGCAGTCCGCCCATTGGGCATACAAGCAGGTTGCTTTATTTCCTGCAGTTGTTTTCAGGAAGTGTCAAGAGTGTCAAGAGCTGAAGAGAGATGAAATAGCTTTTTTTACAGATGATCTCCAAAAAGATGCTCATTTGACACAGGCATGCATTAATGAGGTAGTAAAAAGGTTAGAGGGGGGTGGATTGAGTAGAGTCATTCTGGCAAGTGATGGCTGTGCAGCTCAATTCAAGAGCAAACTGCCTTTTTTTTTGTTTTCAAGCATGGTGTGCACTGCTCCCGTTGAGAAATTTTTTTTTGGAGCTCGTCACGGTAAGAATGACTGTGACTGGTCGGGGGGTGCAATCAAAAGAGCTGTATCTCGTGCTGTTGCTGCTGGCGCAGCAGATATCAGAAGCGCATCAGACATGCACCAGTACTGCATGACATCCCTGGCTGTTCAACAAAGTGAACGATGCTGCCACAGAACGAGAGATTTTGTATTGCTCAGTGCCGTTAAAAGAAGTGTGCAGTCCAGGGATCTTGGCACAGTTGTTGGGTCCAGAAGCTTACACCATGTCCGGTCGCTTGGGCCAGGGGTATTGGCAACTAGGGAGTTGAGCTGTTTTTGTGCAGGTTGTTTGTGTGGCGACTTTCTCCAATGCAAGGTGCCTGACTATGTTTCTAGGTGGCGAACTGTTAAAATGAAAACTGGTTTGGTAGTTCCTGAAGAGGAGGAGATAGATTACGACGACACTCTGGCAGCGAGTGTTTCCTCAGATTCCAGTTGTGATTCCAGTTTGGAATTTGAGGAGGCTTACATCATTGATTCTGGTGCATCAGATGATGAGCAGGATGATGATGTAAATGATGTTATGGATGATGGTTTCCTTGATGACTCTGCTGAATGTGCTGCTGATGACAACTCTGCCCACTTCAGTTCTGAAGATATATTGGTACGGCTGTCGTTTTTTGAACAGAAATGTGCAGAGTTGCAATCATGCAGTACATTCAGTGAAGTGCAGGCACTATGCTTAAGAACGCAAGGCGAGTTTTGGCAGTTTACTTTTCCAGAGGAGGTGAACATCACTGGGGCTGTAGATCACTACTCAGAGTCACTGCTGCAAGATATAAAAGGCAGTTGCAGCGTTTTGACTGTTGATGGTGACGGTGCTTGTTTTTTTCGTTCATTGAGTTTGCTTATATTTGGCAGCCAGGCTCATCACATTGAGATTCGTGTTCGTACAGTTGTTTCCTTAGCGTTAAATAAAGCCTTGTTTCTTGATGCTAGTGCTTGGGCTTGCGAAGCAGATGGTCTAGATGGTGTTCACCTGCTTGAAGTTGCCATGCTGACTTCTACCAAGCCAGAGGGCACACCTGAAGAAGTTTTTAGGCATGAAGTTATGTCTGTAAGAAATCCTAGGTCTTACAGTGGGTTATGGTGCCTGTTAGGAGCATGTCATGCACTGGAAATGCCAATACAATCAGTTTTTCCTGCACTTGGATGGCCTCTTTATCAAAAGCACTGCAACCGCATTTTCAGGCCGCCTGGTGGTAATTTTAGGCAGAAGAAGCTGATTGTAATGTGGACTTCGACCAGGCATGACATGGCTCCTGAACACTGGACACCCAATCATTTTTCCCCCGTGGTTCTTAAGCAGACCCCTCATGGAATTCCAGTAGTAAACAGTTTCCACATGATTGCATGGAATCGACGTCTTTATGTGGGTCAGATTCTCGAGACTGACGAGTTATTGGGTCTCATATTAGTTCAGTTTATGAGCTGCAAGGCACACTCTCTGTGGTTCTGGCCATTGCAAAAAGAATTTTCATGGGAGCCTGTTTCGGCTGTTAGGCAAGAAGTTAGCCTGAGGTTAAATGAAAATGCTTCAACGCAAAGATGTCAGTTTTATAATGTTGTATGATTTTTAGTTCGGGATCATGATTTTTTAATGCAAAGATGTCAGTTTTATAATGTGATGTTATAATGTGTAATTTTTAGTTTTAGATGTAATAAATATGATAGGATGTAAATATTGCTCAGTGAAATGTGTGACAAATCACTATTTTAGTCTGAATACCTACCATGTACCATTGTCCTTTTTTGAACTGTTGTGTAACTTTTTTGTCATTATTTTTAAACTCTGACAAAGCATTGATATATATAACAGTGAATATATTCTGCTTGAATAATATAACTTGAATAAAATAACTTGTTTTTTTATTCTAAAAATGATTTTTTTGGCTTCATTGAGCTGTTTGGATGAGTGCGGGTGGTAATTAAGACATACAACACATTTATACATTTCACCTGGCCAAGGCCATAGTTTATTTTCCTTTTTCTGTTTTCAGCTGTTTAAACATTGTTTTCACTTAGATGAATTTTTTAAAATATAATTTACATGGATTGCTGCAGTACTTTTGTTCTTATAAATCTGTACAATTATTTTTTATGTCGTATGTCTTACGTTACAACCAAATCACCATTATAAAGTGCCAATTTCAAGCAAAGTCACTCAAAAAACAGATTGTCTTTGTCACTATACATGTCTTCAATAATTGTGAGTAGTATTTGAGTAGCTTTAACACTTTAATTTCAACTGAGAGGGTATAAGAGATGTAATGTAAGACATACGACATATTGCTTGTTTTGAACTTTCAAGTCGAATATACCGTAGACTATTAACTAAAGTTATCTTTTATTTGCAAAAAATAATACCCTACCATATAGAGAATTAAATGACACAAATTAAAATTGTGTGGGATTTTTTTTATTTTTTCACCCTAGTGGTCATCTGCAGTGCTCACCTTCTGTCACTTAGTCATATGCCAAATTTCTGTAAGTAATCTTTACATATAAATTATTTATCAAATAAACACTAAAATTTCTCAAAAAATTTGGTCCATCAACAATTGCCTTTTATAAGGCAGGTTTCTCTAAGATAGGTCGCGAGAAAAGGCTTATTTTCAACATTTCAAACTACTGTAACTTCTACAATTTTTTACCTATTTCAAAATTTAAAGTGCAAAATGATCAGAAAAGAAAGCTGTATAAATGTAATTTAAAAGAATATAAACTTGTAAAAAAAATAATTTTATGTTGTCCTTGCTAACCAATTCTCCCCACCCATATTTTTTCTACCTTAGTAGCAGAAGTGAGTTTCAGCTTTTGTTGCTACCATAAATCTTGAATTATAATTTGGTCTTGTTTTATTGTTTAAAGCATTATGTCTTTGGGGTTTTATTTCTTTGCCTAAAACATTGGAATACAGAAAATCCAAATGAGGCAGGTTTTTAATAATTGTGATATGACTTAAAAAGTGAAACGTGTAATTTTTCTGATAGCTCAGGGGCATTTAATACTTGCCTTGCCTGCTGGCTTACGGTCCATTTATAAATTTGGGTGCTTACTAAGTGTATGTTATATGGAAAACAAGTGACCATAATTTTTATATTGGTTGGTCTTTCTGTTGTATACTGAATTGACCCATTTTCTGTATATGTGTGTTTGCAGATGCAGTCCAGAGCCGTCACAAAACGGACTTGACTCAGTTCAACTCATATCTGAGCACATGGCTGAGCAGTTGGAGGGACCGGATGGACGGAGGGGACAAAAATAGAGTAGCTAGATAAGAACAATGTCCATATAAACAAATACAATAATATAAAACAGAAAACTTAGTTTATTAATTTTAAAAAGAAAATTCAACTAATTAAAAAATAAAAGTAACGATTATCGATTTTTTTTCTTTACAAATTTCGTTACTTCAGTTTGATTTTCCGCCACGAACAACAACATGCGCGAAGCCGGTTTGACCCAGTTGCAGCCAGTTTGAGGCGGTTTGGATTAGCCTATGTAGACATTGCGGCTAGCCTACCCTGCATCAGTCCAAAGCATGGGTATTTTTGTCTTGATTGTGTATGCCTGTCTGAGAAATTATGTACAAATTTAAAATGCAACCCAAAATCTGTAATGGAGAATTTTGGGGAATTTCTGTAAATATGTGTATATTATAAACATAATGTGTATGTGAGAGATTCTTTTTATTCTAGCGGCTGTATTTGAATGCTTAGCTTAATTTCTTTGTCTCATTTGTGTGCGTGGGTTAAAATGCTTGGAAGGGGTGTGAATGAGTGTTGCAAGGACAGATTAGAAAAAAAATTAGTCCAATATCTCTATTCTTGTTGTTAATAAAATATTAAATCAAATCACATTATTTGATCTTGATTTTTTTTTTCAATGTGTTCATAGATTACATGGGTTCTATACAATATATCGTCACGCTCATAAGATAATTGCCTAACTCAATTTTCATAGTTTCGAGATAAACGATAAAAACATGTTATTTTTTAAACTGAAAATTCTTTAAAGATTTTTTTTGCATATATCTTCACAGAATGAAGTTGCCAATGTATGTTGAAGCCAGTTTTGAGAAATGTGTGTTCGTTTGCCTGCAAACTGACTTAGGCAGAATGAGCACTAACAAAAGCTGAGATAGGCAAGAAGTGAAACTTCAGATAGGCATAAGAAAGTTTTTAAAAGACAAAAACACAAGATAGGCAATATTGATTTTTTTTCATTTAATCAATAACATAAAGATAAACAAAAAAACTTCATGTACTTGCAATGTCAACGGTAAAACATGACAAGCCTAAAGAAACACATAGTTTTTTCATAAACCTACACATCTTCTATGCGCTTGCAAACAAAATGTCAATAGAAAGAATCCTTTTTAATTTAATGTGATCTAACAAACTGTGATCTACTTGCAGCAGTGATGTATTACTTTCCTAGACTATTCCTGTCCTATCCCGTAACTCGGAGGTCGTAGGAGCACCACAGATGATCGTTTAACCAGCGTACTTCATCTTTCCCTGTCTTCAGCAACAATCATGGTTTCGCTCAGTGTCAAACCAGTCCATTCTCGAATGTTGTCCTCCCACCTCTTTTTCGGTCTCCCTCTTCTTCTACCTCCTTGCACTGTGCCTTGCAGGATAGTCTTTGCACGACCTGATGATCTGGTGACGTGGCCATGCCATCGGAGTTTCCGTTTTTTTACTACTGTGAGCAGGTCATCGTGTTGTCCAATGGCTTGTGTGATGGTCTGTCATACTTCGTCGTTGGTGATGTGCTGGTGTAGGAAATGCCCAGAAATCTTCTGTAGCACCTCATCTTCATGCTTTGTATTCTTCGTTGTAGATCTGCTGTGAGGGTCCATGTCTTGCAAGCGTATAGGAAGATGGAGATGACAAGAGAGCGCAGCAGTCTTACCTTGGAATGTAAACTGATGGTCCCGTCTTTCCAAATTGGCTTCAACCTCGCCAGAGCAGCAGTTGTTTTTGCGATCCTTGAGAGGACTTCCTGTCAGGAGCCATTGTCTATTACTTTGTACTTGACTAAAGGCATCATAGAACACATCCTCTCCTCATAAAAAGACATAATACACAAACACTTCTTCTGTGAGCTTGCAAAATAAAAAAAATTAAACACAAATAATTATTGTTAATGTGATCCAAACTAAAGGTGCAGTAAAGTGTGTACTTGACTGTTGGCATCTTATCACACTCCCCCTTCCCTTACTTTTACCCTTGTAAAATGTTATTCATTTATTTAATTAACTCAAAGCATCATGGAACACTCGCTCTCCTCTAAAACGGTAATTATTAAACTTGCTTAATTAACTTCTGTGAGCTTGCAAAACAAACAATTATTTGTATGTGATCCATACAAAAGGTAATTCACTTGCAGCAGTGAAGTATTATTTTGTACTTGACTCAATGCATCATAGAGCACTCCCTCTCCCCTCCCCTTCTACCTGCACCCAGGCATAGAAAGTCTTTTCCGGACAGGACGTCTCTGTGTGCTTTGTAGAGGTCTATTCAGGGCTGCGATTTCCATCTTAGTGTGAAATGGAACGCTTCAAGTTCTTACAAGACACTAATATCTGTTCCACTTGACCATGTTAGACGCTCAACGTGAAACACCTGCAACATTTTTATTTCACATAAAGTGGCAATAACTTCCTCAGGGTGATCTTCCAGTTGTTGATTGATTGATTGATTTATTGTTGCTTTAGGTCCAGCGGACTCTTCCGAGCCAAATCAGGACCGGACAACCCCCGATCCGCATAAAAGATCTGCCGAAACAACCCTAGTGGGAAAATTGAATGCCCTCCACCGGCCAGTCACTTTACAATAAAGACATCCCACGCGGGGGACGGCTGAGGGTTGACCTCAACTACGCGAACACCCCGGTTACAAAAACAAAATAGAATACAAACATCATTATAAATCAGCAATAAAACACATACATATAAAATGCCTATAGTGCTAAATAGTACAATCATAGGAAGCCCTAGTGACCACCCGGCAGAAAGCGTCCAACACTCCCAAGCTGATCCAACAGACCCCATACACAAACAAGGAGTTTTGTCCAGGAAGACTTTTCAAGAAAAAAGGTAGGTCATTGATCTAGCGAAGAAGAAGATAGTATAGCAGAGTGAAGGACAGAGCAGGAATAGGAAAGAGTAAATGATGAAGACAGCGACAGTGGGAATTTAAAGCACTAAATTTCCATAAAGTGGGGATACTATTTATACTGAAAACCCCCGGCACTCCAACGGGGGTACTGTTGCCGCAGTGAATCTATCTTGCCTATAAAGGCAAGACAGGTTTTCAACTGTGGCTTTCACTGTTCCCTTTATAGGTTTGAACAATCTACAGTGGCAAGATTGCTCATGACCCCAAGGGGTATCTTCCAGTTGTGGCAAAGTGTGAAGTTGCAGATGGGTAAGCGGTAGTTGAGCTAAGCAGCTCAAGTCTGAGAGGGAAAAGCTCGAATTCCCACTGTCCCTAAAACACTTTGATTCCTACTTCCTGCCCATGCACTTGTCTCTTGGACAACTCTTCCGGGACAAAACTACTCATTTGTGTGTGAGGTCTGTTGGATCAGCTTGGGAATATTGGATGCTTTCTGCCAAATGGTCACTGGGGCTTCCTATGATATTATTTGGCAATGTAGGCATTTTATATGTATGGGTTTTGTTGATATTGTATAAGATGCTTGTATTCTATTTTGTTTTGTAAACGGAGGTTCGATAAATTAGAGTATAGCCTCAGCGTCCCCTGCGTGGGATGTCTTTATTGTAAAGTGACCGGGTGGTAGATTGCCTTCAGTGTTACCACTAGGGTTGTATCGGCAGATCTTTTAAGCGGATCAGGGGTGAGTCCTCTTTCACTTCTCTGGTCCTGATTTGGCTCGGAAGAGTCTGCTGGACCTAAAGCAATAACCATATAATGTAATGTAATGTCGTCTTCCTCACTTGACGAGGAGGACTCAGGCTGGTAGCTTCCCGCGCTTCATTGTCACAGTCGTGGGAATCTATGGACACACGCATATACAGACGCATCTATAAATATGCTCGATATTTTATGTAACATAAAACGAGAACAATGGTTAGCCATGCTAAATGGTAAATAGCCAAGTATTTTAACTTTATTTAGCGTTTTTTTACAGTCAGTCTGCCGTTTAAGACAAAATGCCTATCTCAGCTCTGTCTTAATTTGCAAATTGCCGATATCAATCGCTTCACATTGAAGATGATGCTTGGAACAGCATTTATAGCCATTTTCCTACAACACCTAAGATTAACAAGTTCTAAAATTGATTACTTACCTTCGTCTTCTGATTGAAGTATGTTTTGCAACATCTCTGTTGCTTTTTCAGCCCAAAATTGTTCAATGCGTCTGGGCGCCGCCATATTGGTTGCAAAATGCCTATGTCAGGAATGAGATAGGCAATTTGGCATACGAAGCTGTGGCGACCGTTACGATTTAGATAGAGACTTGTACTCTCTAGCACAGATGCCTTGTCTTCCCAGGGCTTTGTTTTTACCCCTACTGCACAACTGCCTAAGTCTGAGTTAGGCATTTATGTTATGAGCGTGACGATATGTTGTTGTTTTTTTGGTATGAGCTGAGATATCATTCATGTATTTAACGCAAAGGTAATTCTTTTTTTTAAATTAACAAAAATGTATTTCTTTACTTTTAAAATAAAAAATAAAGAAAATTTATTTCTTTAACGTTTTACCCCAATTAAAGAACATTTATTTCTTTAAAGAAAAAAAGTAGAAAGACTATTAACCCTGGCTATCTGTAAATATACAATATAAGTGTGTGTGTGTATAATGGCAGTGAAATATAAATGATTTTAATTTGAAATGTGTTTTACATGTTGTGCAAATTTGGTTAATAAATTATCTGATCTGATCTCATTTGTCATTGTAGGTGCGTATTTGTAAGATATCTCCTGCAACTAATACTTTGAGCCTCATCACACATCTCCTGCTACTCATACTTTGTACTTCATCACACCTACATACATGTCCTAGATCACATTGTGTCAAAGTTATTTCAAGGCTCTAGAGGGTATATAACCAACATTGGGCGTAGGTTAGAGGGGCCAAGGTTGTGCCAGGGTACAACCAACATTGGGCCATGGTTGGAGGCCAATTAGTAGAATCAAGGTGCCAAGGTACAACCGACATTGGGCTTAGGTTGGATGCCAAGCATGTCCCAAGCCTGGGCCAATGGTTGCTATAGTAGGTACAATCAAGGTGCCAAGATACCGCCGACATTGGGCTGAGGTTGGATGCCAAGCATGTCCCAAGCCTGGGCCAATGAGCAGTTCTGACCTGGCCCGAGGCAGTTTGCCATGCATGTGCCAACTGGGCATCCAAGGTTGTGCCATGCTTGGCAATTCTTTGGCGTGTTGGCTGGGTTGTCATGGCTATGCCTCGTTTTAAAGGGACCTTTTTTGGCCACGCCCCCTCGAAAAGAACCTATTAACATTGACAGGGAGTGTTGCCCCACTTTAAAAATAAACTTGCTTACAACAAAAACTAACTCTTTCGAAAGTATAGTTGTTGTTAAGTGAATAAATTCTGTAGTTGTAGCATTAACAGCCATCTAAAGCTAAAAATAGCAGCTCCCAAAGCCAGCAATAAGTGATTGATTGATTGATTTATTATTGCTTTAGGTCCAGCGGACTCTTCCGAGCCAAATCAGGACCGGACAACCCCCGATCCGCATAAAAGATCTGTTGAAACAACCTTAGTGGGAAAACTGAATGCCCTCCACCGGCCAGTCACTTTACAATAAAGACATCCCACGCGAGGGACGGCTGAGGGTTGACCTCAACTACGCGAACTCCCCGATTACAAAAACAAAATAGAATACAAACATCATTATAAATCATCAACAAAAAAACATACATATAAAATGCCTATAGTGCTAAATAGTACATTCATAGGAAGCCCTAGTGACCACCCGGCAGAAAGCGTCCAACATTCCCAAGCTGATCCAACAGACCTCATACACAAACAAGGAGTCTTGTCCAGGAAGAGTTTTCAAGAAAAAAGGTAGGTCATTGATCTAGCGAAGAAGAATATAGTATAGCAGAGTGGTAGGACAGATCGGGAAAGGGAAAGAGCAAATGAGGAAGACAGCGACAGTGGGAATTTAAAGCACTAAATTTCCAGAAAGTGGGGATACTATTTATACTGAAACCCCCGGCACTCCAACGGGGGGAACTGTTGCCGCAGTTAATTTGTCATGCCTACAAAGGCAAGACAGGTTTTCAACTGGGGCTTTCACTGTACCCTTTATAGGTTAGAACAATCTACAGTGGCAAGATTGCTCATGACCCCAAGGGGTCAGCAATAAGTGACAAAACCCCGTAAAAACAATTGCTCATAAGGTTTTTCGTTTTAGGTTGATAAAATACACCCTACTCTACCTCAGACATCAAAGACTTCAGCTTCGTTCACTCAAAGATGGGGTCAACAGTCACACGATTATGGTATTCGATGTACCGTTACTTAATCAGGGGAAATCACTCCCAGTCAGAACCGAAATGTAAAAGTCAAACTTTCACGGTTGGTTTGAGCAAGGAAAGACCACTTTATCTTAGTGTAATGTGATAACAATGCCAATTTTAGTGTAAAGCCGGTTTGCCAAAATTAAACAAAACCTTCAAATTTGGAGCCTTCTAAAGTAAGCTTTAAGAAACCATCCAGCCCTCCTAGAAATTATATAAATCTGTAACACAAACACATACACAACAACTGTACGTACACGCATATACATACACACTCAGATACACACGCACGCATACACACAGTTAAATGTAAGTGATGAAGGTGGAGAATATTTTAATTGGTCCAGACACAGTTGTATACAATTATGTATATTCTCTCATTTCAATCCCATTACGTGTGCTCTGATCGAATTACAAATGCATATACTAAGATTTTTCTCACAAATGGTATACTGTAGGCTAATAACTTTTCATTTGCAAGCAGAAGAAACAATGTTGTTGGCTAACACAAAAACAATTACAGTCATTCATAGAAAATAAGCTTACTGTAAGTAGGCTATGTTTATTCAATGTCAGTGTTTAAACCAAAATACACTGCATGCAATTACTCAGTCTGTTTATTATATATAATTATATAATAATATATATTGTGTGTGTTTTTGTGTGCTGGTCTCGTATCTCGCTGCATACTATGCGTGGAGAGAAAAGAGTAAGCAAGAATTATGCACATAGTCAGTGTTCAGTAATTAAAAAAAAACAACAACAAAGTATTGAGGCAGGCTACTTCAAACACATCGGACTCCTGCAGATAGTTGTCTCAAGGCTGAGGCAGCTGCGTACGCCCCTCCCACTCCGCTCCCTTCTTTCACCAGTATCAACTTCACCTGTAAGTAAAAGTAACTGTTATACAGCTTTCCAACCCGAATAAGGCGCTGGCTGAAGATGGTCAACATCGATCCTAAAACCTACCAAGCACAATACGCCAACTGAGCTCAGTAAGTATGCCTAATGGGATACACTGAACATTTTAAAGTCAGCGTGCGAAGTAGCCACTGCTTTCTTGTGTGGAAATGTTGCCGCGCTGAATAAAACACATTACTTAATTAATTTATTGATTAATTTATTCATTCCGTCATTCACGTATTCGTTCATTTATTAATTCATTCAGCTGAGGAAAAAACATAACATAACTGTCTTCGAAAGAAAGAAAGAACGAATTCGCAGGCTTTAAACTGAATAATTTTAGTCTTTCGACGAAGAAACAATTATTTTAGTCGTAGACATTTTTTACTTTTTTCATGGGATCTTTAATTTAAGGTACAATTAACTTGAAACTGAAAAATCATTTACACCTTGGCAACACTACTAACAAGTGCTTACATCAGAGATAATTTATGACTGAGAATTAGACATCTAGGTAAGCCTATGTTTCATTTCGATTCATTAATAATTAACTAAACAATCATAATAATCATCATCAGCAGCAATAATCTTTTTCTTCTTCTTCTTTTTCTGTGTCGTCATCGTCCTATTCATCTTTACATCTTATTCGTGTGTAGCAAATTAACCACTAAACTCAAATCTATTACGACATAATAATTATTGTTACATATTGCTTGGGACAGATATAATCCGCAAAACGTTGTACAGTACTTGCATAATCATTATCAAAGATTTTGTTGTAAAATCCTCTTTACCTTGGTGCCGTAGTTAAAACGGGGGTTGTCCAGTATGTGCATCATGTAGCTGTGAATGGTGGGGTGCCTCTCATACACTGACCCGTCAATAGCCACGGTCACTTCTGGTAACCCCATTCTCTTCACCAGTGCTGATAAACCTGCAAGAGGATGGCATGTGTGTGTGATGAGTACAAAGACAACGTTTAAATTTATTTCTGGATCTGGACCGTTAGGTTGCTGCCATCCATAATAGCATGCGAGCAAATATTTCGTTATTGATCTGGAAATTATACTCTATTATTATTATTATTAGTAGTAGTAGTAGTAGTAGTAGTATTGCTCTCGACAATGGGTCCTGACAGGAAGTCCTTTCCAAGATCGCACAAACAACTGCTGCCCTGATAAGGTTGAAGCTCATGTGGAAAGACAGGACCATCAGTCTACACTCCAAGGTAAGGCTGCTGCGCTCCCTTGTCATCTCCATCTTCTTATATGCTTGCGAAACAGCAGACCTACAACGAAGAATACAAAGCATGGAGATGAGGTGCTACAGAAGACTTCTGGGCATTTCCTATACCCAGCACATCACCAACGATCCGAAAGACCATCACACAAGCCATTGGACAACACGATGACATGCTCACAGTGGTGAAGAAACGAAATCTTCGATGGTATTGTCACGTCACCAGAGCATCGGGCCTTGCAAAGACCATCGTGCAAGGCACGGTGCAAGGAGGCAAAAGAAGAGGTAGACTGAAAAAGATGGGAGGACAACATTCGAAAATTGACTGACTTGACACTGAGTGAGGCCATGAGGGTTGCTGAGGACAGAGAAAGATGGAGTACGCTGGTTAAACTATCATCTATGGTGCCCCAACGACTTTCGAGTTACGGGATAGGATTAGTAGTAGTAGTAGTCGTATTAGTAGTAGTAGTTGTTGTTTTATAGTAGTAGGTGTAGTTGTAGAAGCAGAAGTAGTAGTAGTAACTTATTTATTTATTTATTTATTTATTTATTTATTTATTTATTTATTTATTTATTTATTTATTTATTTATGTATTCCTTTTATTTGTTAGGTAAAAAGAACAGCAGATCGATCACGATCTATTTAATCTATTTCTCCAACCCTAAATCTTTTTTATGGCTATAGGCCTATGTACCTATGTACCCCTTTTCCTAATTATGAAGAAACTTATATATTAATACGTACGTATGCACCTACTAACAAACCAACACAGCCATATGTGTGGTATAATTAATATTTTTATGTTTATCGACCTACTTCCCTACCAACCACTGCATAGAATAACTACAAGCCAACCACCCGTCCAACTCACTGATCGGCCAAACACAAGGTGTAGGCACGCAGTTTTTCAGATTAGTTTAAACCCGAGAGCAATGGGGAATAGAAGATTTCTTTTCTGTTAGGATAATCGTGTGTGTGTTGGGGGGAGGGGGAAGGGGGTACATGCATGTGTTTGTGAGCGTGTGTGTGTGCGCGCTTATGTGCATGCTTGCTTGCTTGCGAGCACCACTTGTGCGTGTGTTTGGTTTATCCGGATTGCATGTTCATGCCGATTAGTATTCTACAAACTTTCGGAATTTATGCATAAAACAATATAGACTAAAGAGAGTGTCCTTCCCTATGTAAAACTATAATAATAACATTTGTACAGAAATTGACCTGCGGATACTTTGTAGGCCCCACGACGACTGATAATTTTGGCCACCTCCCTGACCACTGCCACATCATCAGGATCGGGACTGACGACACCCAGATCTCTCAGCACGGAGACTGTGTGGTTACTGTCTGCATCCTGGTCACTTCAACACACGGCGAAAATTCACTCAACCACTATAGTGGTCTACTATAATAGGAAAAGATTTATCGTAAACTGTATACGCAAAAGTGAAAAATGAGCATCACAGGGTTAACATCAATAAAAGCAATATGCATTATACATAAGGTTATGATGTTATTTATCGTAATCATTGTTATCTCACTTAAGGCTATAAGCATCGTTACTTAAGGTTGGTGTCTCACCTTTCAATTCGAGTGACGTGAGCAGCCTTAAATGTCCATGGTTTTTGGAGGGATGATGGCAGCTGACCTCCAAATACAAGGCCTTCGTCCGCCAGCCGCCAGAGTACCAGTCGTACCAGCTCACCCAGATAAAGGCCGCCCACTGATTTCTCAAACCTAAAGACATAATGATGAGGCTTTTTAAAACTTCTTTACTCTGTTAAGCAATTTGTCACTGCTATTTTAAGGAAGGACAGTAGCTCTACATGAATGACAGATAAAATTCCATGCATCTCACCATGTTAATAGTACTGTAATCCCGCTCTTCGTTAAAAAACAGAAACTAAAGATAAATTCATTTATTTCAGTCATATTGCTTTAAAATAGATGTATAGTAAGCTTAACTGGCTCATGACTGACTGGTTGTAAAGATGAACTTTTAGTCTCTACCTTGGTGAAAACGCTGGCTTTTGTTTTTTCTCCCTTCCCTAGCACTTCAACGAGAACCCATGCATTTGGTTGATGTTCCTAAGTACGCATGCAGTTGTGACCTGGATATGGATTGTTTGATAATTAAAAGAACTTAAACCAATCAAGGCTCAGTAGAAAGAAGAGGCTCACGTGAAAGAGCGAGGATGGTTGGACTGCTGGTCAAGGCGATGCTCGTACTGTGATTTACAAAAGTCCAGACACCCACTGTCCCCTGTTGATCCCCATTCTACATTCACGATCACCTGCACGATGATAGAGTAGATATTTGTAGATTATTGACCACGTTTTAAATGTTTATGCGCCTAAATTAATGTCCATCCATCCATCCATTAATCCATCCATGCATTCCTCCCCCTCCATGTTGTAGGGGGAGATGAAATAGTGACTCACGTGCTGTGGGTCTTGGCGGTCACCTGTCCACTTGTGGATGTTGTCTAGTTTCTCTACAAACGCCGCATTGCAGGGGCATAACCCGCGTATCCGGTTGATGACTTCCGGCCGGTCTGAGACTGAAGCATGGATATTGTGACTTTGTGTTCCAATCGTGCCGTTTTTAGAGGAAAATACCGATACTGGAAAGAAAAAAGTGTGAGAGGTAGATAAGGGAATGAAGAATAAGTGGAGGTGGGAATGGATGTCAGATAAGTTTGATCCTGATGGCGATGAATGCCGGTTGTGGCTGAGAAAATTGGATCAGCCTGGTTTAAAAAAAACCCACAAAACAATGCTTTTTGTTCTTGTCACAAATGTGTATATTTGCGTGTGTTTGCTTTTCTTTCTCTCACCTCTTATACACATTCACAAAATGTTTAAACAATCTTAACTATGCTTCTGAATGATTGTTAATCTTTGTTTCCCATTTGCATTGACTAAGTCTGGGGACTTAGTCACCTTTGCCAATGTTAGGCCCTGGTCTTTTTATGTAGTTTTTTTCTTGTTCTATGTGAGTGTCTTCATTCTTCAGCTTTCACGAGAGGCCTCTAATTTGGCTTTGAATATTGTAAAAATTTTCTATCGGGGGGCGTTGCCCCCCTAACCTCCTACCAGGGCGTTACGCCGGGACCCCATCGGGGCCTGGGCGGCCCCGGACCCCTGCCTTCAGATTTTGGAAAATTTCTTGGTGGCACCCATGGTATATGTTTTGTTGATATTTTATAATGATGTTTATATTCTATTTTGGTTTTTGCAAACGGGGCTTTGATAAATTATAGTCATGCCACACGAGCGTCAAATCTTGAATCCAATTCATGAAATCACGACAAAATCCCGTGATTGTCGTGTGGCACTCTGTGCATCGCGAATCCAGATTCTTTGAATTGGCTCCGATTGCCGACTTTCAACATGTTCTAATTCCGCGAGTCTCGATTGTGTGATTCGGACCTTTTGGCAAAATGAAATTCCGACTTCGAAGTCGAAAATTGCTCCGATTCGCGTCAAGTCCAGTAGATTTGACGCTCGTGTGGCATGGGCTTTAGAGTCTGCATGGGATGCCTTTATTGTAAAGTGACAAGCTGGTGTAGTGTCTTCAATGTTACCACTAGGGTTGTTTCAGCAGATCTTTTATACGGATCAAGTTTGAGCCCTCTTTCAACCAAGTTGTGATCCTGATTCGTGAACCTGATTCAGGTCCTTGCAGTCCTCTTGACCCTATAAACAATGACTAACTCTCTCTCCCACTATCTCTGTACTCCCCCTTCCTCTATCGCCACCTCTCTCTCTCTCTCTCTCTCTCTCTCTCTCTCTCTCTCTCTCTCTCTCTCTTCTCTCTCTCACCTCCTCTCTCTCTAATCCACTCCCCTCCCGTGTATTTCTCTTTCTCTCTCTGTTTCTTTCTGTCTCTATTTCTGTCTCTCTCTGTCTCTGTCTCTCTTGATTTCTCTCTCACTCGCTCTCTCACACAAATGAATATTTTCATAGGATTTTTTAAAAAATCAACATGTTTGCTCACATCATAAAATTTATAGTTATATTATTTGCTTTATCTGCCTATGCCCCTCCCCCACTTCTCTCTCTCTCTCTCTCTCTCTCTCTCTCTCTCTCCCTCTCTCTCTCACATGCTGACACACACACAGATTTTTTTTCTTCATAGGATTAATGGATTCGGGTTAATTCATATGTATTTGCAACTCCGCCTCTCTCCTGTATTCTCGTCTTTTAAAAAAAATGTTTTGATTTTGTTTGATTTTGAATGCATGTGAACTTGTCGTAAGACTATATGCATGTATCTAACAATTTCAATTGATTACACAGGTTATAATTTAGCTAATTGTTTTCATTACACTTATTTTGTTAGCAAAGTTTGTAACTCCACTTCTGGTTAGCGTTAATTTATTTACACTTTTGTTTTGTAAGCCAAGTGTGTGACTTCATGAAACTTCTGTTATTGAGTTCATTAAACATTGTGTACCAAATGTGTATTTTTTTTTTAAAACAAATGAGTATTTTGTAATGTAGGAGATTCGCTCTCACCTGCTGTTGAATCATTACATATTTTTGGAGTTTTGTACTCATTTGAGTTTATGCCATAGATTTTGTAAGATAGTTTTATTTAATAAACATGTGTGTTCTTTTCACATCATGTAATTTATAGTTATATATTATTCTCTCTCCCTCTCTCTCTCTCTCTCTCTCTCTCTCCCTCTCTCTCTCTCCTACCACCTTTTCCTCTCTATCGCCAATGCTTTCTTTATCAACCCCTCTCATATCATCCCCCTCCTCCCTCTCTCTCCTACCCCGTTTTCATCTCTATCGCCATAGCTTTCTCTCTCAACCCCTCTCTTATCATCCACCTCATCTCTCTCTGTCTCTCTCTGTCTCTCTCTCTCTCTCTCTCTCTCTCTCTCTCTCTCCATCCCTCTTGCGTGCGTGTGTGGTGTGTTAGGGAACGGTTTTAGTAGTAATAGTAATCAAGGCCTTGTTAATATCAAACCCTTATTTCTCTCTCATCCTCTCTGCGCACGAATGGGTGTGTGCGAGTTACATACTAATCAACAGTATCCTGTGTTTTAGACAGATAAGTCAAAAGATTGACAGAGATAAAACAGCAGATTAAAACAAATTGCCTATACATGGCTATCACTAAATGCGTCGTCAGCAGTAATAAAATAATGAATAGTGTACATTATATTACAAGAAGGGAACATGTTGATCTTATTATCAAGGGTGTGGGTATGGGCGGGTCCGAACACTTCCAATCTTTATATAAAGGTAAAAGGTAAAGGTAGTCCCATAGCCTTGTGGCCGTAGGGGAACGTGATGTTGGAGATCACACTTATCTTGGGCCAGCGTAATGAGGGTGATGCCCATCTCTCTCCCTCGCTGCTTTACCTTCCCCAACTGGGGGCGTTGTTATTTGTCGCTTCACGTTTTACGATCACCCATCCAAGTGCTAACCGAACTGGACGGTGCTTAACTTGCGACACAGTAGCGAGTGCTCCAACCACTGCGCTATCCGACATCTTTAGATACAAAGCCCATATATGGGAAACTTCAATCCTTCTCAGCGAGCGCGGTTTTACTGGGGTCAGCCCTGGGGTCATCCAGGTCTATAATCCGCTCAAGCTAGGTATATGTCTCACCATGTCTGTAATTCCCACAGCTCTGTGTTCCCCCAAGGTTTTGCACGTTGATGTTCGACCAGACCTATATTCCCCAAAGTCTTTGTTCCCCATGAATTTTTACATACGACATTGTTTATTATGCCTGCGGATACACATTTAAAAAATCATAAATGAGGTGAGGTATTATTAACCATTGAAAGTTAGGTTGGCTTACTCCAGATCTCCAAGCCAGTGTATTAACAAGATTCCTTTATTCACATTTCAGCTATGCTTTCAACATGTTGAAGGATACTAATTTTAATTATAGCTTCAAAAATGTATGTCTCCCTGATTTGGAACATAAAAAGAAAAGTGGGGCGAAGAATTAACCGTAAAGCGTGTAAGGTTTTATAAGTGAGGTCATTCAAATTGGCCTAAAAAACGCTCACAATTGGCTTTCTGATGAGCGTGTTTAGGCGCCAAAAAGAAATGGGGCGGAAAAATTTCGCCCCACAACTTGTTTCGCCCCACTTTGGATGCTTTTGACTACCACACTCGCCCCATTTATGGACTGTTTTCCGGGAAGCTTTGCAATCACTCATTCCTTTCCTTTTCAGTCGTCTACTGTTAGGTCTTATGAATATATCTCCCATGTTTTCTTACTCATTCAATTTCTTGTAATCTGAGGGTGGTGAATCAAACGGAACGGCTGACGCCAGCCATCATCACAGCTTATCTTTATTTACCCTTGGATGCAGTAGGATGTTCATTATATAGATTTTTTTACAAGAGCTAGATAACTGGAAACAGATTAGCATGTTATAATCTGATGAAACAAAAAACAAACAAAAAAGCTGAGAAAATGGGACAAGAAGCATGCTTGTAAATATTGTGATTACTTCATGTGTACAAAATAAACATTTTTAAGAGACCTTTTTTTTAAACTGTCTTTAGTTTTATTTTTTGTGTTTTCCTTCTTCAGCATTGACGTTTCCTTCTTTATTACTGACAATGTTTTCCTATTGTGTGTGTATGTAATCTCATACTGAAGAAGTAACGATATTACAGAATACATAGTTTTATTTATTTCAACAAAGTCACCCAACACCAATTGTTGTAAGCTTTCCTTTGCATTTATTTTCACGTCAGAAATTGCGAACAATCAAATAAAAAAATATTTCAATAGCTTAAAACATGTGATAAAAAATCCGACAAACTGTCAGAAAATAAATGAACATTAGCCTATGTGGTCCTAATTTGGCTCGAAAGATCCCGCTGTGCCTAAAACAACAATTACGTACGTAATTAATGTGTAATATCTATACCAAAAGAAGGAAACAAGAGGTCCTCATCAGCTTGGGTTTTGTCTCACATAGCGATTATGTGCGCAGACTCTCTCTTGTCCCTGCGATGGAATGCGTGCGTGCAAAGACAAGACCTCGGTTTATACTATCATCCGAAGTCATTACATCACCTCATTTTCAGTTGTGTAGGAGCTAAGCTGTTTAACTTAGCCCCACTTCTGTAAATCGCCTAATTTTCTTTTAAACTTAAAGATCAAATTTATTTTGTAGCTCCTTAACCACTCCCTACCCACACATACACATACTTACAGAAGTGGGGTGAAGTTAAACACAGCTTACAATATTCCTCACTTATGGTTGTTTTAGATACATCACATAATTTTCAACTGTTTATAGGTAAGCTGTGTTTAACTTCACCCCACTTTCGTAAATCACCTCTTTTTTAAAACCTAAAAATCGCGTTTATTTTATACCTCTTTAACCACCAACAGTACAAGTGTTTAAAAAAAATATGAGGGCTGTCACAGCAATACATCGGATTTTGTAACCAGAAACATCCCCGCCTCACTTATGTGTGTTTTGGACAACGCCTCATTTCCCATCTTTTAAACGTATGCGTGTGTGTGGGTGTGTGTGTGTGGGGTGTGTGTGTGTGTGTGTGTGTGTGTGTGTGTGTGTGTGTGTGGTTGTATAACGCCACAAATGAAAAACCGAATTTGACGTTCTTAGTGACAAATGGGGTAATTTGCTCGTTCAATTTTCGTGTATTCTGCTGAAACTGGCAACACATTTTGTTTTCTGAGCATACTAGAGTGTTCTGCATTTTGTTGTGTAAATACAGTGCCTTTTTATCCACTTTGTATTAATTTTAGACACCTAAGGCTGAGCCACTTTTGGGAAAAACGCGTTTTATTTTATGTGAGGGTTACCTACTTTGAACAGTTGTATGAGTGCCTTAATATTGACCTATTTTAACAATTAATTTTTTTTTATTCTTCTAAAGGTTTGTACTATATAATAAAAACAAAATAAAACATCCTGAACCAAAATAAAATGTTTGTCCGTAATACCTAATCTAAGTGTCGCTGAATGTCATATGCAGAGCAATGCTAAACTCTTTGTTGCAGTGAGCATAATAAACTCCTTTTGAAGATTCGATTATTCCTCAAAAGCGTTCACGGTATTCGCGTAAGAAATGTTGTCGCGCTTTTTGCTTACTTGCAACCTTATCCCGCTTCTCTTCAGACTCGCTCTCATCGTCACTCTCGTGTAAACGCTTTCGCGACACCATGTTTAGCACAATGGCGGATACAAAGTCTCGCACTACCTCTCACGCACGAGATTTCACTTTTGCGCATGCGCTCTAGCGTCAGCAAGTAAATGAAATAGCAGATCGAAACATATATAAAATCAGTGTGAATTTTTTTTTACACCACGAAAATGCGTATTTTCAAGGAATTGCTCGTATTGTCGTACTTTATGTTGAAAATTCGTAAAAATACGCACCAGCGCGTATAGTATATAAAAGATATTTCAATATAAAATAAATGAACTGAATGTGTTTTCAGCGAACAGCCAAACAAACGGTCAGCTACGGTTGGTTGGGGGCGACGCACCAAATAACGGACGCTTGGAGGTGTATTACAATAACACGTGGGGTGAATGTCTCGCCAGCCATTGAAGGAATGGAATTCAGGTCAAATTTTCGAGTTTGTGCTAGTTTGTCCTAGCGTGCAGTGTATTCCTATCTGCATGAATGCGGGTTCCTCAACATGTCAGGCCATGGCGGAAAAGTTTTGGGGGTAGGTGGAGTGGGTTGGAGAGGGTCGGGGAGAAAGGGTAAGAATTGAGGCAGCCGACTGAAGGACGCACACTCATCATGTTATACAAGATATTCAAAATATATACTGCCTTTTTTGTTCTTCAAAATAGACATTCCTTAAAGAGCCGAAAAAACAAAAAAAAATCTTCAAAGCAATGTTTACATTTCATATAAAAATGTGACATAGTAAGCACATTTTAGGTGAAAATCTTTTATATATAATAATAAATACATTAATAAATATAATAGCTTACAAGAAAGACAAAGCCCATATGACCCGAATGGTTCTAACTTCTAAGGGAACCTCCTAACAATATTCTACATGAAAATGGGTGCCCAGTTTGGATTAAGGTTTAAAAAACTTAAATGAAACGGTTGCATTAAACCACAAAGTAATATTGACTTTGATCTTAAGGTGACCTTGACCTCTGGCTCACATATGATCAAATAAACTACACCAGAAGTTCTAATATGTCAAAAACAACAGTGAACTTGGAATGACCTTGACCTTAGTTAGCTAGTTGGTCATTGTTTATAGGGTCCAGCCGACTGCAAAGATCCGAATCAGTACCACAACTCAGTTGAAAGAGGGCTCACTCCCAATCCGTATAAAAAATCTGATGAAAGAACACTAATACTAATAGTAACATTGAAGGCAGTCCACCAGCTGGTCACTTTACAATATAGGCATCCCATGCAGGGGACGCTGAGGCTGTACTCTAATTTATCGAACCCCCGTTTACAAAAACAAAATAGAATATAAACATGATAAAATGTGATAACGAAACACATACAGAAAAAGTGCCTACATTGTTAACTAATAATATCATAAAAAGCCCTAGTGACCATTCGGCAGAAAGCGTCCAATATCCCCAAACTGACCCAACAGACCCCATACACAAACGAGGAGTTTTGAGAGAGTTTTCAAGGAAAAGGTAAGTGACTTGTCTAGCGAAGAAGACAGTAGATTGATAGAACAGATCGAGTAGGAATGAGAAAGAACAAAGGAGAAAGACAGCGACAGAGGGAATTTAAAGCACTAAATTTCCAGAAAGTGATGATGCTATTTATACAGAACCCCCCGCACCTCCACGGGGGAAACCTTGATCTTAACACCTTCACATTCACCGGACCTCTGAAGCTTATGAATGATTAAATTTATAAACCAATGTTATACGCAATGTTGGTGAATTATAGAATCATTCCACTGCACAATGACCCATTTTGACTAATATTTCTTGATCCTGTTAGCTTGACCTTAAGGTAAGATCATGCAATCCCAGATAAATGTTTTTGAGTTATTGTGGATATGCAAACCCAAATATATAAACACACAATGTTTTTTTTTTCGTTTTATAGTTTTAATTAATTAATTAATATTTTAGTTTGTAATTTTTTTTAATTTTTTTGGGTTATTGTGGATATACACTATCCTTCCATGTTTGGTAGTAAAGTTTTTTCACAGATGCATGGACAGACAGACAAAGGTTAATTTATTTTGGATATCATTTCTATTCTATTTAGGACTCATTTAGGGGAGAGAGAGAGAGAGAGAGAGAGAGAGAGAGAGAGAGAGAGAGAGAGAGAGAGAGAGAGAGAGAGAGAAGGGAGCAAGTACATAGACTCAATTAAAAAAAACACACACATCATTCTACCATTATTATAAGCACACAATCTGAACTGTATAACACAAATTAGGATGATGTCTACTTGTACCGCACGCGTATCTATCCCAAAAAGAATAGATACAAGAGTTTGGTGTGCATAGCAACATAAATTAGATTAAGAAAGCATTCTACCTCACAGAACCTGAGTACATTATACTCTGTAGAACCGCAAAACATTAATGTTGTATAATCTCAGTACCTTTCAGCGTTAAGAAATAAAACAACAAACTCCTTTTGTCAGGCTCTACAATTTTCGATTTAATTATCTTCTTCAGTGAAAACCCAAGGACTGATATTGCAGAGCCAGTCCATGCATCTTTTAGTGTTAATGTACACCCAGCACAGTTTGGTGGGCTGTCTTTCCTAGGAATCGTGAGGCTAGAATTTCCCGAGGTAAACTTGCACACAATAGATCCGGTTTGAAGGGATCCAATCACAGGCTCTGAAGTCTTTTCTTTCGTCTTTGTAAACTCGTGGGTCCATACTCGTGGGTACATACGTACGTAGTATAGATAGTAAGTAATTGAGGCCTACGAAAGACGAGACTTCCCAGCCTGTGCATGTGATCCAATAAGGAGATATAGTATCATTCATACCGGGCCAATGGCATTATAACTTGTAGGATTTCGCAGAATTTTGTAATTGTTTGAAGAATTTCGTAAGATTTTGCCGAATTTCGTAGGATTTTGTAAGATTTCGCAGAATTTCGTAAAACATCACTACCGCTTAGGCTGGTAATTCAATAGCGTTTGCTTGCAGTGCAAAGTCAACGAATCGCCAAGTTTGCAATATTGGCCCAACCTTACTTGGCGTGTGAAACGAAGAGGCGGTAGCTTATGAAAACCAATATAAGCTAGTACAATTTATTTCCCTCCTAGTTTCGACTTTCCTTACAAAGCCGCACATCAGTGCTAGTGCTAGGTGTTCCTGTACATTTCCTATAACCAGTTGTACATACATTTCGTGTTTAGCCTATTGCGGCAATGTCTACCACATGGCGTTCTACTGATCTTTCGCCAGTCAAAAAAGCAACTCCTGAAATTCAGGCGATTTGTGATCAGGTACGAATTATTTATTTGTTTTGTTTGACCTGATTTTCCTTCTGTTATTTTGGGTGCTGCTTTAGGGATTTTAACCGCTTTGCCTAAATATTTATTCCTTCACCTTGCAAAATAATAATAATAAGAAGAACTCCTAATTGTCTTTGTCGACAACTTTTTCCAGAAAAAGAAACTATTGACCAGTCAATAGGAAACACTCCGATAATTTCCAGTTTCCGTATTTTGAAATATTTTTACCCAAGATTAAAAAGTTACTTAATACTCATGTATAAAAACTATTACCAAATTGTTGCAGTGTTTTGCTAATGATACCGTCAATGGATATGTGCCCGGTACGAGAACTGAACTTAAAAAAAAAAAAACAGGAACTGATGTTTGTCCAATATGCAGGCCTATACAAATTATATTTTTACATTCAGATCCGCGGCGATTTGGAAAGTGGAAAGAGAAAAGCCTTTGTCACTTACAAGGCGGTGTCTTTCAGGGAAACAATTCATGTTTTGGGGCTGACATGCCACTTCATCAAGGTAAACTGTTCATTTGGCTATTTAAGCCCACTTTTCTCATTTTTTACACACAGGTATAGTTTAAATGATATAGTACGTGTAATGTTATAGCGGGTGGCTTCTATATATATATAAATTGCTTAGCCGGAAGTCCTTCTTCGCCTCTACTGTAAAGTTTGTCCGGTATGGACGCTGATCTGGGCAGGTGCTGGGCGCTGCGGATCGGCCTGCTGTGCGCTCAAAACCCGCGAAATCGTTATAGCCGACATTTCCTTACCGAACGTTTAACCGTTTCTGAGATAAATAAATAAACAAAATGTCCACAAACTGCAAAAGCCTCATTCCGCGCGCGGTTTCGATTCAACCCGTGTCAAGAACGTGCCGTTCCGTAATACCGCAAATTTTGTTTTATTTCCATTCAAAACACTTTTGCACTCATGTCGCCAATCTTACAGCTGAAGGTTACCTGTTCACTTTGTTTTTCATCCATACTTATATGCGCACAAAAATTCATTCGCAAACAATCTTGCAAGAATCCCATTCAAGCGCCAAACGTGACGTCACATATAACTTTGCAGACGACATTTGACAACAGCGTCGGCTGTAAGTGTAAGTACATTGCAATAAATATCATGCCTAATACTTTTAAATAAAGGTATGACATTTAAAAATACGTTGCCTAACATAAATACTAAATTAAAATAACATGTTTTAGTGCATTACTCAAACATGCTTCACCAAAGTTAGAGGGAGAGGATGCCTTTGTACCCTGGCAGTACATTACGATTAATTTCAGTGCATTGCATGCTCATGTAACCAAGCAAACCCCTTCAAACGACCAGTCCCATGAAGCTTATTCATATGTGCATTGTATTTTTTTTATTCCTATGTGCAGCGCTTAGGCCAAAGAAAAAAAATTGACCGTTTACGGTCACCTGACCGACCCTGTACATTTTGCACCAACCTATTTTTTTTTCCCAAAAACATAAAAATAAAATAATAAATGAAGATACTTTTAGAAGCCAAGGCAAAATCGTCCAAATGAAACTCGCAGACAACAGTTGTCTCTCTGTCTACATTTTATGCTGGATTTTTTTTTGTCTTATTTAACATTTGGCGTAATATTTATCACTCATGCGGGCAAGATCCTGGTAGCATTCTCAGTGAAAGCGCGACAGTTGCAGAGCAACTTTATCCAAGGCGAGGCGAAAATGAAATTTGATTGGACATTATTAGCTGGATCGTTGTTGTAGCCTTGTACCGAGTGTTAATCACGATACACACTGCGTAGCTGAGACTAGCCAAAGCTTGCGTTCGATCGCCTCACAGGCGCTTGTATCTGGACACGCGAGCGCCTATGCCTATCATATTGACGCGCCAACCTTCCGTGCATGTGTATTTAATATAATACCATACAGAAAGAGGAGACGCGTCATTGGCGTAGGCGCTCGCATGTATATATAGCCTAAATGGATTTGGGGATCTCTCTGACCCCAGCCCAACTGTCCCCCATACGCGCCTAGTCTCCGGGGACGTTAATTTACTTAATAATAATCTCTCTTACCCTTTTTTTTTTAATATTATTGTATCATTCTTATATAGCGCTTTTCTAGATCGAGAGCTGCTCAAGGCGCTGGCCAATACAGGATCTAACTCAAGCCGCCTGAGGAGCCCACTTGCAGCCTTTGGATGCATAGTCTGACGCCCAAGCGACTGAGCACAATCCTGGAAGAGGGGTCTAATGCTTGCTGGGTGTAGGCTATTTGTGTAGCGGGCATTCACTCGTCTAGAACATGAGCGTCAGGATCTTTAAAGTCCGTTTGATGGAGTGCGTATGTGCATAGACTATACTTCGGTTTATAGTCTTATCCAAAGGAGTGGGGCCGCAGTGTCTCCAAGTCATTTTTTACATTAATTTTTTTATTTTTAAAAATTTTTTAAACTAAATTTGTTGTACTCCAGGCCGCGATATTGTTTTCCCAACATCATGTCTGAGAGCCCAACCTTGGAACGACTTCAGACCTATAATAAACATTGACGACACAATAAAGTTAAAACCATCTACAGTGAATATTGAAAGAAAATACATTAAACAAATATGAAATCTACAATTATTTTTTTTACACTTAAACAAGAATTTAAATAGATAAAATATAACTTTATTCAACTAAAAATTAGCAATTAGCAGCAAGTGGCAGCATTAGCAAATTCACATTACATAAACACAACTAACAATCACATCCAATAATAGAAGCACGATTAAAGTGGATCCATTAAATTAAGTGATGAGGTACAGGCTATAAATACAAACTATCCCACATCTTACAGGTTGCATAATAATCATAAAATCTCTCTCCTGCCCTCTAATTATAAAGCTTATATATACACATATACAACGATACAAAGGTACAAACATATTTAACAGATACAAAATATTAAGCTTGTTATAACAAACTTCGGAATGTGAAAACACTGAAGAGCACGAAAGGGGGGTAACAACTGTACGGTTTAGGTCTGAAGTCGTCCCATTTACGGTATCCCTCAGACGTGATGTGGGGAAAAAAAATCGCCTCTAGGCCATCAACTGGCTTTGAATTGATCCACTGCCTGTACAGTATGCAATGTTATTGCTTAACATTCTTCATTTGTTTTTGCCTGTTTGAGTACAACTGTGTCTCAGGATCATGCCATTGTTGTGTCGGCACTCCAGATCGTGAACAAGCTTCCAACCACTGCCTGTACGGGCTCAGGTCGTTCGAGCTTGGCTGCCATGCAATGGGCCCGGATGTTCCGCCACTGAGTACTTTTCCCACCTCCACGCAATTATCGAAGCAGAATCGCGGTGTCCACCAAATTCTCAAACATTTTCTTATTCACTAATTCGTCTGAGTCGTCATATGGTATTTTCCCTACTAAGGAATGTTTGGCCCTCTCTTTTCATTTTCCCCAAACTTTGCTTAAATTGTAAATAGGTGTTACAAAACTAAAACTGTGGTCGGCTGCTCTCCCTCCCCCTACCCCCCTCTCCACTCTCACCCCCTTCCCCAACAAAAGCTTCGGTTGCGACGCCATTCTCATACCATTTTGCTTCGGCTGCGCCGCCACTTCCGAAATCTATGGCAACAATGTTTCAACTAAACATGACTAAAAGTGCAGCGGCATTATTATATATTCCTGATCGGGTTTTAGGATTGTCTGATTGCAGATGGGTCTATCGGGAGTGATAGATGGATCTTGTGTTTCCTTTCATTCTGAAGTTGAGGTTGAGACTTCCCACAACGAGACAGAACCAGCAGGGGATGATGCACCGCCTGCGCCAATAAGGTTATAGCTACCAGCACTCCTTTCAAAAGGCTAGACGTTCTTGGGCACACAGTGTGTTTGGCAACCAACATTTTTAGACCAACAATCTTCATAAATCTTCTATAATACGAAATGCGAATGAAGAGTGGAACGTGTGAATATATGTTTTTAAAAAAACGCTGCATTTTTAGCCATGTTCAATAAAAAACAGTGTTGCCATAGAATTTGGAAGTGGTCTCGCAGCCGAAGCAAAAATGTATGAGAGCAGCGTCGCAACCGAGGCGGGGCAGCCGAACACAGATTTTAGTTTTGTGACAACTATTTACAATCTAATCAAATTTTGGGGAAAATGGAAAAAGAAACGAGAAGCCCAAATATTCCTTAATAGGGTAATGCGACTCAAACGAATCAGTGAATATGAACATTTTGAGATTTTGGTGAGACACCAGATCATCAGGTCTTGCAAAGACCTTCCTGCAAGGCACACTGCAAGGAGGTAGAAGAAGAGGGAGACCGAAAAAGAGGTGGGAGGACAGCATTCGAGAATGGACTGGTTTGACACTGAGCGAAACTATCAGGGTTGCTGAGGACAGGGAAAGATGGAGTACGCTGGTTAAACGATCATCTATGGTGCCCCTACGACCTCCGAGTTACGGGATAGGATAGGATAGGTGAGACACTCACCGCAATTCTGTTTTAATAGTGGCGTGGAGGCGGGAAAGGTACTCAGTGGATAACCTCTGGGCCCGTTGCGTGGCAGTGAAGTTCGCACGGCCTGGGGATACAATGTTATATCGCTTGACATTCAATACCTCAAGGATCACGTGCTTCTCAATAACTAAAAATGTTCTCATTGTATTGTGTAAAAATTCTGTAACTGAATTCAGAGACGCTCGTGTCCTAGTTGGGTGAGTGCGAGGTATAAAAAATGGGCCGACAAAAACACCCAGCAAGCACACCTCCTATAATCCCTCCTCTTGGATGGCGCTGCTCTACAACTGTTGCGCTTTCGCGTAAAAGCCAACGCGCACGGATAGGTAATCAAAATCCAAGATACGATACAGATAGTCGTTACTGTAAAGTGTCGTATTATGTAAATGGTAAATTTAGCTTCAAGGTAAATAATACGGAATCTGAGTCTAGTCATAAATAAGCTAACTACTCCAGATTCTAGAACAGGTATCTCGTTTAAAACATGCAGGCGAAATGAGAGTAGTTGCAACGAGAGTGGGTGAAACGAGTGTAGGCGAAACATGGTGCTCCATACTACACTATTTTTCTTCTCATTATTCTTATTCTTCTTATCGTTGACTACCGCCTTGAGCGCCTACTTATACGTTTGCACAGAGGAAGTTTTTTTCTGTTTCAGATCAAGGTAGATGACAAATACATTCACGTGAAGGTGATTAAAAGAGTGATTCCCACGCTTCCACCGCCAGAACTAGAAGGTTACCGGGACAACAAGACTAAAGATGATCCAATTGAATATTTCTAATACTCTATCGATACAACTATTCACTCAAATTGCCAGTGTTGACGCCACGCATAGTGAGTCATACTCAAGTCTTGTATGTTTCTTATAGTGGTACTACCGGTCCTGATTTGGCTCGGAGGAGTCCGCTGGACCTAAAGCAACAATAAATCAATCAATAGTGGTACTATTTATCTATCTAATCCCTCAACCTGCCAGGCCGTTGGGGAGTCAAACTGGATGCTGTCGCAGAGAGCTTTCGCCACTTCAGTCTGTCAGTCGCTGTTGTCAGGACAACTTAGGTTAATCTGATGAATAAAATTTGATACAACAACAACAAGTTGTCAGGAGGCGTGACATGTCCAGCATAGAACGCCTACATGTACGCTTAGCATCCTTGCATTAGATTGTGATGGCACTTGTTTTTAAATCTGATTTTCATGGGTTAATTTACCACAGTTGTATTAGTTTTGTTAGCCTATAAAATTTGGGGTTTCCTGAGTTTAAAAAAAGACTTTACTATTCAAAATATTGTTTAGGAAAGGGCACTGAATATAGATTTCTCATTTTACAAAACACGATTACTCGACTTTGCTGTATTGAGATTTTCCTTTTTCAAAAGAACAGCCATTGATTTAATTTTCTATTTCCTTTCTCTTTTAAAAAAAAATAAATAAAAGTCAGTCAAGCAATTTTATTAGGTTAAGTTCACCAACAATTTATTCAGTGCTCCAGGACGGTGTACATTCCATCTTAGTAAGCTAATGTGCATTGATTTTTGAAAAATATTGTTCAGGAGAGTTCGTTGAAAACCGATTTCTCCTTTTTCAAAACACGATTTTGTGAATATACGATTTTGTGTATTTGCTGTATTGAGACTTTCTTTTTAAAATTTTCTTTAAAACAACAAGAAAAAACAAATAAACAAAAAAAGCCATTGATTTAATTTTCTATTTTCTTTCCCACCACATAAACATTCCATTAATTTGAAATAAATATGCAGTCCATCACTTAACGGTATTTATGTGTTTAAGTTGACTTAATGTGTTTGTGTATTCTTTTGAACAGCAAATTAGAGAACACTGCTGACGGTCACTTTACAAAGTACTAGCCTCCAAGAAACGGTTTACATAACCAACAAAACACAGATCTGTAATGGAGAGAAAGGGGGAAAAATGAAAATTAGGTTTAGTTAGTTGGTTAGTTAGTTAGTCATTGCTTACAGGGTCCAGTGGGCCGCAAAGAGCGGATTCAGGACCATAAAATCAAGACCACAACTTGGCTGAAAGAAGACTCATCCACATGAAAGATCTGCTGAAACAACCCCAGTGATAACACTGAAGGCTCATGTTTTAGAATTATTAATTACTTCTCCCCGTGTTTATTCTAGCCATGATATATGTATAGGAATTATGTTGGAGATTCCAGTGGACCTCGGACTTAGAAAACTGTTCGTCTCTTACATATATAAGTGGAGATGATCTCACTGAGGGCTATTTCTGCCATTAGTGAGACGCTCTGCACAACCTTAATTTGCATCTCCACCGCTCTATTTTCAGCTAGTACGCAATAATTAGAGGCTACTTCCCAGTAAACATACGCTTCTTGGGAACTCCCCATGCCAAGGCTGGGAATTACTTGGGGTTCTTGGCATTGGCACACCAACCTTGCCCCTTCTTCTTCTTTGTTAAATTAAAGTCCCTAGACACGTGGAGCATATAAGCCTTAAGGGACGATTACCTTGCCCGTTATAAGGTTCGTTAGTTGTATTTACGTCCCCCAACACCTTAGGCATATTGGGGACGATACCTTGCCCGTTCGTTGGTTAAAATTAACGTCCCCCAACACCATGGCTACCTTGCCCCAGTTTGAGTTTAGTAGAGAGCAAGGGATCCTAGTTATAGCCAGTCTGATCGCGCGCGTGATTGGATGCCAAGGAATTCCCACTGCAGCTAAAAATAAACTTCTTGGCGTCCAAGCATTAGCCTAGAACAATCTGCAGAATCGAAATTGTAAACAAAACAAAAATAATTTAAAAGGGTATTTATTGCATTCTATAAGACTAGAAAACTTTATATTTATTTGTATTCACTTATAGTTATTTTATTTTATTTTAGTTGTAATTCTTTTCAACCGCGGGTCTTAACCGTTCCGCGCAATTCAAATTTCCTATCCCGGTTGGTTTCTTCCCTTTGTGTCTTCACATACAGTCTCGAACGCACGTTTAACTCGATCTTGGATTTATCACTTTGCAAATTTCGACTGGGATTTGTGACTTCGCAGATTTTGTTTTGTGAGTAGTGTTTATTTCAATTTTTGGCAATATCCAGATATACTCCCCTCGATATTATATTAGTTACATATTTCCGAGGCCGTGGCTGCTCGTACGGGACCGTACGACAAGAAAAAATTCTATTCGTACGGCACCCTACGAAACGCCCTTGCTTATAAGTTATGGGAACCTCCTCTATAATTCCATGTAATTCAATCACTTGTAGACGGACCGCTAGCCCTAACCCGTTTCGAGCGGTATATGTGTAGCACTGCCTTACCCTACCCGTCGAGGCACTGCCTTACCCTACCCGTCGTTCCTAGATCCTTTTTTGGGAGCCGCCTTGGATCCGAGAACCGAGCCGGGTTCCCGGATCCAAAGGCCGGGTCCTCAGATAACCGTAGGGAAAGCTGTTAACCGGTTATATGTAGGAACATTTTATAAGCCTATATATATTCCTCAAACTCTTTAACTTGTGCTAAAAATTCATCATAGCTACAGAAAGTTTCGCCGCGCTGAAAGCGCAGCGTGCTGTTGGCAGCCATTTTGACTTTTCTCACCAAGGCCCGTAACCGAGATTTCCCAAGTACCGCAACCGAAAAGAGATTTCCCGTACGAATAGAAAATTTTCTTGTCGTACGGTCCCGTACGAGCAGCCACTTCGTATTTCCGACGGAAAGAAGTAATTTATATTTTATATTCATAATATTGTCTGCAATGTGGGTGTTCATGTATATTATGCATTCGTTGTGTTAATAATAGAATGTAAAAAAATGCAAAAAAGAAAAAAAGCCAAATGATTTTGGAGCTGTTAGTGTTAAATGATGAGGGGGCTATATCTGGATATTGCCCAATTTTTTTTTCATTCCATTGATCAGAAGACTGAATGTCGCAAAACAGACGAATTCGGAAAAGCGTTGTTCAAACAAACCATTTCTGCATGTGAAACTGAAAGAGAAATGGCATAGATCTCCGTTGAAAAACTAGCTAAAATGGTGGACAAAGATCTAATAGCCTTACCCTTAGGTAGTTAGGACTAGAACCTGAAAGTAACCATCGAATTGATTCGAAACCCTGCCTATTGAAACTGAGGAATTATGTTCAGGCAAAACCAATACATGATGTATGTGATTTTAATTGGTTTATTTTTTTATCAGTATTTTCAAACACCTTTCAAATTATGCTGTAAACTAATGAGTATATATTTCACTGTTCTATGTACACATTAATCTATAAAACCTTTGAAGAACATAAAATAATTAATAATTGTATTGTCGTGTTTTTATTACAAAAATGTCAGTTTTGTAATTGTAGTGCTTAAAAGCCTCATGCTTCAAAACAGTTCAACTTCAAGGCGCTTCTGTTTTTAAGTTTTGCAGCATGCATGCGCATGTACTGTTTTGACTTGTACTTGTTGACATCCTTTCAATATCTTAGTGTGTTTATATTGACTTGCTGCCATCATGTAGTTGGCAGGCAAAATTGTCTATACAGACAAGTTAATGGTTGAAATGTACTGTTTAGGTTCTCTAGAGCCATATAGCTGTGTTGGTTTTATGATATTGATCTTCATAATGCTAACTGAAACTAAGCATGTATACACTATAGTCAATTCCACCAC
This sequence comes from Oncomelania hupensis, assembly GCA_036898135.1. Lineage (NCBI taxonomy): Eukaryota > Metazoa > Mollusca > Gastropoda > Littorinimorpha > Pomatiopsidae > Oncomelania > Oncomelania hupensis. The sequence continues at coordinate 27,214,715 of CM072515.1, forward strand.
AATTGTAGATTTGGTAAGGGTGTAAAATATCACCAAGTTATCAACCCCCCACTCCTCCATACAGTTCTTCAACTTCAAGAATTCTATGTTCTTTGTATGCGGCTTTATTTGCGTACTTGCCATCTACACCCAGGTATGAATTTAACATAGCACACTTAATATTCCTATGAAAAGTATGATAGCTAATGCTTAGTAGTAATAGTGTTTGATTGTTGAATATAAGGCACTTTTCTAATGTTACACACAACATAATAAACTTAATAAATGACATATATGTGAGTGTGTGTGTTTGCCCAAAATAATTTCATGTAACATTTGTTGTCGTTTAATGTTAGCATGCATAAGCGTAATTATATTCATGTGTGACTGTGTAGTTTTATCCTCATTGTCATTATGATTGTTGTTATTATTGTGATGTTTATTCCTTGTTGATTGTAATTGTACACAACAATGTAATTTCTTGTCTTATCTTAGCATACTTGTAACTTAGTTAAAGGTGTGTGTTTAGAGAAAATCTGTGTGCATAGTTTTTTTAATCTTTTCTTAATAGAAGGCTGATATGTTTTTGATTTACATGCAAACTTTTTTATGTAAAAGGAAACGTTTGAAGCCCACCTCCAACCACACACCTCCAGGGCTGCCTCAGGCTTCATCATCGCCAATCAGCCCACCTCCACCTCGGGAATATACAACAAAGATAGGACAACCTTCGATAAGCTTCGCTTCAACAGTGATGTCCACTCCAGGTCCAATAGATGTCAGCACTGGTTGTGAATCCAGTTGCTTTTCATCGTGTTTATTTTTAGGGAAATTGTTAATCAACAACTAATAAATATTTTAGAATCATTTGTTGCTTGTTTAGACTTAACAAAGGAAAAAAAACTATAAATAAAAGTAACTATATTATATTTGTTATTTTGTATTACATTGTAGTTAGTATTGAGTTGCACAGTGCAGTATATTTATCCAGGATGTTTACAAGTTATTTTAATTGTGAGCCCTACAGTGCGATTAGTTGTTGCTCATTTACAAGATTCCTACTTTCTATCTCCCCACCAGTGTAACCGTATTGTACTGGAAAGAGCTGGCCATATTTATTTATCTCTTGATCTATTTAATAAAAAATGTGAGAGAGGGGTATTGTTTTAAAGTGACAACACTATCAGTGTTTGCATGGAAAAACAAGTCATTTTTAAGAAAACCTAGTATTTTTTGGACTATGCAAAAATGTCATACTTGTCTTTTAACTATTATGTCTTTTGCTGTGTGTGTTTAGCTACAAGTACTCAGGAGGACTACAGGCCCTATTTTAAGGCCATATTAAGAAACCAGGAGCAGATATCCTACCAGTTGAAACAGCTTCAACAGGAAAGTTTAAAACTAAGGCAGGCATCGAGGGAGGTGGAGGTGGAGGTTAAGCTAGGTCAGGGCGCGAAATTAACTTTTTTCTTTGAGGGTAAACAGGACCCTTAACTTTTAAAAAGTGAGGGTCCTGTCTGAAATGTAAGGGTCCTAATACATAATAAACAATCGCCCATTGATTGGCCAAAAAGCGTGACTCCGAGCCAATACAAAAAGACATACTTAATATTATTCAAGGGTAATAACTCGAGTGACAAATACCTCGCATCCACAGCAACATATAGCGCGATGGGTACTCGACATCGATTTTCAAAGATTTATTATTTCCTTCTACTTTTCACTCAAAAATAATTTTTGCATCGAAGATTTTTTTTCAGTAAAAATGAATTGAGTACTCAACTTTGTAACGTAGTTGACTTTTTTTTGCGGGTAAATCGGGCACGCTAGAAATGAAAAGAGCGGATCCGAATCAACATTTGAGGGTAATTCGCCCCGGACCCGCCTTAATTTCGCGCCCTGTAGGTGGAAGTGCTGGCAGAACCCGATCTACCTACTGGATTTACTTTTCCAATAGATACAGAGGAGGGGAGCTGGAGAGGCTGGAGCAAGAAGGAGCCAGCAATGAGGCGATGAGGAAAGGAATGGTAAGCAAAAGCTGCTTTAGTATTACATTATTGTTACTTTAAATATTGACTCGGAAAAAACAATTTTACTACACATGCAGTTTTGATAATGTGGCTTCTAGGATTGAACTATTGTGGTTTAAGGTTGTTTACCGAGTATTCCCATGGTGTTTTCCTCATGTGTAGCATGGAGTGGTGCATAATTTTTGGTCTTGATACTGAATGCAGACTTAAACAGTACCAACCCAACAGCTGCCATTCCGTTGGACCTAAAGCAATAATCATGTAATACCCCTTAGGGTCATGAGCAATCTTGCCACTGTAGATTGTTCTAACCTATAAAGGGAAAAGTGAAAGCCCCAGTTGAAAACCTGTCTTTCCTTTATAGGCAAGACCGATTCACTGCGGCAACAGTACCCCCGTTGGAGTGCCGGGGGTTTCAGTATAAATAGTATCCCCACTTTCTGGAAATTTAGTGCTTTAAATTCCCACTGTCGCTGTCTTCCTCATTTGCTCTTCTTCGCTAGATCAATGACCTACCTTTTTTCTTGAAAACTCTTCCTGGACAAGACTCCTTGTTTGTGTATGAGGTCTGTTGGATCAGCTTGGGAGTGTTGGACGCTTTCTGCCGGGTGGTCACTGGGGCTTCCTATGATGTTATTATTTCGCAATGTAGGCATTTTATATGTATGTGTTTTGTTGATAATTTATAATGATGTTTGTATTCTATTTTGTTTTTGTAACCGGGGGTTCGAGTAGTTGGGGTAAAGCCTCAGCCGTCCCCTGCGTGGGATGTCTTTATTGTAAAGTGACTGGCCGGTGGAGGGCGTTCAATTTTCCCACTAGGGTTGTTTCAGCAGATCTTTTATGCGGATCAGGGGTTGTCCGGTCCTGATTTGGCTCGGAAGAGTCCGCTGGACCTAAAGCAACAATCAAGCAATTAATCAATAATCATGTAATGTAAAGTAACAGCTGCCATGCTAGCATTTGTTAGCCCATTTTCATTTTAATATTATCTTCTATATATATAAATTGCTTAGCCGGAAGTCCTTCTTCGCCGTTACTATAAAGTTTGTCTCCTATGGACGCTGATCTGGGCAGGTGCTGAGTGCTGCTGATCGGCCTGCTGTGTGCTCAAAACCACCCAAATCGTTATAGCCGACATTTCCTTACCGAACGTTTAACCGTTTCTGAGATAAATAAATAAACAAAATGTCCACAAACTGCAATAGCCTCATTCCGCGCGCTTCCATTAAAAATCAAATTGAGGTTTCAGCATGTTTTCCCATATAGACCAAAAAATTCATGGTTTTTCTATGAAGCCTTGGTAGCGTAGTGGGTTAATCGTTCGCCTGCGGTTTCGGGCGACCCAAGATCGATACTCACGCGGGCCATATTTTTTTTACGTTTTTTTTTTTTTTTTTTACACAATATGGATTTTATTTTTTTAATTTAGACTTTTTACCTTTAATTTATTATTATTATTATTATTATTATTATTATTATTATTATTATTATTATTATTATTATTATTATTATTATTATTATTATTATTATTATTAATAATAAACTAAGAATAATAATAATAATAATAATGGATATTTTTTTTAATTTAGACTTTTTACCTTTAATTTATTATTATTATTATTATAATTATTATTATTATTATTATTATTATTATTAAACTAATAATAATAATAATAATAATAATAATAAATTATTATTATTATTATTATTATTATTATTATATCAAATTTTCTTTTAAAATCTTGGTGTTTTTTATGATTTCTATTTGTATTATTCTATATTCAATATTATTATTAGTAGTAGTATTAGTAGTAGTAGTAGTAGTAGTAGTAGTAGTAGGCCTGCTGTGTGCTCAAAACCAGCGAAATCGTTTTAGCCGACATTTCCTTACCGAACATTTAACCGTTTCTGAGATAAATAAATAAACAAAATGTCCACAAACTGTAATAGCCTCATTCCGCGCGCTTCCATTAAAAATCAAATTGAGGTTTCAGCATGTTTTCCCATATAGACCAAAAAATTGATGGTATTTCTACGAAACGTTAGTAGCTTAGTTAGTAAAACCATTCGCCTACCGTGCAGTGCGACCGAAGGTCAAATCTCACCCGGCCATTTATTTTTTTATTTTTTTTTTAGTACACTAAAATATGGATATTTTTCTTTTTAATTTAGCCTTTTTACCTTTAATTTATTATTATTATTATTATTATTATTATTATTATTATTATTATTATTATTATTATTATTATATCTTATATCAAATTTTCTTTTAAAACCTTGGTGTTTTTTATGATTTCTATTTGTATTATTCTATATTCAATATTATTATTATTATTATTATTATTATTATTACTTATAAACTAATAATAATAATTATTATTATTCTTATAATAACAATTATACTATCTTATATCAAATTTTATTTTAAAACCTTGGTGTTTTTTCTGATTTCTATTTGTATTATTCTATATTCATTATTATTATTATTATTATTATTATTATTATTATTATTATTATTATTATTATTATTATTATTACTACCAAGGATCGGGATGGGGTGGTACGTGTAGGTAAAAGGGGGCTACGGGTAGGTTTAAAGGGGCATGGGTAGGTATAACGGGGATACGGGTATCTATAAAGGGGTATGGTGATGGTCGATTCCTTTCATCCATACCTGCGAAACGATCAACGGGGAAGTATCAAGGAGGGTACAGTTAGGAACCAAGGGGGTATGGAAGGAATCAAGGGGGTATGGGGAGGTATCAAGTGGGTTCGGGGAGGTATCAAGGGGGTATGATGAGGCATCATGGGGGGGGGGGACGGGGAGATATCAGGGGGGGAGGGGGGTATGGTGAGGTTTCAAGGGGGATATGGGGAGGTATCATCGTCCAAATGAAACTCGCAGACAAAAGTTCTCTCTGTCTACATTTTAAACAGCATCATGTGTACCCTGGCTTGCCAGGGTACAAAAACCACTAGTATAGAAATAAGCTTAGAATACAGGAAAAGAAATCCTTATCTGTCTTACAGGAGCAATACCTGTTCAACCTGGGTGGCAAGGACTACAAGGAGTCGCTCCGGACCATTGGAGCCTGTTTGATGACGCCCAGGTAGAAGGGACAGTATAACCGGACAGGAAGCAACCAGACGGGGCAAAGAAAACGGGCATTTTCCCAATTTCAAGTGCTCAACCGTCTTTTTTTCAGTAAGTGCACGTCTACACCGAATTCAGACATGGCAACTTAGAATTGTTTTCTAATTTAACTTAGTCCTTCTAACTTCCGCCACCAACTCTCCCCACCCATATTTTTTCTACGTTAGTAGCAGAAGTGAGTTTCAGCTTTTGTTGCTACCATAAATCTTGAATTATAATAGGAGTACTTCCTAAATAGCTGTCAACATGTATTTTGACCGCTTTTCAGGGGAAGCAACTCTCATTGACCTACTTTACCTACTTTCGGTTTATGCTGTCAACATGTATTGTGTAACCGCATTTCAGGGGAAGCAACCTACTTTCGGTTTATTTAGGGATAATACCTATTTGGTCTTGTTTTATTGTTTAAAGCATTATGTCTTTGGGGTTTTATTTCTTTGCCTAAAACATTGGAATACAGAAAATCCAAATGAGGCAGGTTTTTAATAATTGTGATATGACTTAAAGGTTTAAAGTGATGCGTGTCACTTTTCTGATAGCTCAGGGGCATTTAATACTTGCCTTGCCTGCTGGCTTACGGTCCCTTTATAAATTTGGGTGCTTACTAAGTGTATGTTATATGGAAAACAAGTGACCATAATTTTTATATTGGTTGGTCTTTCTGTTGTATACTGAATTGACCCATTTTCTGTATATGTGTGTTTGCAGATGCAGTCCAGAGCCGTCACAAAACGGACTTGACTCAGTTCAACTCATATCTGAGCACATGGCTGAGCAGTTGGAGGGACCGGATGGACGGAGGGGAAAAAAATAGAGTAGCTAGATAAGAACAATGTCCATATAAACAAATACAATAATATAAAACAGAAAACTTAGTTTATTAATTTTAAAAAGAAAATTCAACTAATTAAAAAATAAACGTAACGATTATTGGTTTTTTTTTCTTCAAAAATTTCGTTACTTCAGTTTGATTTTCCACCACGAACAACAACATGCGCAAAGCCGGTTTGACCCAGTTGCAGCCAGTTTGAGGCGGTTTGGATTAGCCTAAGTAGACATTGCGGCTAGCCTACCCTGCATCAGTCCAAAGCATGGGTATTTTTGTCTTGATTGTGTCTGAGAAATTATGTACAAATTTAAAATGCAACCCAAAATCTGTAATGGAGAATTTTGGGGAATTTCTGTAAATATGTGTATATTATAAACATAATGTGTATGTGAGAGATTCTTTTTATTCTAGCGGCTGTATTTGAATGCTTAGCTTAATTTCTTTGTCTCATTGGTGTGCGTGGGTTAAAATGCTTGGAAGGGGTGTAAATGAGTGTTGCAAGGACAGATTAGAAAAAAAAATTAGTCTAATATCTCTATTCTTGTTGTTAATAAAATATTAAATCAAATCACATTATTTGTTCTTGATTTTTTTTTTCACTGTGTTCATAGATTACTTGGGTTCTGTACAATATGTTTGTTTTTTCACTGCATACCCCTTTTTTTTGTATGAGCTGAGATATCATCCATGTATTTAACGCAAAGGTAATTCTTTTTCTTTTTTTAAATTAACGAAAATTTATTTCTTTACTTGTAAAATAAAAAATAAAGAAAATTTATTTCTTTAACATTTTACCCCAATTAAAGAACATTTATTTCTTTAAAGAAAAAAAGTAGAAAGACTATTAACCCTGGCTATCTGTAAGTATACAATATAAGTGTGTGTATAATGGCAGTGAAATATAAATGATTTTAATTTGAAATGTGTTTTACATGTTGTGCAAATTTGGTTAATAAATTATCTGATCTGATCTCATTTGTCATTGTAGGTGCGTATTTGTAAGATATCTCCTGCAACTAATACTTTGAGCCTCATCACACAGCTCCTGCTACTCATACTTTGTACTTCATCACACCTACATACATGTCCTAGATCACATTGTGTCAAAGTTATTTCAAGGCTCTAGAGGGTATATAACCAACATTGGGCGTAGGTTAGAGGGGCCAAGGTTGTGCCAGGGTACAACCAACATTGGGCCATGGTTGGAGGCCAATTAGTAGAATCAAGGTGCCAAGGTACAACCGACATTGGGCTTAGTTTGGATGCCAAGCATGTCCCAAGCCTGGGCCAATAGTTGCTATAGTAGGTACAATCAAGGTGCCAAGGTACCGCCGACATTGGGCTGAGGTTGGATGCCAAGCATGTCCCAAGCCTGGGCCAATGAGCAGTTCTGACCTGGCCCGAGGCAGTTTGCCATGCTTGTGCCAACTTGGCATCCAAGGTTGTGCCATGCTTGGCAATTCTTTGGCGTGTTGGCTGGGTCAATTGTCATGGCTATGCCTCGTTTTAAAGGGACCTTTTTTGGCCACGCTCCCTCGAAAAGAACCTATTAACATTGACAGGGAGTGTTGCCCCACTTTAAAAATAAACTTGCTTACAACAAAAACTAACTCTTTCGAAAGTATAGTTGTTGTTAAGTGAATAAATTCTGTAGTTGTAGCATTAACAGCCATCTAAAGCTAAAAAATAGCAGCTCCCAAAGCCAGCAATAAGTGACAGAACCCCGTAAAAGCAATTGCTCATAAGGTTTTTCGTTTTAGGTTGATAAAATACACCCTACTCTACCTCAGACATCAAAGACTTCAGCTTCGTTCACTCAAAGATGGGGTCAACAGTCACACGATTATGGTATTCGATGTACCGTTACTTAATCAGGGGAAATCACTCCCAGTCAGAACCGAAATGTAAAAGTCAAACTTTCACGGTTGGTTTGAGCAAGGAAAGACCACTTTATCTTAGTGTAATGTGATAACAATGCCAATTTTAGTGTAAAGCCGGTTTGCCAAAATTAAACAAAACCTTCAAATTTGGAGCCTTCTAAAGTTTAAGAAACCATCCAGCCCTCCTAGAAATTATCTAAATCTGTAACACATACACAACAACTGTACGTACACGCATATACATACACACTCAGATACACACGCACGCATACACACAGTTAATTGTAAGTGATGAAGGTGGAGAATATTTTAATTGGTCCAGACACAGTTGCATACAATTATGTATTTTCTCTCATTTCAATCCCATAACGTGTGCTCTGATCGAATTACAAATGCATATACCAAGATTTTTCTCACAAATGGTATACTATAGGCTAATAACTTTTCATTTGCAAGCAGAAGAAACAATGTTGTTGGCTAACACAAAAACAATTACAGTCATTCATAGAAAATAAGCGTACTGTAAGTAGGCTATGTTTATTAAATGTCAGTGTTTAAACCAAAATACACTGCATGCAATTACTCAGTCTGTTTATTATATATAATTATATAATAATATATATTGTGTGTGTTTTGTGTGCTCGTCTCGTATCTCGCTGCATACTATGCATGGAGAGAAAAGAGTAAGCAAGAATTATGCACATAGTGTTCAGTAATAAAAAAACAACAACAAAGTATTGAGGCAGGCTACTTCAAACACATCGGACTCCTGCAGATAGTTGTCTCAAGGCTGAGGCAGCTGCGTACGCCCCTCCCACTCCGCTCCCTTCTTTCACCAGTATCAACTTCACCTGTAAGTAAAAGTAACTGTTATACAGCTTTCCAACCCAAAGAAGGCGCTGGCTGAAGACGGTCAGCATCAAACCTAAAACCTCTCAAGCCCAATACGCCAACTGTGCTCAGTAAGTATGCCTAATGGGATACACTGAACATTTTAAAGTCAGCGTGCGAAGTAGCCACTGCTTTCTTGTGTGGAAATGTTGCCGCGCTGAATAAAACACATTACTTAATTAATTTATTGATTAATTTATTCATTCCATCATTCACGTATTCGTTCATTTATTAATTCATTCAGCTGAGGAAAAAACATAACATAACTGTCTTTGAAAGAAAGAAAGAAAGAACGAATTCGCAGGCTTTAAACTGAATAATTTTAGTCTTTCGACGAAGAAACAATTATTTTAGTCGTAGACATTTTTTACTTTTTTCATGGGATCTTTAATTTAAGGTACAATTAACTTGAAACTGAAAAATCATTTACACCTTGGCAACACTACTAACAAGTGCTTACATCAGAGATAATTTATGACTGAGAATTAGACATCTAGGTAAGCCTATGTTTCATTTCGATTCATTAATAATTAACTAAACAATCATAATAATCATCAGCAGCAGCAATAATCTTTTTCTTCTTCTTCATTTTCTTTTTCTGTGTCGTCATCGTCCTATTCATCTTTACATCTTATTCGTGTAGCAAATTAACCACTAAACTCAACTCTATTACGACATAATAATTATTGCTACATATTGCTTGGGACACATATAATCCGCAAAACGTTGTACAGTACTTGCATAACCATTATCTAAGATTTTGTTGTAAAATCCTCTTTACCTTGGTGCCGTAGTTAAAACGGGGGTTGTCCAGTATGTGCATCATGTAACTGTGAATGGTGGGGTGCCTCTCATACACTGACCCGTCAATAGCCACGGTCACTTCTGGTAACCCCATTCTCTTCACCAGTGCTGATAAACCTGCAAGAGGATGGCATGTGTGTGTGATGAGTACAAGGACAACGTTTTAATTTATTTCTGGATCTGGACCGTTTGGTTGCTGCCATCCATAACAGCATGCGAGCAAATTTAAATATACTCTATTATTATTAGTAGTAGTATTGCTCCGGACAATGGGTCCTGACAGGAAGTCCTTTCCAGGATCGCACAAACAACTGCTGCCCTGATAAGGTTGAAGCTCATGTGGAAAGACAGGACCATCAGTCTACACTCCAAGATAAGGCTGCTGCGCTCCCTTGTCATCTCCATCTTCCTATACGCTTGCGAAACAGCAGACCTACAACGAAGAATACAAAGCATGGAGATGAGGTGCTACAGAAGACTTCTGGGCATTTCCTATACCCAGCACATCACCAACGATCCGAAAGACCATCCCACAAGCCATTGGACAACACGATGACATGCTCAAAGTGGTGAAGAAACGAAATCTTCGATGGTATTGTCACGTCACCAGAGCATCGGGCCTTGCAAAGACCATCGTGCAAGGCACGGTGCAAGGAGGCAAAAGAAGAGGTAGACTGAAAAAGATGGGAGGACAACATTCGAAAATAGACTGACTTGACACTGAGTGAGGTCATGAGGGTTGCTGAGGACAGATAAAGATGGAGTACGCTGGTTAAACGATCATCTATGGTGCCCCAACGACTTTCGAGTTACGGGATAGGATTAGTAGTAGTAGTAGTAGTAGTAGTAGTAGTAGTAGTAGTAGTAGTAGTAGTCGTGTTAGTAGTAGTTGTTGTTTTATTGTAGTAGGTGTAGTTGCAGAAGCAAAAATAATAGTAGAAACTTATTTATTTATTTATTTATTTATTTATTTATTTATTTATTCATGTATTGATTTTATTTGTTAGGTAAAAAGAACAGCAGATCGATCACGATCTATTTAATCTATTTCTCCAACCCTTAATCTTTTTTATGGCTATAGGCCTATGTACCTATGTACCCCTTTTCCTAATTATGAACAAACTTAAGCTATATATTAATACGTACGTATGCACCTACTAACAAACCAACACAGCCATATCGGTAGTATAATTATTATTTTTATGTTTATCGACCTACTTCCCTACGTTACCAACCACTGCATCGAACAACTACAAGCCAACCCACCCGTCCAACTCACTCATCTGCCAAACACAAGGTGTAGGCACGCAGTTTCAGATTAGTTTAAACCCGTGGGCATTATTGGCCAACCTGTTCTCGTACCCTCTGACGGGATAGGTAGAGCAGTGGGGAATAGAAGTTTTTTTTTTTCTGTTAGGATAATCGTGTTTGTGTGTGTGTATGTAGGGAGAGGGGCGGGGGGGGGGGTGCATGCAAGTGTGTGTGCGTGAGCGTGTGTGTGCGCGCGCTTGTGTGCATGCTTGCTTGCTTCCTAGCACCACTTGTGCGTGTGCTTGGTTTATCCGGATTACATGTTCATGTTGATTAGTAGATCTATTCTACAAACTTTCGCAATTTTTGCATAAAACAATATAGACTAAACAGAGTGTCCTTCCCTGTGTAAACTACAATAATAAAATGTGTACAGAAACTGACCTGCGGATACTTTGTAGGCCCCACGACGACTGATAATTTTGGCCACCTCCCTGACCACTGCCACATCATCAGGATCGGGACTGACCACACCCAGATCTCTCAGCACGGAGACTGTGTGGTTACTGTCTGCATCCTGGTCACTTCAACACGCGGCGAAAATTCACTCAACCACTATAGTGGTCTACTATAATAGTAAAAGATTTATCGTAAACTGTATACGCAAAAGTGAAAAATGAGCATCACGGGCTTAACATCAATAAAAGCAATATGCATTATACATAAGGTTATGATGTTATTTATCATAATCATTGTTATCTCACTTAAGGCTATAAGCATCGTTACTTAAGGTTGAGGTCTCACCTTTCAATTCGAGTGACGTGAGCAGCCTTAAATGTCCATGGTTTTTGGAGGGATGATGGCAGCTGACCTCCAAATACAAGGCCTTCGTCCGCCAGCCGGCAGAGTACCAGTCGTACCAGCTCACCCAGATACAGGCCGCCCACTGATTTCTCAAACCTAAAGACATAATGATGAGGCTTTTTAAATCTTCATTACTCTGTTAAGCAATGTTTCACTGCAATTTTAAGGAAGGACAGTAGCTCTACATGAATGACAGATAAAATTCCATGCACTCACCATGTTAATAGTACTGTAATCCCGCTCTTCGTTAAAAAACAGAAACTAAAGATAAATTCATTTATTTCAGTCATATTGCTTTAAAATAGATGTATAGTAAGCTTAACTGGCTTATGACTGACTGGTTGTAAAGATGAACTTTCAGTCTCTACCTTGGGGAAAACGCTGGCTATTGTTTTTTCTCCCTTCCCTAGCACTTCAACGAGAACCCATGCATTTGGTTGATGTTCCTAAGACGCATGCAGTTGTGACCTGGATATGGATTGTTTGATAATTAAAAGAACTTAAACCAATCAAGGCTCAGTAGAAAGAAGAGGCTCACGTGAAAGAGCGAGGATGGTTGGACTGCTGGTCAAGGCGATGCTCGTACTGTGATTTACAAAAGTCCAGACACCCACTGTCCCCTGTTGATCCCCATTCTACATTCACGATCACCTGCACGGGTGAAAGATCAACATCACTGAACATGCTATGATAGTGTAGATATTTGTAGATTATTGACCATGTTTTAAATGTTTATGCGCCTAAATTAATGTCCATCCATCTTTTAATCCATCCATGCATTCCTCTCCCCTTCCTCGTTGTGGGGGAGATGAAATAGTGACTCACGTGCTGTGGGTCTTGGCGGTCACCTGTCCACTTGTGGATGTTGTCTAGTTTCTCTACAAACGCCGCATTGCAGCCAGTACCTGAACAGTGCAGGACAGTGACAAAACGTATTTACAAACGAACAAAATGCAATATTATTATTTTTAAAATTTGAGGGGTGTGTGGGTGTGTGTGTGTGTATGCGTGTGGGGGTGTGTGTGTGTGAAAAGAAGGGAAATACATAAGTAAATAACTAACAACTATCACTAAGATTAAAAACTAAAAATTAAATATGTCTTTCATAACTTTCTTCGTTACAGAACGCCATCCATACTGCATCTATCGCCAGCAATCAGTAGGACCCACTATCATCTAGATGTTAGCCGCCTTGAACTTAGTTGATGAATATGATGAGGACATCCGTACTGTATCTATCGTCAGTCATCAGTAGGACCCGCCATCATCTATATGTTAGTCGCCTTGAACTTAGTTGATGAAGATGATGATGATGATGATGATGAGGATGATGATGCAGGATGCTATCACGCGCTTTTTCTTCAATGGAACTCAGAGCGCGGCGATCTAGAGAGATCGCTTTTACAGGAAGTGGAAGAAAAATCCATTGACTGCATCCAGTACAATTATTAAAGGGATGGAGGCAACCGAAGCACCCGGAGAAAACTCTAGGTGACCTGAAATGTATCGTACCTAAGTCACCGAAGTTTGTCCCATGCCGGCTTCCAACTCGCGACCTTCAGCATAGAAAACCAACACCCCATCAATTCTAGTTCTGCTATCGAGCCTACCTATGATGACATGATGATGATGATGATGATGATGATGATGATGATGAGTTTGATGATGATGATGATGATGATGATGATGATGATGATGTATTAAATATGGAATATTACCCAAAATAAGTCCGATTTTAGCGTTCTTGTCGACGTAGTTTCCTGCCATCAGCGTACTGGTCGTGTCACTCATCACCACTACCACGTCTATGGGGAGGTTCTGAAAGCATCATCATCGCCATCATCCTATAGTCGTCACCATGATCATCACGATAATAGTAAACATCATCACAAACAGCAACCACCGTTTGTCACGGGCGCATGTCGGCAATCTTGATAGAAAACGTATGTCAAAACAAACTGCCGTATTATTAGTGTTATTATTAGTCTGTGTCATTTTATCGATTGCTTTTAACGTTCGTAGTCTAATATGAAATTCTTGTGAAAAGACATAAAATTAAACAATGGAATTTAATTGGATTGAAATCGACTACATTTTTAAAACCCTGTTGTTCAAGTAAGTAATTTAGTAAATTCGAAATTGTAGACTTACAGGATTCCGTTTGTGCAAGGCTTCTTCCAAAAGCTGGACGGGGTCAAGGCCAGGCCCATCCGGGCACTTGAAACTCTTGGTCCAGGTGACCATTGTCTGGCTCTTAAGTGTTTTCTGGCGTGACGGGAAGGAGAAGGTGAAACCTGCCACATATTTCGTTAAGACAGTACAGTCCTTTTGCAAACACATTGGCATTGGCATGGAACGTAATCAATCTAACTGCAGTCAGAAAACTTATAGCAAGTTCTCTGCTAAAACGCTGTGCATGGACCAAGTAGAGCTAAAATAAAATATACTGCTAGCTCATTCAGTGCCTGAAATGTCAATAGGTAAGGCAGGTGTAACAGTATGTTTCGATTGAGTCATGCACTATAACGACGATATACATGTATTTGGTAAGGCACAATGGGTGCAATTACAGCGTTTATTTTCCTTTGACTTATGCTGGAGGGGCTTTATTTAATGTTTATTTATTGATAGAAGATTTGAGACCTCATTAGTAACTGATGATTACATTTTCGGAGGCTGTATAACATTCTATGACGTAAAACGGTGCTAATTCCAGTGACGAATTTTATTTTGATTGGATGTTAATTGCGTCATTCTGGAACCTTCTGTATTTTTCTACATTGTTGATAGACTATATAAGTAGCATTATCTGTTTGTCTGGACCCGTCCCCTATATGCCCAGTGTGTCCTGCCTGCCTGTCTGGAGGGTGTTTTTCGGAAAGAGATTTTGTATGCAGATGTTGATGCTGAACAAAGTTGGAAAACTTTATGAAGACAACTCGTGCCTTGTTGCTGAGTGAAAGGGCTGTGTGGATAACGAATTCGAGTTATACAAGATTGAAGCATCGAGGCTGAATCGTTCAGTCCATGTACCACGCAGCACATGCATGTTCTTCACCATTACGTTTTGCTTTCCTAATTGCGGAGACAGCATGCATCTAAATGTGAAATGGTTCTGAGCTTTTTATTTAGCCTGTTATTCTTATAATCAAATTTGAGAGCAGATACATATAAATCATAGAAAGTTGTGAGCTCTTACCTAATGGAACCTTGTCCTTTCTGTCGTGCATGTTGTGTTTGTCGAAAAACTGTTGTATTCCCTCAGCAATAAAGTCAAACGCCTGTGACAGAAGGAACACTATACAACTGGCCTAAGAGAGTTTTAGCTGTTTTTGACTTCCATTATACACTGAGAATGTGCATGTTTGAATGATTGCTTTGATTTCTACATGTAGCCCCTATATAGACACGTGTCTCCCCCACCTCTTTTTGAATGCAAGTTCGGTATAGGTGTAATATTTAGTGAATGCGTGTGGGAGTGCTTTTGAACGGCTTATAAATGTTTAAGAATGTGCCTTACTAGTATTATTAGTAGTTCACGAACTATTGTTTTTGGCTTTGTCCATCCGCCGTACTACCGTCCGTCCGCCTGTCACTTTTTAGCACCTTTTTCTGAAACTAATGGACGGATTTCTTTGAAACTTGGTATGTAGGTCTAGTTAGAACATAGTAATACCTACCAGATGACACAAATTTATGAATATCGTATGACGACCAACTAGCGCCAAAAACGAGAGTTACCATTATCATGAGGTAATTGAAATTAACACGTGTTCTGTGTACTTTACAGAGATACTGGTAATCCACAGCGTTAATTAATAATTATCAATACTTGCCACGCCTTCCTAGCGCCAAAACCTAATAATTACAAATATCATTAGATAATTACTAATAGCACAGGAAAATTACAATTATCAAGGGAAAAAATGGACATTCAAAAAGCCGCGAGGCCTAAATTAGTCCCTCTCAACTAAACTAAACTAAACTAATTACAATTATCATTGAAAAATTATAAATATATTTGCGTGATCATGTTTAATTTTCAGTTTTGGCTCCAGCAATCCGCCTGGAAATGGGCCAAGACCGAAAGTTGTAATTTTCAATTGATAATTAAAATTTTTACGTGATAATTGTAAATATGTTGTTGATATTTGTAATTATCACATGATTCTTGTAATTATCAGGTTTTGGCGCTAGTAGGCCATCATAATGTGAATTACACAGAACAGATGTTAATTATTATTAGCACTTATACCTATAAATGCACGTTTTGACGCTAGTAGTAATAGCCTTAGTCAGAATTAGGCATGATCACGTACAAATTGTAAATATGAAATATATGATAAATACAATTTTCGGTTTTGACACATTTTCAGGCGGATTGCTAGAGCCAAAGCTAAAAAATGAAACATGATCACTTGAAGATATTTATAATTTTTCAATGATAATTGTAATTCCTATCCTATCCTATCCTGTCCCGTAACCCGGAGGTCGTAGGGGCACCACAGATGATCGTTTAACCAGCATACTCCATCTTTCTCTGTCCTCAGCAGTCCTGATGGCTTCGCTCAAACCAGTCCATTCTCGAATGTTGTCCTCCCACCTCTTTTTCGGTCTCCCTCTTCTTCTACCTCCTTGCACTGTGCCTTGCAGAATAGTCTTTGCAAGGCCTGATGATCTGGTGACGTGGCCATACCATTGGAGTTTCCGTTTCTTCACCATTGTGAGCAGGTCATCGTGTTGCCCAGAAGTCTTCTGTAGCACCTCATCTCCATGCTTTGTATTCTTCGTTGGAGATCTGCTGTGAGGGTCCATGCTTCGCAAGCATATAGGAAGATGGAGATGACAAGGGAGCGCAGCAGTCTTACTCTGGAATGTAGACTGATGGTCCTGTCTTTCCAAATGGGCTTCAACCTTGTCAGGGCAGCAGTTGTTTGTGCGATCCTGGAGAGGACTTCCTGTCGGGACCCATTGTCTGATACAATGGCTCCTAAATATTTGAAGCTATGCACTGTGTTGAGGGATTGGCATTGGACTTTGATGTCCGTGTTGATGCCATTGGTGTTGTTGGTCATCATTTTGGTCTTCTCTGCACTTATTTCCATTCCATAGGCTCTGGAGGTGGTGTCAAGCCTCTGTACCAGCTGTTCATGTTCTTGTTCCTCTTCAGCCAATCCATCAATGTCGTCCGCAAAACGAAGATTGGAGATTGCTCTACCCAATATGCTGACTGCACCTTCATGATCTGCAAGAGCATCTGACATGATGCGCTCTAGGAAGATGTTGAAGAGTGTTGGAGAGAGTAGGCATCCTTGACGCACACCGATTGTTGTTCTGAACCAGTTCCAGATGGCGCTGTTGTGGAGGACTGCACTGGTAGCCTTGTCATACAGGCTTTTGATTACTTCAATAATTTTAGGGCTGATGTTGTACACTCTCATTGTTGCCCACAGAGCTGCATGCCAGACTCGGTCAAACGCCTTCTTGAAGTCTATGAACACATGATATAGATGTTGTTGGTGCTGTAGGTATTTCTCACAGATTATTCTGAGGTTGAAAATATGCTCAGTGGTACTTCGCCCTGCCCTGAATCCTGCTTGTTCTTCAGCTATGATTTGTTCAGCTTGGGGTTTCAACCTGTTGAGTATTATTTTCAGGAGGACCTTGCTGGGATGGCTGATGGTGCGGTAATTTTCACATTCCTGAAGGTTACCATTTTTGAGAATAGTGATGACAAGCGACTGGTTCCATGGTATAGGCCACTCAATACTCTGCCAGATCTTGTTACAGATAATGGTGAGCGCATCAATTATCGCTTCTCCTCCTGCTTGTAGCAGTTCCGCGGGTATGTTGTCCACTCCCGCTGAGTTCCCTTTCTTAAGCGATTGCACTGCTGCCTCAACTTCTTCCCGAAGAATTGGGAGGATTTCTTCTTCTCTGTTCTCGGGACATGCTAGAACTGATGGGTCTCCATTTGGTGTATGGTTGTAAAGGTCAGAGCAGTAGTCTGTCCATCTGTCCAAGACTTCTTGTTCTTCTGTAAGGCATATGCCAGACTTGCTTTGGATCGTGGAGACTTTGGGCTGTTTGACACTTGTCAGCCGCTTCACAGTCTGGTAGGCCTTTTTGCTGTTGTTCTTGTTCAGACTGTTCTCTATTTCCTGGCATTGATCTTCTATCCAGTTCTCCTTTGCTGTGCGCATGCCTTTTTGGATGTCATTGTTGATTTTTCGGTAGACGTCAGCACCCCGTGAGGTGATCTTTTTCTTTTTTATCTCTCTTCGTTTATCACACAGATCCAAAAGTTCAGGTGTGATCCACGGCTTCTTCTTTGGTCGGTGCTTGCCAAGGATCTCAGTGGCGGCATCTGTCACAGCTGAGTTGAAGGTGGTGGTCATGGTGTTGACATCTACTTCACCAGCCCCCAAAATGAGCAGTGGTGCAAATTTCCCTCCAATTGTGACCTGAAATAGTTCTGCCACCTCCGGGTCTTGCAGTTTGTCCAGGTCCAACTTCAGTCTGATGCACTTTGCTGTATTTACTCTCTTCAAGTGGAGCCGGAAAGACATCATCACGAGATCGTGGTCACTTCCGATGTCTGCTCCTGGAAAAGTACGTGTTCTGCCAATGTTGATGCTTGATCTGAAGCGTTTCTTGTGGACCAAGAATCCAACGCCGTGTTCGTGCCTGTCATCTCTACCGCTGAAATAGAGCTTGTGGCCTTTGTCGGTCGTTGTTTCACCTAAGCCTTTCCAGCGCAGTTCGCTGATGCCTAGAACGTTCCATCGATAGTGGTCCAACTCGTGGGCCAGTTCTTCTAATTTTCCTTCCGCAGTTAGGGTCCTGACATTCCAGGTTCCTATGACGATGTTGTTTCTCGTGCGGATCTTGCTAAATTGTCCATAAGTAGCATACTTAACACCTCCGTCCTGGTGGCCAACGGAAGGCGCGGTCCTTCAGCCGGGCGACGACCGGTCCGGTATGGAATTAGTGGATTGTGTCATCATGTAGTGTGTCTTGGGCAAAAAAGACCTGGCGGTGCCCAATCCTCTCCAGGCTGTTGGCCACAGCGGAAATCCACGAATACAGTGTGGCTCGCCTTTTGATAATTGTAATTATTCCATAATATTTGTAATTATCTCATGATATTTGTAATTATCAGATTTGGGCGCAAGTTAGCCGTCATAAAATCGGGTGACGTCGTCATGGTGATTCCATCTTTGTTGTTGTTTTTGCTACTCGCATTTTCTCCCAAGCTATTGGTTCGAATTTGGTATGTACTTAGACTTTACCTATGCCTCCAATGTAAAATCAGATTTATGCAAATCGAGTGACGTAATCACTATAACGTCATATTACATTAAAAGAAATATTCTGTTAAACTTTGTAATTAGAGTTTACAGATAACTTGAACCTAAAACAAAACTTTGAGTGATGTCATCGTGGTGACGGTCATATAATAATAATATAATAATAATAAAAGTTAATATTTTAAAAAATAATTTAATAATAATTCTTTTAAAAAATTAAAATTATTATTATATGTGTGTTGTTATTATTTTGGTCATTGCCTTCAGGTATGATTATTATTATTATTAAATACAGAACATAATGATCCCTACCTGATGACGTTATTTCTTTTTGTATGATAATTATTAATTTTTAAAAAATCAATGTCACCTCCGAACGGACAATGCCAGAAACAATAGTTCCCCGGCAGCTTCGCTCGGGAACTAATAAAAGAGACAGAGAGTTTCTAAAACTCAGTTGAGTACGATGCACTAGTGACGACTTACCCCACTGGAAGGTCCACTGAGTACGTCAATAGGGATGACGTAGTTTTCCAAAGTGATGTCAGCGACGCCATTGGTGAATCTGGCTAGCACTACTCGGTAGTTGGTTCCACCAAGATCAAGACCTAAGTAGTCACCATTTTCTGCCAACACAATTCGCACATGCACATTCTGACTTAAACATGTGTGTTTTAAAAAAAAAAAAAAGTTTATCCCTGTACTGTTTTACGTAAATTTTCACGTGAACGTTTTTAAAATTATAATTTCAGCATAGATCTATTCACTAGCAGATCGTGTAAGCAACGTTGAGGTTCCAACCCTCCTTCACCATTCCCGGAATTCAGCATTACCATTGAAGCTCTATTCCATATATTTTTGTAATCTATTTCTGTTTGAGTTTCTGAATATGTGTGGGTGTGCGCGCGCGTGTGTTTTTGTCTATCGGTTGGTAAGTCGGTCGCTCTGTCTGCTTTTCTGTGTCTGTGTTTGCATGTGCTGTCTCCTTATATATTAGACCAACCTGTGCCATCCGTTGGTCGGTCTGTCTGCTTTTCTGTGTCTGTGTTTGCAAGCGCTGTCTCAATATTAGACCAACCTGTGCCATCCAACAGCTGCCTGATGTGAGTGATTTCCATTAGGTGGTCGGACTGTGCACGTTGCTGCTGGTCAACGCTGTTGGCCAAATCCATATGCTGGGTGAACACATCTACCATCCGCTGCACGTCATCTTCAGTCAGAACCAGCTCTCTCAGCACTGCAGCCAGCTACAATGAACATTCCACCAGAGAACATATAGCAGATACTTATGTATATACTTATGTACTGTATGTACTCTGATTGAACACAAAATTATAATAATAATAATAATAATAATAATAATAATAATAATAATTATTATTATTATTATTATTATTATTATTATTATTATTATTATGGGTGCATCAGATTCAAAGAGCGGTGATCTGTAAACATCATATACACTCACATGTTACACACACTTCACACACACAATAAACAATCATCACTCAGACATGTGCTTGGTGCAAAAGACAGGTCGGTATTAGACGAAGGAAATAAAATCGAACTTTTA
Source organism: Oncomelania hupensis (assembly GCA_036898135.1). Taxonomy (NCBI): domain Eukaryota; kingdom Metazoa; phylum Mollusca; class Gastropoda; order Littorinimorpha; family Pomatiopsidae; genus Oncomelania; species Oncomelania hupensis. The sequence goes on from CM072515.1 coordinate 27,235,283, forward strand.
ATTTTGTATTTAATTTTGCATTCAATACCACTATTGTAGTAAACAAGGAAACCGGAGGACCCGGGGAAACCCTCGATGACCTGGAAAAAATATCTTTTAAGATCTACATAATAAAAATAACAAACATTTATTTCAATGGCTGCTCCGCGATGTTTCCGCCCTTTTTGTGCATGTATCCTAGGTCTATTTAAATCGATGCACTTAGATAATAGTTGCATTTTTCGTTCACCAACAGTGCAGTAGACTGTAGCAACATGCTGACATGACTCATATAAAAACTGTATAAACCCAAACTGCATTCAGGAAAAGAAACATCACAGTTCTTGGTTTAACTTTACAAACACTATAGTCTGTGACTTCACACTCGATCTGTTTAAAGGGCTCCAACTGGAAGGTTTTGTTTACCTTTGGCCCAAAACGTGTCTACCCCACTGAGCTGTATATTAACATACAGCTCAGTGGTCTACCAGTTTCATTGTTATTATAATGATAAAGTGGGCTTTCGCTACTCAGACCAACCGCTAAAATTTGAAATTTCCATTTCTGCGATTTCCCCCTGTTCAACGGTACACAATAGGAGTACTTCCTAAATAGCTGTCAACATGTATTTTGACCGCTTTTCAGGGGAAGCAACTCTCATTGACCTACTTTACCTACTTTCGGTTTATGCCGTCAACATGTATTGTGTAACCGCATTTCAGGGGAAGCAACCTACTTTCGGTTTATTTAGGGATAATGCCGACCTTTGACCCTATTTCTGAATGAAGCACACTGCTACCAGAGTGCTTCTGTTGGAGTCTAGAGTAGGTTAGGGCCTATTTCATCAAACTAAAACGAAAAACCTGACCCAGCAACTTTGACAAGGGTTCTGCCTCTTGCTGCAGAGGCGATTTTTTTTTAGCAAGAAAGGTGGCAAGCAGTTAATAGTAGTAGGCATAAACACTACGGAATTTAGTGTTAACAAATAAATTAATGTTTTAATAATAATAATAATAATAATAATAATAATAATAATAATAATAATAATAATAATAATAATAATAATAATAAAGCACTATTTTCGAAAGCGTTAGGGGTGGCCTCGTGGCGCAATGAGTAAGTAGTTGTTTCCTATGTCGAAGGTCGCGGGTTCGATTCTGCCACAGGGGCAAACTTATGTGACTTAGATATACAAGACTATTGAGATCACCGAGAGTTTCTACAGGTACTCCGGTTTCATCCTCCCTTCAATAATGGTATTGGATGCAGTCAATTCTTAAAATTTTAAAAAGACAAATTCAATTTCCTTTTCGTCTTGTAATAGCGATTTCCCTAAGTGTACATCACATGTTTGTTTGTTGTGTGTGTGTGTGAGATAGTAGATGGAACATGTGAGCATGCCCGATAGGTGATTTGGGAAAAACGCGTAGGCCTATATAGCATCCCGTATTATATATATATATATATATATATATATATATATATATATATATATATATATATATATATATATATATATATATATATATATATATATATATATATATATATATATATATATATATATATATATATATAGTTAGCTTATATTTGTTCTCAGTGGGGCAACACTCACTGTGAATGTTAAAAGGATCAGTCGAGTGGGCGTGATCAAAGTGGGTCCCTTTAGAAATCGAAATTATTTTTCTTAGCTCTTACTAAACTAGGCCTACTAAAGGTGGATAATGTTCTTTAAAAAAAAAAAAAAAGTGCGGTCAAGTTCGAAATTGCGAGAGAAAAAAAAAACAACAATAAAAACAAAACAATTAACGTCTAAAATGTATAATTCACGATTTAAAAAACTATTTCAGTATTTGCTTATAAAGTTGTTGTGTATAATAATATTTGCAAATTTTGAATATAAAAGTCGTGCCCGAGCGTTGAAAAGGTCGTCTAAATGTGTAAATATCTCTCTTAGAATACATGCAGGCACAGGCGCACTCAAAGGCAGCGGACAGGGACCAACCAGCTTCAGTGTATTCCTATAGATTAGCCAGGGGAAACAAGTATGTGCCTGTAGTCTAAAGAGGACATTAGGGATGCCTCCTGCTAGCGTTATGGGGGACCCCACTGAGTTTTACACGCTCATCGTAGAGATTTTACCTCAGTAATATGACATAATAAATTCATAATAATTATAGGATCATTATTGCATCTAATGTAAACGTTTGGGGAAAACAAAGACCTTCAATTCGATTTATGTCAACCTTTGAGAAGAAAACTATGGGAGGTTTACCTTTTGCCTTTTGTCATCTTGGATGTTCTTGCAGTAGTGGCCTCCCTCCCACTGTTCTCCCATGGCCTCCATGTCTCTGTGTTATATGTAGCCTACACACGTGTTAAGTACAATCAGAACTCTTTTTGTTCTTTTATTTAAGTTATCACAGTTCAGTGTACTACACTTCTTTTGGCTTGTATAAGTCTCGTCCTTATAAAAAGAATAATTATTATGTTTACTTTATAGTTTTGAAGCTGATGTGGTTCTATTTTGCCGAGGGCACAGCACAAAAATAGCTTTCCTCGTCAAGTAGGCCTGTTTGTGGCTATAAGCACTTAAACACACACAGTGGTAGTAGCCTATCTGTTGGGTTGTCTCAACTGCATAGCCTTTTTGAGTATAGACTACACATCTTCTCTTCTATTCAGTGTCGATGCTGGTGGTACCTTTAACGTGTTTCACAATTTCTGCGCCAACACGGCTTTCTCCTTCTATACTGCAAAAGCACGTGGTTTAAGAGACCAGTCTAGCTTGGGTCAAAGAGTTGCTTGGGTCTAGACAAACGTTATATAACGTTGCACCGATTTTGTCGAACAACTGCGGCTGTGGCGTCGACCGACCTTGACATGGTGACACACTTTCAAGTGAAAGAGCAAGATAACAGTAGGCTTCTATAGCCGCCTGTCCTTGAAGCTTTTCGTTTCGTATAGTGTACAGTTTAACAATCTCCATTGCACGCAAGGGCGGATCAGCAGGTTCACGCGGGAGGGTGCACTTTTTTTCTTTTTTTTTTTTGGGGGGGGGCCGGGGGGGGGGGGGGGTGATAGAGAGAAGTTTTTGTATCTTACCTCAGATTCATAGCAAAGAACAGTTATTCTTTCAAAACAACAGTTTATGGGCAAAACGCCCTGACATACATGTGTTACACTTTCTTTTGTTGTTGAGTTGCTACCTAATTGTACTTAGATCAAGCTGTTGCTATAACTGCTGTAAATATACATTTTACGAATAAACAGGATTAGAATAATATTAACAAGAATAAACGACAAATAAAATAAATTATAAATATCTTTATCTCTATCCCTATCATCATCATCAAACAAAATATGTACATACCACTTCAGCGTGAGGTAGGTCACAAAATGGTTCAGCACAATATAAAATGTCTTTTCACAAAATAGAAATACTCCTAAAAACTGGTAACTAACACTAATGCTGTGCAACAACGCTAGGCTGTTGCTTCTTTGACGTCTAAATAAAGAGTGACACAATATAAAATGAACTCTTCTACATAGAGCGGGAATGAGATGAGTGTAAGGATTAAGGGGAGAGGTGCACTAACGAAATAAGCAGAGGTATTCTCGCCCAATTTCCGGTCTTGTCATCATGCGCTAATCATTGACAGTGTTTTTATTTAGTCTACGGGCTGGACAGTCCCTGCTTCTATCAACAATGAGCCCAGCGCACAAGGAAATAAATGTTTTACATTGAAAATAAACCTCTTACATAAACGCACGTGATATGACGTTTTAGCGGATGTTACACGTCATAATTGGCCGGCGTTCTTTGAAGTTGAGCTGTTACATGTCTAACATGTGTAGGCCGATTGGTGAGTGTGAGTAAACGAAAGAAGAAAGGAGGGAGGGGGTGGGGGTAACAGGAGATTGAGGCGTGAAGAGGGCAGGGATTGATATGGGAAAGAAAATAGGAGAGAATGCATCTTTATTATTATTATTATTATTATTTATCATTCTTATATAGCGCTTTTTCAGCATCTTTGGGGGTAAATGACGATTATTATTATTATTATTATTATTATTATTATTATTATTATTATTATTGTATCACTTTGGTGGAAAGACTTTAAATAAATTATTATTGTATCACTTTGGTGGAAAGACTTTAAATACATTAAACAACTTCTTCTTCTTCTTCTTCTTCTTCTTCTTATTATTATTATTATTATTATTATTATTATTATTATTGTCCTTTATTATTATTATTATTGTCCTTTTTTCTTCTTCTTCTTCTTTTTATTATTATTATTAGTAGTAGTAGTAGTAGTAGTAGTAGTAGTAGTAGTAGTAGTAGTAGTCATTATGCTGCTGCTGCTGCTGCTGATGATGATGATGATGATGATAATGATGATGATGATGATGATGATGATGATGATGATGATGATTAGCATGATTATTAGCATGATGATTATTATGAATATTATGGATATTCTGAATATTCTTCTTCCTCTTCTTTTTCTACTTCCTCTTCTTTCTTCTTTTCCTTCTTCCTCTTTTTTTTTTTTTTTTGGTCGTCCGTGGGGGGGTGCACGTGCACCCGTTGCACCCCCCCCCAGATCCGCCCCTGGCACGCATTATTAGTCAGCAGGGCCGGATCCAGGGAGGGGGGGGGGGTTACCTGGGTTCCGGACCCCCCCCCCCCCCCCCCACCTCCAAAGTAAAAAAAAAAGATTTTATTTAATGCAAAGAGTTTCAATTTGTAAAAAAATGTTTTAAAAACATTGCAGTTTTTAGTCACTTTTGGTCCAAGGTACAAAGAGTTATTTATAGACAATTCAACGGAAATCCATTTCAAGGGATCCGTTGAAACGTCCAAAGCGTGTTCCCGTTGAAACGACCAAGTAACCCAACCCCTAAGCCTAAATTAGTAAATGCAGCCATATTTTCCTGTTCTGGCCGCAAGCCTCTTCCAGCACCTTCACCTTGATACTGCCCTAATCCCCCAAAAACGACTTTTAAAAAATATTAATTAAGATGCTAAGTTGATAATGATGAACACAGCGTTCGTTGCCTGGTTTGGTGAAATTAGCAAAATGGCAAATGCTTTGACAACTGATGTTATTGTTCCTCGTCAAGCATCCCGACAGACTCTCCGTGACAACCAACCTGCGGCCACTCCAGAAGAATATTTCAAGATTAGCATTGCCATTCCTTTCTTGGAACACCTGTCAACCGAATTGGACTCGAGGTTCAAAAATGCTGACCTAGCAGTTGATGGTCTCTGTCTGGTGCCAAGCACTTTAATAGACAACCAGGATGGTTTCATGCAGGTTCCAGAAGGGGTGAAGACACTGGCAATGTTGTGGGAGTCTGGCCTACCAGACAACGCTACCCTTGATGCAGAATACCAACGGTGGGTTTGCAAATGGCGAAGTGCTGCTGAGAATGCGACAGCTATCATCCCATCCACGGCATCAGAAGCACTGAAACATTGTGACAGGGATTTTTATCCCAACCTGTTCATCAGCTAAAGAACCTTTGCACCCTGCCTGTCACTACTGCCGAGTGTGAGCGTTCAAACAGTCAGTTGCGCAACCTGAAAAACTACCTGCGCTCCACAATGGGGCAACAGAGGCTCAATGGACTTGCTTTACTGAAAGTGCACAGGGATGTTGATATTGACTTCAAAGTGCCTTGTCATGGGGTACGGTTGGACTTTGTTTTTCAGGAGGCGCTGGGGGCGATTTCGTTGGGACACTCGCTATACGAGGCTAGCTCCTGTAGTCCTGGATCGGGGTGTCCGATTCATGTGAATGTTCATAATCATTGCGTGCAAGCCATTTTTGGATTCAACATGGTTCTATATGTACTAGGCGTGATGGTCTAGGCTTTCCTGCATTCCATAACAATACAATATGGTAAATAATGTTTATTATGTGTGAGTTCGCTTTATGCAGCCTAAAATGTGCTGATCTTCAAATAAGACAATATAATTTTAATCTGTAAAGCGGCACAATTTTTCCTCTTAGCATTACATTAATTTATATAACTTAAATTTCACTTAGGTGATTTTGATTGAGTTCAAGTGAGGTTTATAGTTATAGTTCACCTGTTAATTTCACATAACAAATAAATTGTTACATTTTCAATTATAAGGAAGTATGAAAGATAATGTAAGAATATTACAGTGGAACTGTAGGTCAATTTGTGCAAATTTCTTACAACTTGAACATTATATATCCAAAAATACTTACAGTATATTAGCATTGCAATCATTAAATGTTGATGCATACAAGTTACCTATTCTAACATCTTACTACTACCCACCACTTTATACTTGCGGAAAAATAAACAAGAAAGTACAGACGGCCCTCTACATCAGATCTGACTTACAATATAATCTTATATATCCTTCGCCAATTTCATCTGATGCTGAAGATGTTTATTCCACAAGTGCAACAGTTAAAATTAATAATCAGGTAACTCTTAATGTAATGTCTGTTTATTTTCCAAATGGACCTAAGGAAGATAATTCTGACTGGATAAAAAATGTAGATTGGACAAGAAATAAATGGGTAATTCTTGGAGATTTTAATTCTCAATCTCCACTTTGGAATAATGAATCTGATACTGTAAGTAATAAACGAATAGTTGATAATATACTAAATTCTTCTTTAGTATTATTAAATAATGGAAGTATAACCAGAATTCCAGATTTTATTATGCATAAACCTTCAGCAATTGATCTTTCATTAGCCAGTCCTGAGTTAGCTATAAACAGCACATGGTTTACAGAGGAAGATTCATTAGGCAGTGACCATTTACCTATAGTAATAGCTTTAAATGACACAGCTATTGTTAATGAGTCTAATAATAATTCTGAAGATATAATCCCAAAATTCCAATATACACGTGCTAATTGGGAAACTTTTCAAAATGGTCTTCACGCGTGTGACACCACTAGCATAGAGAATGATGATATAGATATATTTTATGCCAACTTTTCAACAGCAATTTTAACAGCAGCTGAAGCAGCAATTCCCAAATGTAAATCACGTAAAATCGGAACTCATAAAGGAAATAGCTGGTGGACTAATGAATGTGCTGAAGCAGTTGCACATAAAAAAGAGCATTTTAAAACATGGTTAAGAAATAAAAATGATGATAATTTTATTGCTATGAAAAAAGCCAAATTACAGTGTAATAAAGTAATAGCTCAGGCAAAAAGAACTTATTGGAATTTATTCTGCGAAAAAGAAGTAACAGAATCAAAAGACTTATATAAGGTATGGAAAAAGATAAAAGAAATGAAAATCGGGTATACTTTACCTCAGTATCCGATTAAATTAAACAATAACATATTCCCAAGTGAACAAGAAAAGGCAGATGCATTTCTTGATGTTTTTGCCAAGAATAGTTTAACTTCCTCTTTGGACACAACACTTACTAATTATAGAAAATTGGAAGAACTCAAAGAAGAATATAAAGACCCCTTACCTAACAATAGTCTCTTTGTCAATGCTGATATAACACTAAATGAATTATTACATACATTGCAATCTTTTGCTAACAATAAAACTGCAGTTGGCGCTGACGGTATATCCTATCAAATGCTGGTCCATTTGCCTTTAATGTGGAAAATGATATTACTTTCATTTTACCAAAAAGTTTGGCGAAATGAAACTTTTCCTTCTCTCTGGACAAAGTCAGTAGTAGTACCTATTTTAAAAGAAGGCAAACCGAGATCCTGTGTAAATAGTTATAGACCGATTTCGCTTACAACTCATGTTGGTAAAGTAATGGAAAAAATAATAAATAAACGTCTGTTTCATTATTGTGAAAAGAATGACATTATTCCCGTACATCAAGCCGGGTTTAGAAAGGGTAGAAATACAAGTGACCATCTTGTTAAATTAACAAATCAAATTAAAAAACAATTTGCGAGAAGAAAGAGTATTTTAGCAACTTTTTTTGATGTTAAAAAGGCTTACGATACAGTATGGACCTCTCGCTTATTACTAAAATTAAAACAAATTGGTATCTCTGGATACATGTTCCAATATATAAAAAACTTTTTGTCTGAAAGATTTATATGCACCAGGATAGGTAAAACATACTCAGAATTTAAGAAAGTCGACATAGGGATTCCGCAAGGCTCAATTATAGCTCCTATATTATTCAATATTTTAATATTTGATCTTCCAAAAGCTTTAACAAAACAAACTAATATTGTACAATATGCAGATGATATTGCAATATGGATTAATACATCTCTGAGGAAACATACAAACAAAAGAACTATAATTTATATTCAAAAGTTATATCAAAATGAATTAAATTTACTTTGTAAGTACATGAAAGAAAATGGATTGGAATTATCAAAGGAAAAAACTTACTTGATGTTGTTTAACAATGGTCAGAATCCTAAGTATTTACCAAAATTAGAATTGGAAGGAACTGCATTGAAATATACACAACATATTAAATTCTTAGGAGTATATCTGACTTCAAAACTAAACTGGAGAAGTCATATAGAATACCTCATTACAAAAGCAAGAAAACGAATAAATTTGTTAAAAATAATAAGTTCTCAACCTTGGGGAAATAATTCGAAAACTTTACTTCATTTAGCTATTTCACTGGTAAGATCGATATTGACATATGGACAAGAAGTTTATTTTGCTGCTTCCACGACATACATTAAGAAACTTCAAAGTTTAGATTGTAGAGCAATAAAATTGGCACTTGGAGTTCCAGTTAGTACAAATACAATTAAAAGCTATAAAGAAGCAGGAATCTTATCATTAAATGAACAGAGACAATTATCAATCTCCAAATATGTCATTCGAAGTTTATCAGTAAACAATTCAGTATCAGATGATATCTGCATTGACTCTAAAGAATATCCTAAACGCGCTGAAAAAATTCCTTATCTCCAGCCAATTAAGAATTTTGTAAACACAACAATGACTGCATGTAACATTGATATTTCTAATATTCCGATTCAACCTTTAATACCTCAAATACCATATTGGGAACATTTATCTGCTAACTTTGATATAGAATATTCCAATATTACTAAAGGGGAAAACAATAATGTTCTTATAAGTGAAGTGAAAGAACACTTAGAACAATATTATCCCAATCACTTAAAAATATTTACAGATGGATCTGTACTGGAATCATCTAATAGTGGTGCAGGGTTTGTTATACCAGCTTTGAAAGTAGAAAATTCGTACTATATTGGAAAAGGATTTTCTATATTTTCCTGTGAATTATATGCCATATTAAGAGCATTACAATATATTCTTGAAACATCCCTGGATATAGTTAACTTGCTCATTTGTGTCGATTCAAAATCAGTTTTACAATCAATTCAAAACTGGGAATATACTACTAGACCAGATCTAATATTTGAAATTAAGCATATAATACATCAAATTATTAGCAGAGGTACAAATGTTGATTTTTGTTGGGTTCCATCTCATTCTGGCTTGTACTGGAATGAGCAGTCGGACAAACTTGCCAAAATTGGAGCTAAAAATACAAATTTGATATCAAATTGTAATATTACATTATCTAGGCATGAATTGCTTTCATTAGTAGAAAGACATTTTCAAAAATCAGTAAACAAGCATAATATTTTATCATGTAGTAGAAACATTTCAAAAATCATATATAAAATGCGTTTGAATTCATGGAGCACAAAATACATTCCTGATATTCCTTGTATATGTCAGCAACCAATGTCTGTACAACATTTATTATTTGAATGTACAACATTATTACCATTATACGAGGCAAATAATGTCTCGATCAATGAAACCGATAATATGACAGATATTTTATATAATCATACACTTATTGAAAAAATTGCTTACATTATCTTACATACTGACATAAAAAACATTTTTTGATTAAGTACATAAATATGTGTTTATGTTTATGCATGTGTGTTTGTGTCTATGTCTATGCATATATGTTTGTGAAAGTCTAATATCATTTTATCAATGAAAAGACTTTAAATAAAAATCTGAATCTGAATCTGAGGCAGTGAACTGTTTTGAAGGAAGATACAATTCTATTTCACAAATGGTACTAATGCCGAGGAACCTAGTGCAGCAAGACTGAAAATGAAAGCAGGGCTGTGATGTTCATAAAATACAAGGTAAAGCTTTATACCGTTACCGTTCGACAAAAAGTAGTGAATAATAATAGTATACAAAACATCTCTGCCGATAAATAAATGTTTGTGTGTGTGTTGTTTTTTAAGGGAGGGGCAGAGGATTATTTTTGTACCCTAGAGTTTGTCAGTTTAATTGTTAAAAAAGCTCAAAGTCCCAGACCATCACAAATGGCTTTTTCAAGGTTTAGATTGCACCAGATTGCACCATTTTGCATCCTTGAAAAAAAAAATTCCCGGGGGGGGCATGCCCCCGGACCCCCCTCGAAGGCTCGGCGCTTCGCGCCTTCTCTGAATCTGTAACACCCCCCCCCCCCCCAAGAATCCAAGCTTTGTGTATACAGGCCAATGCCCTGGTAGCGCGCTTACATTTTTAGCTCCAGAGCGAAAGCTGGGCAACTATTGTTTTTGTCGATGTCCGTCGAGATCCGTTCGCACTTTTGTCTGGAACTAATAGACAGATTTCTTACTGCACCATCCGTTAAGGTCCAGGCTGTTATTGAAGAACGTTGCTCTGATTTAATCTTTAGTCTATATGCTTTGCGAAAGTAAATAGAGATCTTTTTTGTTTGTTTTGTTCATGTGATAGTCATAGCTGGAGTTTTTGTATTTCAATTAACATAATTCACCCACTTACGACTTGACCTTCGATTCTCCGCTGGAATGTTTTCTTGTCAATATAAGTGGGATATTCTCCACCTCTTTCATCTTTCCTTCCCTCCTCCCCCCCCTTCCTTCCCCAAATATGAGTTGCGTCCTCTATAATGCCTCTAATCACCAATCCATTCATTTCTTCATTCATTCATTCATTAAACACATTTAGTGACAAAGCTGATGCAGAGAGAGGGAGTGAAGAGGGGGGAAGGGGTTACAATAGAACATGGCTTAAATTGAAACACAAACAAATGATATAGATCTACATATACATAGCCTTGCATTTTATTAATTTCTATAACAACTACATTGACATTCAAATCTGAAAAGCACAATAATAAAATGTTTTGACTACGTTGAATAAATGGAAATTAAGGCCAACCCTTATTTTAAGAGACACGATCTGTACGAAAATTCATATTATTTTTGCAATTCTCTTACTGTCGCTAACAGCACTGGAAACCCTAAACCTGTAAAGACCACACTTGGAATGCAGGTATGGGAAGTCACGAAAGCAAAATTTATTCTGCTACACAAACAAACACTATACTGTTAAAATAAGACTATCGAGCTAAAATCCCAATAGGCACACACCTTAAGTGAAACAAATGAACAACAAAAACAGCAAACACAACTATATGATTTTTCACTTAAAAGTTTCTTGACTTAATCATATATAAGGCTGTATGATTAAGAGTATTTCACAAAAAACACAACCGTAGATTTAACAACACCGTAGTAGGTCTATACGTGTCTTTAGTTGCTCAATACTATTGCAGAGGTTTCTTGGCTTTATTGCATATTTAATTTTTTTTTAAACACGCATTTCCCTTAAGGAATTAGACTATTTTGTGAGTTAAGAGTATTTACAAACACAACCGTAATTATGACAATATTGAATACGTGTTTTGGGGGTTATTGTTTCAAACACTAATTATTTGTACTGCTGTCAAAATAAATATAGAATCTTTCACATTTCTTTAGAGAATTGATTTTTACTGATCCGATTGTAACATCAGTTACAACAAGAGTCGGTTGTAAAAAGCACGAGTTGACTTGTTTGAAGCAAAAAGTCCGCAAATGCCTACTAATTTTTTTTTTTTAAAGAGTCGAGATTAAATATTAATTTACTGTTTTTGTTGTAGGCTACATACACAGTTACACGCTACAACCACAAAACCTAGGCGATGTCAAAGTGAAAAGATCGTGTTGCCAGAAATACTGCTAGAATGTTTTCGTCCTAACTCAGAGAGTGATCACTTAGTTAGTTCGCTGTCCAGAGGTCTGTGTCTATAAACACTAACAGCAGTTTCGACGTAGAAATATGTCTATGTAAGAAAAAGGAGGAATGTTATACAAAGGAGCAAAATGCAACCACAGTCGTAGAAATGGGACTAGCGTATAATGCATGGACAACCAATGAACAAAGAACACAGTTTAAAATAACAACAACTCAATGCCCTTAACGTTCTAATAAAGTCACAAAAATTATCAAATTGAAATATCATAATTGCGCCTTGAATCACTGTGTCTGTGTGTGTATGTGTGTGTGTGTTTTCGTGGGTGTGTTTGTGTGTGTGTGTGTGTGTGTGAGAGAGAGAGATAGAGAGAGGTTTGCGCGCTATATAAATCGCTGTAATGTTATTATTATTATTATTATTATTATTATTATTATTATTATTATTATTATTATTATTATTATTATTTTTATTATTATTATTATTATTATTATTATTATTATTATTATTAATTATGACTAATATACTACGAAATAATAACCGATTACTGGCCATAAACCTAGAACAACTAAAACTACCACAATACACGGACCCTCGTTTAGTAATGGAAGGAAACATACGTAGGACTTCAAACTGGCAAGATTTCTGGGGAGAGTGTGTGTATATTTACTGCAACAAGACCAATAACTCCTAAAATTGCAGCTGAGTATTATTTAAAAAGATATAAAATGTTAGCACTCTGAGTAGTAGCTTTTAATAACTTAATAAGATATCGGGAAAAAATGGACATTTTAAATTTCATCTATGTAAACAATATATACCTCTTACGCATTGTTACGACAGTCAGGACAGGTTGTAAAACTAGAGGCTTTTGAGCCTAAAACCTTTATCCTTTAAACATTCCAATGTTCAGTGTTCAATGTAGCGAACAAGGTAAAGGTAAAAGGTAAAGGTAGTCCCATAGCCTTGTGGCCGTAGGGGAGCGTGATGTTGGAGATCACACTTATCTTGGGCCAGCGTAATGAGGGTGATGCCCAACTCTCTCCCTCGCTGCTTTACCTTCCCCACCCTCAAGAGAGTAGGTACTCAATCACAGTTGAGTCAACTGGGGGCGTTGTTGTTTGTCGCTTCACACCTTAGCGGTCACCCATCCAAGTGCTAACCGCACCGGACGGTGCTTCACTTTCGACACAGTAGCGAGTGCTCCAACCACTGCACTATCCGACACCCCAACGAACAAGCTGTAATTAAATGAGATACAATAGACGGATGTACGCTTGTACTATGTAAACAATATTTCCATATAGGCCTAATATACTATATTTTCTTACAGAGTGATAGGAAATAAAACTCACAAAACTAAGAGTAAAGTACTAAAGACTGCTAGCTCTAACAAACATCTAGATCTACACATGAAAGCAGAATGCGTTTGGCCAGACATTATCATACATCGTCTTAGGTTTTACTGGTTGTCATTGCCGTTAATTTTGCGGGTTTTGAAAGCATCGCTCTGGCGGTAGGCGCTGAGTTTTGGTCTCGATGCCATCTTGGCGTAGTAGGCCTTGAGTACTGGGAAGTCATTCAGACAATCAGGGGAGAGCACAAGATGGTTGTCCAGGAGATCGAACAGGTTGTAATCCACGAAAGAAATCTGCACACACACACACACATCGGCACATTCACCAATAACCTTTCTTTTATTTTATTTTTTATTTTATTTTTTTTAAATCAAGCAACAATAGGATTAGATGAAGTTTCGAAAGGATAGGTGCTTGCTCGAGCGTTCCGGAGTGCTTTTAGCATAAATGAAACACTCATGATCAGAACTGGTTTAAGATCGCCAAAGATATTTGTGCCATGGTTGAGAAAGTAACTTTAATGTCTTGTGTCATTAGTTACTAACCTTGCCACCAACAGCAGCTCCAGTTTCGTTGGCATTGGATGCCTTCAGAAGATTCTGAAACAACCAAGCATGAGGATGTCTTGGACGTATCACTAGACCTTTATCGTAAAGGCAAACACAGCAGACAGCATAATCTGTAGCAAGCTTCTTTTCAACAGCGAGAGACACTTGTTATTGTGGACAAACCATAATACCCCGTCTTCGTTGTGCAGTTTTAGAGGAAAGAAAAGACTGCTAATTTAAATGGAAAGCAGCGAAAATTGTCCTGTCTCTTCTTTGATATTGTGTTCTTTATTTATTATAGTCAATGTCATACATTCCGCGATTTCTAAATGGTCCTGATTTGGCTCAGAAGAGCCCGCTGGACATAAAGCAATAACCATGTCTTTGCCAAAGATTAGAAGAAAATAACAAAGTACGCCCGCACGCACGCGCTCACACACAAATACACACACGCGCGCGCGCTCACACACAAATACACACACGCGCGCACGCACACACGTACTCATATTACACGCGCGCGCTCACACACAAATACACACACGCGCGAACGCACACACGTACTTATATTACACGCACGCGCGCGTTCATACACAAACACAATTCTGTACCTCAAATGGGCGTAGATTGTCAGGCAGTTTCTTGATATAGTCAGATTTGCCTTCATCCTGAAAAAAAACAACTCCCAAACAAATAAAAAATGAAAGCTCGTTGGAACTGAAACACATGTCTGCAGAGACACAACTACACACAATGATTCTGTGCATATGTTACCGGCAATATGTGAAATCCTGGTATTGTATAGAATGCCTAGGAAAAGTATCATGCCTATATACTTTTCATAGGCATTCTATTGAATGCCGGATTTTACACATTGCCGGTAACACATGTTATGCCGGATTCCACACATTGCCGGTAACACGTACACTATCGGAGGCCAGGTATATAGATCTTGATGAAAATTGCAGAGCTATGTGGAGAGAGAAAAAAAGACGAGATCGAAATCATATAGACAGAACCAAAGATGCGACGTTCTTTATCTCTGACCTATTTACCACACACAGACTATACAGAGGGACAGGCAGGAACAAAGTGCGTCTCTGTATGTTTGTGTGTTCGCATGTACGTGAAAGTCTTAACCTGGCTGCATGGAATTAAGCATACTGCTACTCTGTTTGACATCATACACAGTGAAAACTCACGTAGTTTTGGTAAATAAGTTTGACATAGGCGTTCCTCAGTTCCTCCACTCCGTCATTGAGTTGGTCAATTAGACTTGCTTCTTTGTCGTCTTTTCCGTAGAGACCTGGGCAAAACATTTATCAGAGGTTGATAGTTATTTATCTTTAACCGGCCCGTTTTGATTAAAAATATCGAAGGGAGCTTTCGTAGAACAATCGACCCCACCTTACCTAATCAATCCCGTAACCTAATCTGATCGTCGGTGAGGGAGGGAGGAGAAAGGGCATGAGTGACGATGTTGCGGACAGTCTTCTTCACCTCGGATGGTCCTCAGTCTATCTGACCAGCCCTGACATGTAGAGGGATGTCCACTATTTTACGTTCTAGGGCCAGCTCATTCTCTGTCTGCCTCTCCTTCCCTCCTCTATCGTACCTGCTGATCGCCTTTTTGCCAGGATGTCGTGTCGTATGACTGACATGGCAAAACTAATTCAAACTACTTCTTTTGATCGTGGCAAGCAGCGGCTCCTGGGGTCTAGCGAGGATTGCCACTAGGTTTGCGGAAAAATTCGGTTCTTTGTTTGTTCGGTCCAAGAAATGCCAATAAGGCGGTGAAAGCATTTGGTTTGGAATACTTGAATCTTCCGTTGCGCTCTGTTGTGGATGTACAGCAGCCACAGCAATACATATGACTACAGGATATCACACAACAACAAACTAGTGGGAGGTAGTGTTAAAACAATATCTATCAATACGTGTGACTACAGAATGTCACACAACAACAAACTAGTGGGAGGTAGTGTTAAAACAATATTTATCAAATAATCAATACGAGTGACTACAGGATATCACAAAACAACAAACTATTGGGAGGTAGTGTTAAAACAATATTTATCAACCAGTCCATCAATTAATCGTTCAATTTATTGTCCTTTCACAACAACGTGATATTGGACAATATATAATTCTAAACCCTAATATCAACGAACAAAACAGTAAAATTTACAGCAGTGAGTACAATTGAGTTGTCATTATTACTTGCACGTCATGTACAACGGCACTTGATAAAATTTCGTGAAGGTCACTTTCTACAAAAAGTATGCCTTTTTGTAAATACAAAGGTCTTAACATTGAACAATCTAGTTAATTTAAAGTTAAAACAATAACTTCATCAATTATTTTAAGATCTAACGAGTATACCGAATCTACTTCCTTAAAAAAATCAGCTTTTGTGTGCGTACAGATTTTGTAATGAACAGTAATAACAAATACAAAATGTGCGTTTGGATTGGTAGACTACAGTTCCAACCAGTCAAATGGGCAATGCAGACCAAACAATCAAAGTAACTAGTTCATGTCAAGATCAACATGGTGAAGGGTCAAAGACTGAAAACGTCCCTCGTGAAAGATTTAGATAGATTGTAGGTTTAAGGAATAGAACACCATCAATGAGACCCAAAGACTAAAACGTCCCCATAGAAGAACTGACAGATTGTATACACATGTATTTATGTAGTAAAGGACACATTGACGCTTTGATCCTTTCTCGGCAAGTTTGATATTGACATTTCTTTCTTGATCACCAACAGACCTATTTTTCGAGCGAGGTATCTGAGGATGGCGCAGGACTGGACCAGCATGAAGTCGCCGTCATACAGGGCTGGCACCTGACCAAAAGGCATCTTGGGCTTCCACACGCTGAGGAAGTTCTCCCATGGCATCACGTCCGTCTCCTCCCAATCCTGAGCCTGGTCAGTCAGCAGGGAGCGGATCGCCTCCCCACGACCTGGTGGTTAATTAAACGCATACATGTACACCCAGTGTTAAAGATCTATCCGGCCAATGCCTAATGGAACAAATCAAGTACACGTCTGATAGATGATGATGATTTATAATGATAATAATAATAATGATGATGATGATAATGATGATGATGATACGATTATGATGATGATGATGATACGATGATTTTGATGATGATGATGATAATAACTTCAATAGTACATTTCTCCCTGAAGTCCTGCTAGAACTCTGACTGTTCGAGTCAGCTAGTGTGGACAGGATACGAATGAGGTGGAGTGGCTTTTTTGTTGATTTCAAGTTGTCATTTAAGATCTTATCTGTAGTCTTGACAGAATTGGCATGATATGTATTATAGTCCTTGTTATTTTGTTCGTCGTCGTCATCATCATGATCATGATCATCATCATCATCATCTTCTTCTTCTTCTTCTTCTTCTTCTTCTTCTTCTTCTTCTTCTTCTTCTTCCTCATCCTCCTCCTCTTCTTCCTTATCATCATCAACATCATCATCATCATCATCATCATCATCATCATCATCATCATCATCATCATCATCATCATCATCACCATGTACCACCAGAATGTCACTGATTCTTTCTGCTCGGGCACCTGTAATTTTACCCTTAAATTTATTATTTCTATCACCTAGATACTTTCAAAACAAATAATTATTAAACATACGGTTTTACGGTTTTTATTTTCAGGACCTTAATTTTCAATACTTTAACCACGAAATGACTAATACTTTTAGGACTTTGGACGCTAAATATTAATCCGACGTTAATCCTTTTCTCTTCTTGCAATCGTATATCCGCATATCCCTTTTTCCATACCCGCGTGTTTTGACACACGTTTGAGTCAGTTTCTCCTGTCTATGGTTATGCAAAAAACCATGTTATTCACAACATATAATTCACCCTTTTTAAGTGCGTCCTATTAAACGCATTCACTTATATAATCGTCTCCTCTACGCCTCCCTGTGCTTCGTAAAGGTATTTGTGTTTTATAAACATGTTGAGTCATTTTCTCATTTCAACCGCAATCTTTCATAGAATATTTATTAAATCACTCTTTACATAGGTTCTTATGTTAAAGCTTCATAGAAATACTCATGCAGTGCCTCACCAGTCGTCCTCTTCAAGGGCTGGGTGGGAGTTTATCCACACGCGAGTCTTTGTACTCTTTTAACCCATTTGCACCCAAATTTTATTTTTTGATCAAAGTTATGTGAATGTGTAGCATTTAGCATACAAACAACATATCTGATCGTTATATTGAGGAAATATGTTGAAAAGGTGGGTTTATGAGAGTGTTTGTGGCGATCCCAAATATGGGATCGTGGGAGCAAGAGGGTAGGGGTTTTCACTTATGGGCACATCAAGAAGGCACACAAACAGATGTGTTTATTTGCACTTTATTTTTATCTGTTTCAAACATCACAAGTCCTCTGTGAAAGAAAAAGGTTTTGCCATAATAAAAAGTTAAAAATTACAAAAGACTAAATACCGAAATCTCCCAGAAATAGTGCAAAAGTAAGCCAGTGCAGCCTCAAATGAATCATTTTCAAAGAAATATTCCAACTTGGTACACAAACAGCTTCAACCTAGATAAATACAGATAATTTTACAAAAGAAAAAAATGCATGTGTGATACAAATAAAAAACCTGTCACAAAGTGCCAGCACGGTGAAGTGCCATCATCAAAGAAATCGGAAACAAATTCTGAAAGTCTACTAAATGCAATCTATAAATTTGTAAAAGGAACATAGATTATTCCAAACACGAATGGTTTGAATGAAGAGATAACATGCAATAACATCAGAACAGAATGTATTTCAGTCCTGTCATCAGCATCATTGTGTCATTTCACTGAGAATGAAAAATGGCAAAGCATCTGTCATGTACACCAACACGATATTTCATGCATGTGTGCTTCGTCTTCATGCCACAATAGGCACACTTGAGCTGGGTCGGTGAGGGCTGCACCAGGTGGTCAAGTCAGTCCAATCGGATGTTGTCTGGGACGCGCTTGTCAGGCTTGGGGAACCCTCTGGGGCGTCCTTGAGTAGAAACAGGAGCGCTGGTTCCGGCAAGGAGTGATCGAGCAATTGAACGACGAGTGGCCAGGAGGTCGTTGGTCATGTTCACTACATCACTCGACAGCCTCCGGAGGTACCAGGCTTGTTGGACACACAGGTCCACACAGTATGCAAAGATTGGTCACCACCACTTCTTTGATCTGATCGTCGTCCGATATTTCTCAAAATTCTGATCCTGAGATCTATTCCAGCCATGGTGCGTTTGTAGTGCCTTATGATGTTAGGCTGGCCAATGTTGACACGTCTCCCATCTGCTCTTGACCAACGCTTTGCTGACTGTATTGGTTTACACCAACGAAGTTGGAGACGGCATTGACAACATTTTGTAATTACAACTGACAACCACAGTTTCATGTTTGATGTCAGTAGAATAGTCAAAGATGCCTCTTGGGGCTTTCTCCATCTCCTTCATAGTCTTGATGGGACAATCTCCAGTGCGGTTTGAGCGAAGTGTTCCAGCTCACGCGATCTTCTTCTTGGTCAGGCATTCGACAAGGGCCAGGGAGGTAAATAAGTTGTCAAATGTGAGGTGGTAGGAGTCGCTGCCTTCTTCTTGAAGCTCTGAAATGAGGTCTACCACCTCGGAACCCCCCATTTGAAGTCCAGGATACTCAGTTTGTCGTCCTCGAGCTCCTTGGTAGGGATCAAACTGGACCACATAGCCCATTGGTTTAGCCAAGACCCACATCTTGAAGCCAAAACGAACAGGCTTGCCTCTGATGAATTGTTTAGCTCCATGCTTGCCGAAGTATGGGATCATTGACTCATCGATACTCAAGTTCTGGGTCTTCATGAATGTGAAGAACATCAGAAACTTCTCGTTGAGCAAGCTGACGAGAAGTCGGACTTTGCTGAACTTGTCACCAGCGTCTAGGTTGGCATTATCACTGAGATGTCGATATCTCATGAGCTCATCAAATCGATTTCTAGACATTGCAGCAGAGATAGCTTCATTGTGGACATCGGGGTCAAGATGGACAAAACTTCATGTACGTCATGAAAAAACACATAGGACAAATATTACGGTAAATTCTGGTAAAAAGACAACAGCAGAGAATGTTTTAGAATGTTGCTTATGTTCCCTAGCATTGTAAGAACCTGGAAATAGCATTAGAGCTAACGTTGAGCCACGCACTTATGAGTACATGAGAGATAACATACATAGAACACTAGAGTACTACACGTGAAAAACCCCTACCCTCTCGCTCCCGCGATCCCATATTTGGGATCGAACTTTGACCTTTAGCTACTTCAAAACTAAAAGCTTTACAGAAAAACTGAGAGACTTGATTTTAGATAATAGGCAGAACTGTAACTTTGCTTCATAAGGTGTTACAAAAATCCTAACTGGTAACATGCTATTAGCTTACCTTTTCTGTGTTGTCATGCTGCTGTTGAAATCTGGGGGGTGTCAATTTCAAAGTGACAGAAAGTCAAGTGTTAAAGGTCAGTCACTCCCTATTTACATTAGAACTTATCTGCTAGTCTCCCTTCAGCTGTCAAAACAATAGTGACCAGGAAAACCCAAACATAGTGATGACAGCACATTGGATGCACGTGATCCCATATATGGGATCGTGGTAGCAAATGGGTTAATGACAAGTGCAGCGCCCAGCGGCATTCACTGATTAAGATAGATTTCTTTGACAGTGAGGGTGAAAAACATGAATGCTGGGTCTTTGGGCGTAGTGACCCGTAGACGCTGCGCTGGTAATTTTCATGACAGTTATGAAAGGCTAAAACTTCAGACAGTTTACATATAAACTCTTTGCATTAAATAAAGTTGAGTTTTACTGTTAGTTTACAAACTCGATTAGCACTGGCTGCAGTGTGATGACACATGTACATACTTCTCACAGGCATGCGTGTTTACAGATTTAGGCTAATTTATAATACAGACAGCCACAGTACAAACTGTTTGCATTAACTCTTACTATCGACAAAGATGGTTTGGCGTTAATTTAAGCGTCCTTACATAGCTAATTTCCAGCCTAAGAGCTGCCTAAGGCGCTGGCCGATACAGGACCTAACTCAAACTGTCCGAGGTGCCCCTTGCAGCCTTTGTTTGCATAGTCTGACGCCCGGACAACTGAGCACGATCCTTAGTTACCGGCTATGGGGGATCGGAGAAAGGGTGTATTTGTGTAGTCGGCACTCACACGTCTAGGACATGAGGATTGTGGAAGTCCGTGTGATGGAATGTGAGCGTGCTCCTATTAAACCTCGGTTTATACTCTTTGGAAGGAGTAGGGGCGCAGTGTCTCAGGGTCATGTGATGGTGTTGCTGTTTTCTCCAGGAGGTAAAAGGGTTTGGAACCACTGCTTGTATGGGGCTGCAGTGTTATCGCTTAACATTCAATATTTGAATGGTTTGCCTTTGCATCCACCACTGTGCCAACTGCGCCGTTACTACACAAACCTTTTAGCACTGTCAGCAGTGTGATGATACCTGTACTCACCTCTCACAGGGAAGTAGACCAAGTTGTATTTTCCCACTGTAATTGAAAGGGAAAAAACCCACCGCCTTTTGTTAATAGTCTTCAAGTTAAACTTAAAGCATTCCAAACATAATAAATGTGTTCATTTATTTGTCAAGAGATAACTCTATAGAAACAGATCTCCTTTCTCCTCCCCTCTCCCTCACTTTCTCCTCCCCTCTCTCTTTCACTTCCATCGCATTCCACCTCCCTTCGTTTCCACAATATCGAATTCCACCTCTCTCTTGATCATAGTTAATTAATACTTAATTAATACTTATTACATATACAAGTAAATGCTTAGAATTGTTCTACCTAAGACTTCTGTCCTTCATTCTCTATTCCCGTTATATTCCCCAAAGTCAGTCTATTTATTTATTTATTTATTTATTTATTTCATCGGTCTTATAAAGCGCTTTTCCAGCTCAAGAGCTGCTCAAGGCGCTGGCCGATACAGGATTTAACTCAAGCCGCCCGAGGCGCCCACTTGCAGCCTTTGTGCGCAGAGTCTGACGCCCAGACATCCGGTCACAATCCTGGGGGACAGGATATGGGGAAGAAAGGACCTAGTACTCGCTATATGTATTTGTGAAGCCTTCACTCGCCCGTCTAGGACATGAGCGTCAGGATCTTTGAAGTCCGTGCGATGGCATGCGTGTTTAAACAGGTTTATTACACTATTTATGTGACAGTTTCAGTACACTATCATATAGATATAGAACAAGGTCAAGTACCATGCAATATATGCGTCTCTGCGCTCTTATTTCACGAGACACTTAGGCTATCAGTATCACTATGCACAAACATGTGAAAACAATAATGAATAACAATTCAGAACGCAAAATACATGTGAAAACAATAATGAATAACAATTCAGAACGCAAAATTACTTCTGCAAACACATGACTGATGTCGAATACAATCACCGTTGTTAGATATTACTGGACATTGAGTACACATGCACCTATGCAGTAGGTCAAGAGATTACAGACGCGTCTTAGGTTTTTAAGGGAAAGAAGCATGGTCTCATGTGCAAATGGGTATAACACAAATTAATTTGCTTTTGTGGAAAACATGACCGACAAAAAGACTCGCGTTAATGGTCGTGCTGCTGGCAAAGAGATAAATCATGGCGCGAATGAAAGCGCTTCTGCACTTGTATTGACCCAGTACATCCATACCCTTCATACCAATAACCTCCCATCCTGCCTGTATTTTAAGACAGACCACATCCTAGCAACAGAAATATGCCACATTCAGTGTCAAAACTTGAACTTCAAAATCACTTACTGTTTGTGTGTGTGATCAAATATTGTACGGTTTGTGGCGTAATGCCGTCTGGAATTTCAGCTGTGCAGTGGTGTCGGCGCCGGTCGCTGATGTAAAAACGAACCGCTACAGCAACGTCACGCAACCTTGTCAAGGCCCGCACAGGCGCCTGACATTATAATTATTGTCTGATTGAAGAAGAAGAATAAATTCAAGGGGCAAGATATAAAGTAAGGATTGGTGGTAGTAGTAGTAGTAGTAGTAGTAGTAGTAGTAGTAGTAGTAGTAGTAGTAGTAGTAGTAGTAGTAGTAGTAGTAGTAGTAGTAGTAGTAGTAGTAGTGGTAGTAGTAGTAGTAGTTGTTGTTGTTGTTGTTTGACAATTAGTGTACTTGGAAATTGCATTGTCGTCGTCGTCGCCACGTTAAAAGATGATGTAGGGGAGACCGGGGCAGGTCGGGCCATGGGGCAGGTCGGGCCACCTTAAAAATAACCGCCTACATCGTATTTTCCCGCCGTTTTCTTTCCATTCCTCGTTTTTGATCCAGTGGAACTACTGCAGGCGCCATTTTGAAAGCCAATGGTACACGTGCTTCACAGTTGTCTGGGGAAAGCAGCCTGGTTTTTCACTGTAAGTAACTTTTTGATGTCATTCTCCTACCCGAATAAAGGCTGAAGTCATTTCCAATTCAATTATTTATTTGCTGCAATGCATTAAAAAATCATTGAGCAGAAGGTATATCCTTAAATCTGCAGCTGAGTTTTATTGATATGTGAATAAAAGTTACAATTTTAAAATCATACAGTACGGGGCAGGTTGGGCCGGGGTAGGTTGGGCCACTGTCCCAACCTGCCCCGGGAGTGTCCCAACCTGCCCCAGGAGTGTCCCAACCTGCCCCTTAGTGTATCAGTGAGTAATCTTGTTCACTCTGTTTTCTTAATTTTAATTTGTACTTATGCATATTTCTCTTATTTTTTCACGAACAGATGGTGAGGACTTACAAGAAGAAGACAACACGAGGACAGGTCACCACAAGTGTCCGCCAAGATGCTGTAGACGCTGTTCTGAAAGGGCTGTCATTGCGTAAAGCTGCCGAATGCTTTCATATTCCAAAAGAGACCCTGAGACGTGCAGTTGACAAATCAAAAGAAGGCAAAGAAGTTAAGAGTTTTACCAAAAGCTATCCGAAAAATCGGCGGCAGAACCAGGCGTCTCGGCAAAACAAGAATCCTTACAGATACACCTGAAAAAGATGAAATTGCTGCCAAACAAGCCCGCAAAGGGAAACTTTCATCAGCTAAACAGGTAAAGCAGGCATCCTGCAAAAAAAGTCTGTTTGAACAGCGAGCAAAAGGAACAAAAACTACCAAAGCGCCTGAAAGAACTGTGCTGAAAGCAACTTACCATCAAGGCCAGAGTGTATTCTCCCCAGAAACTAGAGGCAGGCAATGCACAGCAGTTGCAGCAGCAGCTGTGGCATACTCAACTGTGAAAGATATCAGAGAGTGGAACAAATCTGATCTGGACTTGATCCTCACAACTGGGGATTCCTTCTATCGATACATTGACCATGAGCGTCCTGATACAGAAAATGGATATCTCCTAATATCAGACATTCCTGACCAGGCACAACTTTTCCACAGTAAGTTCTAATTAGACAGAATTCAGCCTGTCTTTGGACTAATCTCTCAAACCTACAACTCAGAGCTGTCATTCACTCTGAATGATGGAATTGGAAAAGTGTTTCAACAGAAATGCAGTGCTATCCTCATCATGAGAGACATGTCAGTGATGATTCACATCTGTAAGGAAGACAACACCTGCTTTCTTTTCGATTCTCATGCACGTGACAACAAAGGACTGCCAGCAGCTACTGGAAAAAGTGTCCTAATCAAATTCAGAGATTCATCAGATCTTGTTGAGTACCTGTATGAATTTGCTCATAAACTGGATGTTGGCAGCGTGATCCAATATGAAATTGTGGGAATGGAAGGGGTCTTCTTTGACAATTCGACGGGGACCCTCCCCAGTACTGCTGATGACGTGACCAGCGGTGTGCTACTCTCCACTACTGTTGATGACGTGACTAGCGGAGTGCCACTCTCCACTACTGCTGATGACGTGACCGGTGTTGTACCACTCTCCACTGCTGTTGATGACGTGACCAGCAGAGTGCCACTCTCCACTACTGCTGGTGACGTGGCCGGTGTTGTGCCTTTCTCCACTACTGCTGATGACGAGACCGATGTTGTGCCACTCTCCACTACTGCTGATGACGTGACCAGTGTTGTGCCACTCTCCACTACTGCTGATGACCAGATGGATAGAGCACCTGCTGATGACTCTCATCTCAAAGAAAAAGCTCTGTCAAAGACATGTCTGTGCATTTTTTGCCAAGAAAACTTCGAGCATTCCCGACCTGGAGATGTGTGGATACAATGTCTGACATGTCGAAATTGGTGTCATGAAGAGTGTGCTGATGTCGGCACAGGATGGTACTTCACTTGTGACCTGTGCAAATGACTTGAACTGTGTGATTGATTGTAGTGGGTAAGCCTTGCTCCGATGTTGTTCAAAGATGAATATATTCAGTTTGAATAACTTCTTTGATCATGTTAAACAGTATTATTTTGTACTTGTTTCACATTTCTGAATGACTTTTCAAGTGGTGACCCACACTTTACTGCCAACTAATTTTACCAGTTGCAGTATCGTTATTTTCTCATTGTTAATTGAGTTTTTAGTGAACACTGAGTTTGCAGAAGTTGTGACAGATGTTTCTAATTGTTTTATTTTATTTTTAATCATGAGTTCTTTCTTTTTGGAGGGAGAAGTTTATTGTGTCCCAACCTGCCCCAGGACCGGGGCAGGTTGGGACACTTTGAGCAGTCACTTTAACTATCAATTACCAGGAAATACTTGTTAATTTTAATGATTTTCTGGTTTTCTATTATTTCAGAGTATACAAGCTTTTGTTTCAAATCATTTTATGTATTATTTGTGTGATCATATTGGAGTGAGAGCAAGAATGGAAAAAAGTGTCCCAACCTGCCCCGGTCTCCCCTAATTGGCACTCGTTGCTGAAGCCGACCGCTAAAGCTTTCAATTTTAGGCGTCAGTTCTTCCTTTTTTTCTGTTTCACCAACAAAAAAATGTAATTTACTATAGGCTACACATTTTCGTGGTGGTGAAAGTTTTAGACTCAACCTGATTGATTAACAAGCACACAAACAAATGAATGTGTCCATTTATATCAAACCCGTACTTATGACAGATGTCATTATTTGGCTTAATTTTATTTATTTTACCGGTAGGGCGACACTCACTGTGAATTAGAAAAGGATCCGTGACGCTGATATGTGTGATCTTGCAGCTCTTTAAATGAACAGTAAGACTGAAAAACGGTCGGGCAGGCAGAAATTAAGTAAGAAAGTCAGACACAAAGCTGGGTTAAACGAGGGCGAGAGAATAAGGAAAATGAGAAGCTATGACGAAATAATTAAATTCGATCATGCGGGCACATTAACAAATTAAAGAAATACATTTATTAAAATAAAAGTAGACTGAACCAAGAATTAACTGTGATTATGCATGTTTCACCTTGCAATGTCTCATTTCTTGTAGAGATATATTGAATGAAACGTGACTGGAAATATTTCTCTACTTTGAGCGTGACATATGCCTATGACGGTGGTGCCTATTATATATACCGAGTAGCTGCTGCAAAAATAAAAATATTTAAGTTTACATCAACACTTGACCACAAAAGTAATTAAAATAGATCCAGAATTTGAACAAGAATCGGATCCAGTGTAAGAATGGAGCACACAGTAGACAATGAGAGAGAGAGAGAGAGAGAGATAAGATAAGATAAGATAACAATTTTATTTTGCAAGGGTAAAAGAATAAGCGCTGGATGCACTTTTTTACATCTTGCCCTTGGGGCTTTAACAATAACTATTAAATACAACTCAAGGTTATAACATTCACATCATGGAACAATAACAAATAAACAAAGTCATCATTAGATAAAATCCTTTTCAAACAATTGAAATCAAATTAATGTTGTTAATCTCAATCAACAACATTAACAATTAATGTGTATTTAATTTTTAATGTGTTTTAGGAGACGTGTTCGAAATGATGTAAATTTAGATGCTGGAGTGCGGAGATCTTCAGGAAAGTTATTCCACAAAATGGAACCGGAATAAGCTAGACTAGTTTTGTAGAGATCAATTCTTGGAATTGGAACATTTAATTTTGTGGACGATCTGGCAGTTTTTTTTGAAAAAAGAGAAGAAAGATAGGAAGGTGCATTGCCAGAAAGGACCTTGTGCATGAAAACGCCTTTATTAAATTTTAGTCTGTCGGTAAGGGGTAGAATATTGATCCGTTTATAGTCATCTGGAGAGATTTTTTGTTTCAGCAAAATTTGTTTAATTGCACGTTTGTGAATTCTAATTAAAGGTTTCATTGCATTGCCACTGGCAGAATCCCAAATAGTAGAAGAATAATCAATAAATGATTGAATATGACCGGAGTAAAATAGTTTACGAGAATGTAAATTTAATAAATGCTTTATCCTTGACAATTGGTAAGTCTTTTTAGAAATAGTTTTACTAATATTTGAAATATGTTTTACCCAGGACAAATTATTGTCTATAGTTACTCCAAGTAGTTTATGACACTGTACTTCAGCAATTATTGTATTGCCAATTTTTAATGGAAGAAGTTTTATTGATACATTTTGTCTTTTCTGTCTTGTTGTAATTAGCATGGATTTTGTTTTGTCTGGATTGAGGGCCACGTGGTTGTATTCAGTCCATTCCTGTAGTTCACTAGCCCCTTTTTGTAATGAGGAGGAGAGTTTATTCAAGAGAGAGAGAGAGAGAGAGAGAGAGAGAGAGGGAGGGAGGGAGGGAGGGAGAGACAGAGAGAGAGAGAGAGAGAGAGAGAGAGAGAGAGAGAGAGAGAGAGAGAAAGAGAATTAACCACCGTCATAGGCATATAATTACGCTGAAAGTAAAGAAACATTTCCAGTCATTCGTCGTTTTATTCAATATATCTCTACTAGAAATGAGACAGTGCAAGGTGAAACATGCATAATATGGAAGACACGCAGGCCTTTACTACAATGATCGGCTTAATTAAGCGACCGAAAGTCTAATTAATTAAAACGCTGTCTTCACATGGACTGCACAGGGAAAACAACGCTTTTCAATATCATTTATTACACGGGCCTGCCATTTAGACAGTCATCCAATGCACAGTTATTTTAATTGGCCTGTTTGCACTCATGGCGAAACTCCCCTTCTCTGCCCCAACGCGCACACACGTATAATTACACACACACATACACACTCACACATACACACACACGCACACACGCGCGTACACACACACGCACTCACGGACTCACGGACTCACTTCTATATCGATGAAAATATATGTAAGGCATTAAATGGATCGCAAGTTCAACAACATTACTAACACACGTAGGTCTATACCTACCAAATGCAAAGCAGGTCGTATGTAATAATTTGTATACCATAAATTACTGGTACTGAGATATGTCTATTTCTAAGTTCGAATGTGTAAATTGTAATCTTTCACACTCATGCTCGGTCGGGCTCATGTCACTCCACTAGTCAAGTTAATTACGCACACACACAATTAAGTGCGCGCGCGCACACACACACACAAACACACACTGCTATCGTCATTGTTTCATATAGGTCGAGTGTAGAAACACTGCTGCTTAACATGTTTAAATTTGATATTTATCTATTGTTGATTTGTTTCTCCTGTAATCCATAATAGTTTTAACAAATACATTGATAACATCGCTCACTACCGCAGAAAAATGACTGTATTAAACTGAACTAGCATAACATCATTTTATGCTAATTACGCCAATTATACTACTACTACTACTACTACTACTACTACTACTACTACTACTACTACTACTACTACTACTACTACTAAGAAGAAGAAGATACTACTACTACTACTACTACTACTAAGAAGAAGAAGAAGAAGAAGAAGAAGAAGAAGAAGAAGAAGAAGAAGAAGATCGCGTATTGCTTTTATTTATGCGGCTTTAAAAAAAAAAAGCTGGATAGTGTGCGATTTAATAAGGATAATCGAATAATTCATGTAATTAATCATAGTCTAGATAAAGGCTACAATGATTGACCGCCCTGCTGGTAATTATTGTTAATGTTTATTAGTATTCCGTATTGTAATCCGACGATTCGTGTTCATAAAAGCAAACTATCACATTTCATTTTTGCTCTAGACGCGATTCCAAAACAACAAACGACCAGTCTAGTCCTTAGTATAAAGCGTTATCTTTTTACAACAGATCTGTTAATGTGCCTGTGTTGTCGATATCTTTCTTTGTATTGATTTATAACACGTCGAGTATGTTATGTAGGCTACACAAGTAGGCTAATATTTTAATTTAGTCGATGATAGCAACGAATTACAACTGCGTTCTGTGAGTTATAGTTTATAGTTATTTTTAATAGGCAGCGTACAAGTGAGAAAATAAATGCAAATAATTATAATCTAATACACACATTTTGATTCTGTTTTCAGAAATACCACAGACGTTGCATGGATAACAAACAGTATGTTATCTTCATCTAGTTGTCGTAGAGGATTAATTGGTATAAGCTTGGTATAAGAGAAAAAGCGGACTATATGCCGCATTATTCATGTATGTTTAAATTCAGCAGGATAGATTTTACAGCTAGCCCGTCATTTTCTTAGCATAAAATGTTGCTGAAGTCTTTGGCGTTGGTCGTTGTTTAATTATATTTTTGAGAAAAAAATGTTTTCCTCTCGAGGGATGTGGTGGGCGGGGAGGGAGGAGGGATCATGTCAGTGGGGTTCTTGATCAAGGGAGACAAGAGTGGGTAGGTCCGCTAAGCGTTCCCTCTCCCTCTCTCCCTTGAGGAAAGGTTCGTAAAGTTCGAAAAATCCGGACGACGTTCCCTCACTCGTCCCGCCATTTCCGTTTCCTGTCCTGCGCTTGTTGAAAGTTTTGTCTTTCAGTTTCGCGCCGGATCTAACACAGGAGTTAAATCTTTTAGTCTGTACAGTACGGGTGACAGTTTTCTCCCCTGTAGCATTGTGAGAGGGATTGGGGGGGTTTTGTGGAGGACGAAGGGGGGTGTGTGGGTGATGCGTGGAGAAATGAGGGGACGTCTTACTCTTGCCGCGGGCCGATATGACGTTCTTATCAGCCGGGGTTAGGTCGACCAGACTGACGTGTTGCAAAGCGCCTGGCCCAACTCCAGTGACGGGAGATGTCGGGCGTTTGGCGAAAGGCGATACCAGGCTGTCGTTGTCCTCGCTTTCCGTGTCGTTGGCGGTCGGCAGACGCGGCAGAAACAGGTGCAGCTGTGACGGCTGTTGAGGAGGACAAAACCGCCTCAGCCGCTCGGTGGAACCATTATCACCGACATCGTTCCCACTGTCTTCCACGTCGTCAGTTAGTGTGTGTGACGATGGACCACGACGTCCCTCATTGCCCGACGGTTCGATGAGGCTGTCTAAAAGGACATTGTTCACTTCCCAGGCTCCCCACCCTTGGGACAGGTCAGTGTTGTCACTTATCTCAGGCTTACAGCAGTCCTCATCCAGCTCACCGTGTTTGTCGTGACTCTGATGGTGATTGTGATTAGAACGGCGCGAGGCTGGCTGGCCGTGGTGGCTGCAGTGATGTTGGCGGTGCTGTCCGTCAAGGGACGCGTGGCGGTAACGGCGGTGGCTGTGGTCGTCGTGACTTCTCCGTACCCAGGCTTTGCTGATTCGCTGTTGTGCGAGGTGGCATCTATCGCCAGAGGGGATGCGTGAGATCCAGTTTTGGAGCTGGTGTGGGCACGGTTGACTCTCCCCTCTGGGGTGGCTACAATTTCTGTCACCATCTTCTTTATCGTCCCTGATAGACACCACTGATGGCAAGCGGATAGCGTTATCTCCACAACCACCATTCACAGGGGACGTTCGCCCTGCCAAGACACACAGATGACACGTGGGATAGTCCTGAAGGTCGAGGTCTTCTGACAACACCTGCAGTTTTTCTACCACTTCCACAAGACGTTTGAAGGTCGGAGACTTGCTTCGTCTGTGGAATCCGTATTTGGACGGCTGTAACGTCTTCTGACTAGCCGTCACACTGTCCTTCTGCCCCAAACGTGTCTGTACCCTGTGAGTCAGTTCGGAGGACCTGACCTGTCCAGACGCCGATAGAAACTTGATGGGGATTTCAAGCTTCTTGACGTTACTTGCTCCTGCTTCGGTATGGCTCCCTGACTGTTCGTCGATAGAACGGCGCACCGTCATTTGCGGTTTGGACGCGACACGAGCTGAGAGGTGGTGGTTATATTTGTGAAAGCGCTCAAAGGACGGCAGAGAGTTTTTAACTGACCCAGAACTGTTCAGCCTCCCCTCACCTGCCAGGGTAGTAGTAGTGGAGTCAAAGGCAGGGAGAGAGGTGGACACGGCGGCTGAGTTGGAGGATTGGCAGGAGTGATTGCTGGATCTACGATCCGACGATTCGGGGGGCAGGGCGACAACGCCTGATGACTCTGGCCAAGATAGGCTACTGAGCTGTCCATCTTTCTGCACACCGTCGACATGGCCTTGCTCGCAGCGTGTGGCAGCTTTGAAGGCGCGAGAGTTGACTGGCAGGGCCGTGGAGGTGGCTGCGTCATGGCTAGGGTTATAGGACAGACGTACAGGGCTGTAGTCTACAGGCAACACTCTGTCTGCAGACCTCGTCACTGCTGCCCGCAGTCTGAAAACACATTCAACATGATTACTAGCAAATTGACAAATTACTTACCTCATTATTCTACCAGGTTGTCAGTCATTAGTTTTTTTCAGTCAACCAACCAGCTGAACAAATCATTGAATAAAGACAGACCGACTTCTTTCCAACCATTCTCTTCATCTTCTAGGGTTCGCATCTAATAAGGCTTTTAAGTCAAGGTGTTTTCATTACCTCCTCAAGCAAGATTACTTACTCCATGCGCTCTGCACAAACTTTTTATCCTCCCATTGAACGAAACCAGCGGATCAATCTGTAATTTAATAAAGGAGGGAAGGTTGGACTTGTTTCAAACATGTGTGAAGACGGAGCCCAGTATACTATGGATCACAACCGCTTTACACGCCTTGTAAAGAACTTAATACACGGATTCTTTGGGCTTGAGTCAATTTAAAAGCTTTTAACAAAAAAGTGAAAATAGTTTCGTGGCTTAGTAATCATTAGACCAGTCCTTTGTTGATACAACAGTTGCACAGCCATACTTAGACTAAGACAAACACAAGTATGGGTCTAAATCTGGGACAAAGCCATCGATTACAGCGCTTTGGAACTAGGATAACTGCTTATCACCGCTCCATGCACCTCAACATTAGAATAAACTTCGCTCTAGAGTTTAAACTGAGTCATATTGCGCGCGCGTGTGTGTGAGGGGGGTGGGGGGAAGAGGGAATAGAAAAAGCCTAATTCACGATAACAGATGCTTAACTGCTTAGGCTTATTATATATCCATAATTTTGTGTGATTAATATTTGCAAAATGTGAATCTAAACGTCATGCCCAAGTGTTCAAAAGACAGTAAATGGCTTATCTCTCTTAGAATACAGGCGCAGGCGCATATAAACAGACGCACGCAGCAGCGGAGCGTGACCAACAAGGCCTAATGCATTGCTGTTGATTATATCCAGGGGAAATAATTATGAGTCTGTAGTCTGAAGTGACGCTCAATGACAGCTTTAGGATCCCCTCTGCTGTCAAAGCCCGTGACGTTATCAGGTCTCCCATGACTTTTTAAGGTGCTTGCATGCTCATCGGAGAGCTTTCATCGTACCTCAATAATATGCATTTATGAGCCTTTCTACGATTATACTATCTAGTGTAAATGTTGTTTTTTTAAAATACTTCAGATTCACTATTTTGTTCTGAACAAGATTAGGATTAAGATTAAGGATTAATCCGCTTGTCAGGCTGTGATAGTTTCGCATTGTTCCAAAGTGTTACCACCTTCTAAAACTTCCTTCTTACTCCAGCTCTATTTAGTGCAGGGGCCTGTTAGATAATGCAATCGCCACCTAAACTGTTTATCAGCTAAAGACCATAACCATGCAGTACACAACAGGAACAAAGTTGCCAAATGGAGTCACATCTGTTAAACATATGATTTAATCTGGCATTCTTTCGTTTTCTGATGTCTTTATATCAGTACAACTTATGTTAATCTGATGAATAAAAATTGATACTTTTAACAACCACGACGTCTTTTTTCCACAACATTTAATTTTTTAAAAACTTCCTTCAAATTCAATAACATTTTAGCCCGATTGAATTTGAAGGAAGTTTTTAAATCTTAATGGCAAGGATTATTTACGATTCATTCTTTATACTACAGCATCACAGTCTTTATCCCCAGTTGAGGTGCCGGGGTTTTTATGTATAAATAGTATCCCCACTTTGTGGAAATGTAGTACTTTAAATTACCAATGTTTCTGTCATTCTCATTTATCCTTTCTCGTTCAGGGCTATGAGCCTCTTGCCATCTATATATATAAATTGCTTAGCCGGAAGTCCTTCTTCGCCTCTACTATAAAGTTTGTCTCCTATGGACGCTGATCTGGGCAGGTGCTGGAGGCCGCTGATCGGCCTGCTGTGTGCTCAAAACCCACCAAATCGTTATAGCCGACATTTCCTTACCGAACATGTAACCGTTTCTGAGATAAATAAATAAACAAAATGTCCTCAAACTGCAATAGCCTCATTCCGCGCGCTTCCATTAAAAATCAAATTGAGGTTTCAGCATGTTTTCCCATATAGACCAAAAAATTTATTGTTTTTGTACGAAGCATTGATAGCTCAGTTGGTAACACTTTTGCCTACTGTTTAGGGCGACCCAAGTTCGAATCCGACGCGGGCCATATTTTTTTTAATGTTTTTTTTTCCCCACTACAATATGGATATTTTTCTTTTTAATTTAGGCTTTTTACCTTTATTATTATTATTATTATTATTATTATTATTATTATTATTATTATTATTATTTATAATATTATATCTTATATCAAATTTTCTTTTAAAACCTTGGTGTTTATGATTTCTATTTGTATTAGTCTGTATTCAATATTATTATTATTATTATTATTTATTTATTTTTTTTTATTATTATTATTATTATTATTATTATTATTATTATTATTATTATTATTATTATTTTTATTATTATTATTATTATTATTATTATTATTATTATTATTATTATTATTATTATTATTATTATTTATAAACTAATAATAATAATAATTATTATTCTTATAATTATAATATCTTATATCCAATTTTATTTTAAAACCTTGGTGTTTTTAATGATTTCTATTTGTATTATTCAATATTATTATTATTATTATTATTATTATTATTATTATTATTATTATTATTATTATTATTATTATTTTTATTATTATTATTATTATTATTATTATTATTATTATTATTATTATTATTATTATTATTATCAAGGATCGGGATGGGGTGGTACGTGTAGGTAAAAGGGGGATACGGGTAGGTTTAAAGGGGCATGGGTAGGCATAACGGGGATACGGGTATATATAAGGGGGTATGGTGATGGTCGATTCATTTCATCCATACCTGCAAAAAAAAACGATCAACGGGGAAGTATCAAGGAGGGTACAGGTAGGTTACAAGGGGGGTACGAAAGGTATCAAGGGGTTATGGGGAGGTATCAAGTGGGTTCGGGGAGGTATCAAGGGGGTATGATGAGGCATCATGGGGGGAAGACGGGGAGATATCAGAGGGGGGGGGGTATGGTGAGTTATCATGGGGGATATGGGGAGGTATCATCGTCCAAATGAAACTCGCAGACAACAGTTGTCTCTCTGTCTACATTTTAAACAGCAACCTGTGTACCCTGGCTTGCCAGGGTACAAAAACCACTAGTTTTGTATATATTTAAATCATGTTATGTGAAATAAAAGAACAAAGTTCCAAAGTTCGAAGTTCCTAATCTGTTCTATCAATCCACTATCTTCTTCGCTAGACCAGTCACCTATCTTTTTTCTTGAAAAACTTTCCCAAAACTGTTCGTTTGTGCATGAGGTCTGTTGGGTCAGCTTGGGGATATTGAACACTTTCTCTGCTAAATGGTCAATAGGGCTTTCTGTGGTATTATATTATTTAGCAATTTAGACATTTTATATGTATGTGTTTTGTTAATATTTTATAATGATGTTAATATTTTATTTTGTTTTTGTAATTGGGGGTTCGATAAATTAGAGTACAGATGAATGGGATGCCTTTATTGTAAAGTGACCGGCTGGTGGAGTGCCTTCAATTTTACCATTAGGGTTGTTTCAGCAGATCTTTTATTCTGATCGGGGGCGAGTCCTCTTTCAACCAAATTGTGGTCCTGATTTGGCTCTTTGCAGTCAGCTGGACTCTATTTTTAAAAAAAATGACTATGTTTTTTGTTTTTGTTTTTTTTTTCATATAACTGTATTTTTATTCGGGCTATTTCGTGCCCTTTCAAAATTATACTTTTATCCGGGCTCTTTCGTGCCTTGTCATATGCATTGCGTATTCGCACAGCTTTAGTCTTGTCATTTGATTGTTAAATCTTCATTGTGTCCCTTCTCCTACATATTCTCCGTTATAATTATAAAGTAATGTGAAGACTATAACACAAATAATGTAGATACGATCAAGGTTTGAACTCGCAACCTTCCAAACCAACAGAACCATTAAAAGCACCGAAAGCAAATTTTATTTGTCAGGTTTTTTTTTTTTTTTTTTGTTCTTTGGGGGTTTTTTGGGAGGGGGTGGGGTGGGGGTGAGTGGTGGTGGTGGTGGGGTGACGAGGTTGGGTGGGGTTGAGTACCCTACATTTTGGATCGTTGGGGAGAAGGGCAAGAGAGTCACAACTTTCCTCACGGCCAGTTTTATGTGCGACAGTGCCCGTCATTTTCCTCTGCAGTTTCTTAGCTTCTTCCCTTCTAACCACATGCAATTTTCACTACGTTAATTAAAACACTAGTAGCTTAATAAGAATGAAAAATACGAAAAAATAAAAACATGCAATGTTGATTCTATAGTAATCAAAACCAAGTAAACTGAACCTATAGAATCAACGCTTTGGTTCTTTTTTAATTAAAACTAGGCTATGTGCGCTGTACAAAACTAAACCCGTAACGCTGGAGTCCTCTGCTAATTAAAACAAAGTACTCTGAATCTAAAATCTCAACGCTGGGATTCTCTGTTAATTAAAACGAAGCACGCTACATAAAACTAAATCTCAACGTTGGAGTCCTTTGCTAATTAAAACCAAGTAAACTGAAACTAGAATCTCAAAGCTGCATGAGTTTCTATAGTAGCTGAACGTAACTGGTAGCAGAACAAATAAATAAATAAATCATTGCATGAATCGAAGTTGGCGCTGAAGTGTAAGAACATTAATTATTCACTAGGCATCATTTGTGGAACCTTACAGTGGACAGCCGTGCATTTCATTGACTTCACCAGGCTTAAACGACACAAATTCTCCACCTCTCTTTTCTCAATGGCTAAACTCCTTTCTATTTTATTCCAGCGAGGAGGGAGGAGAAGGAGGAGGAAGAAAAATAGACATATCACGTTTGATAAATCAGCCTAACCTGTCATGACAGTATTTTTTTTTTCTTTGACAGTGTTGTGACTTGACGTTATACTTACGAAGCAATAGAAAACCACGGAATGATAGGTCCCTATCCAAACTTTCTGAGAAGAAAATATAATCAAACTCGGCAGCGAATATATATATATATATATATATATATATATATATATATATATATATATATATATATAGAGAGAGAGAGAGAGAGAGAGAGAGAGAGAGAGAGAGAGAGAGAGAGAGAGAGAGAGAGAGAGATAGATAGATAGATAGAGAGAGAGAGAGAGAGAGGGGGGGGGGTAAGGTTAGATTAGATTGGATTGGATAAGATAAGATAGATAGATATTCTTGAAATAATGACAGTTTTTTTTCACACACACACCCCCAAAAATAAAAATAATAATAAGAATAATAATAATAGAACATTAAAAAATGTTTTAAAATAAATAAATAAAATAATATACAATAAAAGTAATAAAATGTTATTATAAAATAAGTGTTACTTTCCGTGCGAATATCTGAATATGCCAACACACTGTGGAGGATTTCCGTTTGTACACATCTTTTTCACGTTTGCAGTTTTTCTTCCATCTCTTCCCATTTCTGTTTTTATTTCACTCCACTCTCAATAAGGTCTAAACAATGGACGTTTAAAACAGAACGATGCCTTCAGCAGCACAGCAAGTTTGTTCACTTTTTCTTTCAATGTAGCCGCATAACCTATGGCGTCTTCCATTAACCTTGTATATTAGAAAAACAGGTAGAACGTTTGAAGAAGGTGAAGCACACCAGGTTAAAGGTTCCTCTATACATGTATTTTGCGGAAAAAAAATTCGCCAGGAGTTACAAGCCAACTGGTATATTATAATTAGCCTATTGGTATGCTCTATTAACCTTGTAAATTATAATTGCTGATTTGGTTCACCTAAGTTTTCCATCTGAATTTTGAAGCAAAGTCTATTCATATATATTCCATCCAATCAAAACAAAACAAACACAAATTGACATAAATTTGTTCCGATTAGAATTTGAATCAGTGCTTTTATCGCAGTTTTCTTTGCAATTTTTATGAAACAAACAAAAAAATAACCAGACATCAAGATGTTGCTGGTGATTTGGCAGGTACATTTTGCGGGAGATTTCGTAGCCACATAATTTTGATAATAATGAGCCAAATTTCATTTCGGTACATCTCGTCATTAATTACACTGTAATTCCGCAATAATGAACATGTTTAGTTCGTAATTAATTCACAACTAGTGAAGCACATTCCACAGTTTAGGAGTTTATCAAAGTCAAACATTATTGTAGCTATAAAGACCTGAATGCTTATTACTACTGCAGCTATCTGTCTTAAAGGTAAGACTACTTAACTTCTGCGTTTTAGCTTGAACAACTATTTGTTTCCTTCTAAGAAATAAGAAAGAGGTTAGACAATAGTGGTAGTGTTGTAGTAAACAAAGCACAACTGTTGATTGTGGGAACTTGACTATAATACACTAGGCAGTTGGTTTGGCATAAAG
Organism: Oncomelania hupensis; assembly: GCA_036898135.1. Lineage (NCBI taxonomy): Eukaryota > Metazoa > Mollusca > Gastropoda > Littorinimorpha > Pomatiopsidae > Oncomelania > Oncomelania hupensis. The sequence continues at coordinate 27,273,299 of CM072515.1, forward strand.
CACTACGTTTTACATCCTTCCAACTACTTTTAATCCCTAGAGCAGGGCTTCTGAAATGCACTAGCCCGCTCGCCAATGGCTAGTTAAAATTGCCACGGGCTAGTTAAAGTTCAAAGTCTACTAGCCCGGCGGGCTAGTTGATTTTCTCTCTTCAGTTTGTTAATCCCCGATGAAAATAAAAACATCGGCTTGATTACGAACCGTTTAAACTGCACAGCTCTACACGTGTGCGTTTCGCCAAGAACGATCAGTGAAGAGGGACCGTATGGGTGATGATTCATTTCATATCATTCGATAATAAGCGCATCAGGAAGAGAGGAGAAAAATATCCCTTACTGTGCCTCATTTCCTGAATTACTTGCAAGCCAAATAATACTCTGTATGATTGGCTCGTAGTGCGTAATATTGATCGATATGAACCAATCAGAGAAGGCTTTAAATGATCGCTCAGCTTAGTTTGTTAGCGCTTTTGGTTTAGCTATGGTAGTATGGATCGATTTGTAAAAAGAATTGGTTCAACTTCTGCCGAATCCGATACACCGGCTAAAAAAGCAAAACAATCGCATCAGAAAAAAATCGAAAAGGATAGATTCTATGATAAAAATGAAAGAAAGCGCGAATTTAAAGACGAATGGTACTTTGATCACGAAGGCAAAAAGCGAACGTGGCTCCACTACGATGGCTCCAAAATGTTTTGTACGCCGTGTAGACAGTACCAGAAACCAAAAGAAGGAAAAAATTTTATTATTTTTGCTGTTGAATACATGCAATTCCAAGTAAATTTTTAAGTTGTTTAGTTCTTTGACAGGGAACCTCTCTCTCTCTCTCTCTCTCTCTCTCTCTCTCTCTCTCTCTCTCTCTCTCTCTCTCTCTCCACCTCCACTCTCTCTCCACCTCCACATGTTACGCTTCTATTCCAAAATTAGTTGAGCAGGCGATTTTGACAGCTGTTTACACGGAAATGATTGTGTTTAGATAGTAATAGATTGCAAATGCATGATTTATTTTTTTTTTATTTATGCTTCCTAGCAAGCACATCCCTAGCACTCCATTTTACAGCTTATTTAATGCTTCACCATTTCAGCAGGGCTAGTCAAAATTCTTGCGGGCTAGTAACTTTTCTAAATAACTAGCCCGGCGGGCTAGTTGAAAAAAAAAGTCTTTCAGAAGCCCTGCTAGAGGAAAGAAAAAAGACAGAGTTAAGAAAAGAAATGAAGTGTTCATAACTAGGAAAAAAGACGGAAAGAAAGAGATGCAAAAATTTTCTTCTCCAGCAAACATACATGAGGAATTTCGGGTTCTTTCTATGTATTCAGAACTAGTGATATCGCTTTCATCTTAAACCATTGAATAATAAGGCACAGGACTGGTCTTTTGTAACAGATTCATACTGATTACACTCTGCATGACTTAATTTACTACTCCTGTATTATTGTTTCGATGGCTGAACTACATTGGGACGTAGAGTTACTGTCGAGCTGTCGTTAAAGCAAAGATTATAAACTACACTGCACTGTGTTTGTGCCTTACGAGATTTAAATGTTCGATCACAATCAGTACAGGAGAACCCTATGGCCTTGTGGTTATACAGGGTACAAAGGTGTCAACATGAAAGATAGTAGCTTAAATTGGAATAAATTATTTGATTTTAACAGTGAAACAATACCTTTGTCTGGCAGATCGACGCCTGCTGAAGTAGAGCTCTGTGTCTTGCCGTGTCGGGCCTAAAATGGGAAACCGTTTTCCCCTCTCCCCACTCCCGGACGGCGGTGCTGACAGCGACGACGACACTAGCATCTGCCCATCTCTGCTGCTAGGAGGGGTTGCGGCAGGGTGTCGGAGAGCAGTGGGCAGGGGAATAGAGGTGACGTTGGGATGACCGTTGGTGACGAGCGGCAGACGATCCTCTGTTGTCAGCGGGTATGTCGCCATGTCCCCCGCCTTCCACCCTGTCCTGTGGTGGCGCACCACCGCCGTTGGCATCTTCATCTGACGTCATAGACCACGTGACGTCACGTACTCAGGTCCTGGCGACGTCAGAAGTTCGGTGGTGTGGATTTCAAGAAGGAATTACGGATCTGGGATTCCCCATTGTAATCTTTCCAGTCACGGTAGCACGGGGCAGTAACAGTCTATTAATTAATATCAAATTCTTTGCTTTTGCCATTACCCTCATTCCTATATAGCTGCTGTAGATTTGAGTTTTTACAAAATACCATTTTAAGCACAACACAGTTTGATATGGGACTACCAACATACTCCCACTTGCTGCAAGTATGGGCCCCTCTATTGTGGTCAGACTGCATCCTTGAAGTTCCACGAGGCCTGTAAGTTGAACGTACGGGTCACCAAGACATTAGAGATTGAAGCGTAATTCTGGTGTCTTCTTTGGATGAAAAGAATTTACAGCAGCATAGCCTAAGACTAGTTATAGCCCACCATTGCAGTTGAAGGCTGTCTTGGGTATGACAGTCACGGAGACTGACAACATAAAAGACTCCATTAAACCAGCAGACACTTGGTAGGACACTCGTTGCGCCGTGTGACGGTGCCAGCATCATGTCGTGTAACTGAAGCAGAAATGAGAAACAAATAATAATACGCACACACAGGGCCTAACAATGAAGAGAATGATGTAGTTTGGAGTAAAGCAAAAGCAAAAAAAAATTTGTCGTGGACTCGTACGACTCACTCGTCAAGATCTCCCAACTCGGTATTGAATTTTTCACCAGAACACTTTCGTAGGTGTGTGTCGTCTAAACCTCTTATATTTCCACCTACCTAAGAGCTATAAAGGAAAGCAAGTTGTGTAAATTGTGTGATTACCACTCATTTAATGCTATCATCCGCAATTCAGATGACCTCTAGAGAATTTAGAGAAGTGCGAGGTCATTTTCATTTATTTAATTTAAGGTCTGTACACAGTGATTTTAGACCAACAACAACATTTAAAAAAAATAATTAATTACAAAGATTTGACATTAACATTGTAACAATTTCACCAGCTTGAACTCCTACTTAAAACTTACAAAATTCTGGACATCAAACGTATTCTTTCTTACATGTGAAGGTACTACCAAAATATTTTTCTATTGTGCTGTGAAAGCAGGCGAAAAGCGCGGCTATATTTTGAATTTTCAGTAAACCTAACGCAATAGTTGGCATGGATGGTTTGCGACTGTCGTGGTATCCATAGAGAGAGGGTGGGACTAGGAATGGAAACCTGGAAGGAGTGGGGAAAAGGAGATGGGAAAGGGCTACCTAATTTGCGTAACTATTGCTGTGATAAAACTGACAACATTGGCCATAAACAATGCTTAAAACCGTAAAACAATGCATTAACTATCAGTATTTGTTTATTATAATCTACTTTTTAAACCAATGCCACTGATGACATGTTTTTAAAACGCTGTGTTGTGAGATTCTTGATGTTGTTGATTGACATTTGAGCAATTGAATTATAGAGGCTTAGCACCAGTGTAAAAAGAAAGCAAATGAAACATTATTGCTGAACTGATGGCAAGTGATATTCTAAACATGATTTGCTAAGCGAAAGCACGAGTAAACGGTGCAGCCAAAATCAATGTAACCAGAAAAAAAAATACCATGACTACATTACTATACTGTGCTCTCTGTCTAATTCTGAATAATATGTTCGATTCTCGGTTGTTGTTTTTTTAAAGTGTTTTCTCTCTTAACAGATTCGGTTCTCTCTCTCTCTCTCTCTCTCTCTCTCTCTCTCTCTCTCTCTCTCTCTCTCTCTCTCTCTCTCTCTCTTTATCTGTCTCTCTCGCTCTTTCTCCCTGTCTCTCTCTGCCTCTCTGTCTCTCTCTCTCTCTCTCTCTCTCGGTCTTTCTCTGCCTCTCTCTCTCCACAACCACCCCTTCCCACTCCCCCTCCCCCCACACATTCTCAATCAAAAATATTCTCTCTGCAGGACTGCATCAATCTTTCGTTTTCCTAGACCCTGGGCCCGTGTGCATAAGACTAGAGTACTTATTTCCCTTGCTTAAATCGCCTTGCTTAAGCCTAAGATTTGCTCAGCTAAGCTCATGCTTAATCCGACAGGCCAGCGGTGTTCACAAGGCTACTTAACGGTTTGCTTAGCCGAGAAGTAGGTTAAGCCCGTCTATTTTTATCGTACGTGGTTCGTGGCGGAAACGTGCGTACATTGACCAATGAAAAAGCGCGCTCGCATTTTTTGCGACGATTCCAAGTGCAAGTAGGCCGGCCTATGGCGGAGAGTGTGAAAGTGAGTATAAAGAAAGATAGATCAGTGAACTGGAGCGACGCTGAGATCCGTTGTCTAATCACTTATGTCGGAGAGAGAAAAAAAAAGTTGGACCCCAGGATATGTTTATTGTGTTGGCGGCCATGATGTACTTTCGCAGAAAAGTATCTATTTTTGCAACTTGCCAAAGTCACGTGACGGATTGCTTGTTTTCGCCTTGTACTCATCACCTATTTTCGCGTGTACCGTTTCAAAGCAACTCGCTACTGATGTTGGTTCTCCATTCTTATGCATTTCTCTCTCTCTCTCTCTCTCTCTCGCTCTCTCTCTCTCTCTCTCTCTCTCTCTCTCTCTCTCTCTCTCTCACCCACTCCGCCATCAACGCTTCCTTTCTTTATGGAATCGATTGGTGTTGCCATTCCAATGTAATGCATGTGATATAAAGTCCAGTGCGGATAGCAAGGTATTGATGACCATGGCTGCTTCTCATACACATTGCTCAAATGTGTTCGCTCCTCTGTGTCGCAAACACCATTTTGGGCTTCTATTACGGCCATTAAGACGGGGGATGGGAGCATATGACAGAGAGGAGAGATGGGAGATCCGAGAGAGAGAGGAAGGGGGAAGTGAGAGCAAGAGAGTAGAGAAGGAGGAGATAAATAGAAAAAGGGTGTGCGTGTGTATGTGTTTGGGTGTGTGTGTATGTGTGTGTGTTAGAGAGAAACAGACAGACAGGCAGACAGGGACAGAAAGACAAAAACAGAAACAGAAAGGGGGAGAAATGAAAGACGTTACGCACAAAATAAATGGCTTTGTGAGTAAAAGATATGGCGACAAATAGCAGAAATAACATTAAGTTCAAGACTACCAGGCATAACGTGAAACAGACAGACATTAAGTTAAAGTCTGCCAAGCATACAGGGATCAAGGCAGACAGACATTGAGTTAAAGATTAACAGGCATACAGTGAAACAGACAGACATAAAGTTAACGACTAACAGACTAGCAGGCATACAGTGAAACAGACAGACATTACGTTAAAGACTAACAGGCATACAGTGAAACAGGCAGGCAGACAATAAGTAAAGACTAACAGGCATAGAGTGAAACAGACAGACATTAAGTAAAGACTAACAGGCATACATTGAAACAGACAGACATTAAGTAAAGACTAACAGGCATACAGTGAAACAGGCAGATAGACAAACAAAGGTGAAAAAATTCACAGAAAGAAAGACGGTTCTTTAAGCGCCATGAAAACATCAAGGGTATAGAACTAATAGCCGTGCTGCCTCTGATGCACCGATTAATTACAAGCTCCGATTAGGACCTAAAAGAGTTGCTATTATGTGCTACCCTGCAAAGCTCAGCAACGTGCATTGAGTTGCGTGCTCTATCTCTATAATAAATCACCGAGGAGGAAGTAAGAGATGTCCGTTACAGTAGCGAACCCATTAACAAGTGAAATTCGTAATCATACTTTTGGAAACATACTGAGAATTTACAAGTAGCTTATTTTGGAAGTATTTGAAACGTGCGTATAAGTTAGTATATATTATTTCCAAACATGTTTCAAAAGGATTAAAATGATTATTTTGGAAAATATTTTGAACATATCGATAATGTTTATCTTTGTTTACCTGTTATGAATCGTACTCCTATCTTATTATAGATGTGAAATTATTAGTACAGTTACGTTATATATGAGAATCCACACCTCGGGATATTAGACAACTCTTCCCCCCAAAAAAAAAATAAATTAATAATAAAACCTTACGTCACCTTGCCAACATAAGAAACAAATTGTCCTTTTGTATCAGTTCCCTAGACAGTAACAGAGTATTATTTCTTAGCAAAAAAAAAACAAAAAAAAACAAGAAGGATCGGTAACCAAATCAAAAGGAATTCGGATCTGTCAAATCATGCTTATATGCAAACGTATGCCACCCAATATGTTATGCCAACTCGCTTCTGTTATTGACGTGTTACGTAACTGCTGCGATACGCAAAAAGAAAACGAGTGGGAAGAGAACAATAAGAATTATTCCCCCAAATGTTTTATCGCTGGCAGTATGCGTTGAAATTTTGCCTCAACGCCGCCCGGATAGGTTAAAGCGTTACTGCTTGGATACCACTCCTTAAACACACACACCCACACACACACACCCACACACACATACACACCCACACACACGCACACACACACACACACACACACACACACACACACAAGTGTCTAAATACGCCGATGTTATGACTTTCATGAAAGGCCAAACCCTTAACCTAACCCTAAGGCTAACACATCTCTAACCCTAACGGAACATTCTTTCTCACACAACAGACACACACACATACCAACACACACACACACACACACACCCACACACACACACACACAACCAACATTCCTTCCCCACCAATGGCCCACCCCGCAAACTCCTTTATAAAGGTGTGTAGGGAAGCTGGAAATGGGTAGAGGGGAATAACATTAGCACTAAAATAAAAATAAAAATTCCTCTGAGCCCATTACTAACAACTTACAACACAAACGACATCACTTTCAGGTTTCAGTGACGCAAGTGGTCCAGAGCTGCAGCAAAGTAAGGAGCCATGTAAATCATAGAGGAAATGATTGCCTGCTGACAACAGGGTTAGGGCTGAGATGGAGAGGACGAGGAAGGGAGAATACGAAAGAATTATAAATTAGAGAGAGAGAGAGAGAGAGAGAGAGAGAGAGAGAGAGAGAGAGAGAGACTTTATTCGTCTGTAGACCTACATAGAAATTCGCCAGAGAGAGAGGCACGCAGACAGATCAGGAGGAAAAAAACGGGACCAAAGGGGTGGGGCATGGACAGAGGGAAATGGGATTAGGGATATCGGGGAATAAGATTTGAACAAAAAAGACTAATCAGAAACAGAGGACTACAAGTTCAGATCAATAAATAATTTCACGTTGTTGTTTGATTTAAAAAAAATGTTTTTAGTTGTTGTTTTACACAAGCACTACATCAAAGATTTTGAGAGATTCAAAACCCTGTTAGCAAACTAACATCAAACAAAGAATTACTAAGCAGCATACGTTAGCATAAAGCTCTATATTAATTCATTTTGAAAAAAACAAACTAAAGAACAAACCTGTTTTGGGTATATTCAAAGGGAGTGGAAACTTTTCCCACCCACATACGTTTGCAATAGTTCACATAATCCGTTCATAAAAAGGCTTAACAAAAGTGATCACTGACTATTTCATCAACTGATCAACCTAGAACTAATGTCGCTATGGTGAAGGCAATTAATTCTAATCATATCTTTCATGCATTGTGCTACATTCAGCTAGTCTGTTCTGTTGTACTACTCCGAACTGTATCTGCAAACGGCAGCTCTTTCAGACAAATGCTTGCTGACACACCAGTAGGGAAAAATATTAAGAAAATATGTAGTATAAAGCATGAGTAATAATTATTCCTCTGCTCACATCCTTCCTTTAAACACCCAGTACCACAGCCTGTGGTGTTCACAGTGGTGAAAAAACGGAAATTCCGATGGTATGGCCATGCCAGTCACCAGATCATCAGGTCTTGCAAAGACCATTCTGCAAGGAACAGTGCAAGGCGGTAGAAAAAGAGGGAGACCGAAAAAGAGGTGGGAGGACAACATTCGAGAATGGACTGGTTTGACACTGAGCAATCAGGGTTGCTGAGGACAGGGAAAGATCATGATGGAGTACGCTGGTTAAACGATCATCTACGACCTCCGAGTTACGGGATAGGATAGGATAGGACCACAGCCTGTAGCCCTACTACGCCCTGAAACAGTTCGGTTTCAAGAGTAAACCTGATAGATTTCTGACAGCATTGTTATCCATAGCATAGCACAATCAGACCACAACAAACCTTTAAACCGGTGTGCTACGTTTTGCCTACTCGCGTTTTGCCTAATGGCGTTTGGCGGATTTGTTTTACAAGACTCCCGTTTCGGTTACATCTTGTTTACTTTGCGAGTAGCCTAAACTTGTGGCACCAATTGAAACTCCTAAGCACCTCTATATGTCACAAACGGCTTATGTAAGAAGCACTTTAAGGCTGCCCCCTTTCAGTGAACACCTCATGATCCCCATTCAACCGACCATGGCATTAATGTTGACAAAGGGCTGACATGTAGATACTGCACGAAGCTGTTTTCAATGTCTGAGTTTGTTGGATTGGCAAGTATGGACCGCAGACATGGAAAGAGATAGACATATTTCTTCTCTGTCTTCTACGGACATGGACACCGGAGCATAATTTATGAATATCTGAAGGTTTGTATTAGAAATGACAATTCTCTCACGACCGTAAAGATTCAAGTTCTCCAACTGAATAAGCTGTTCATCTGCTATCTAACGATGTATTACTGAAGTCTGTCGAGAGGGGCCGGGTAGCTCAGTTGGTAAGAGCGTCTTGCTAGTAACCGAAAGGTCGCTGGTTCGAATCCCGGATTGGTCAACGTGTGATCATATTATTTTCCCCTTTACCAACAACTGGCCCGCTGGTGTCAGTATAAATCGGTCCAGTAGTCACCTAAATGCGAAAGTGTCGTGTGACTATAATCTACAAACAACAAGTCTGGTCTAACACTTTGCCCGTAGTTGATGTAGAGGTTAAACTTCAAATTCGTTCATTCATGTCTAACAGTGATACTTAGACTGTTCGTTATGGTATCAAGCAGTTTTCAGGTCATTATAATTAAATATCAATGTTATAGATGCACTAGTGCAAGACTATTTAGTTCCTGTGTTTTTACACGACTTTTTGTCTCCATTAGATATTGCAATGTCATATGAGGTGGGATCTAAACCTTGACGAGATTTTAATGGGAATTATTGTCTAATCGGTGTAAATAAAACGCCATACCGTCAAGTACCAAATTCATCAGGTTCGTTTTTAGAGCTGGGTACCGTGGGTCAAAGTCGTACCGGTATTACCGCGGTATTTTTAGTCGTATCGGTATTTCGTACCGGTATACCGCGATTTTAAGTGTTACAATCAAATGGGATATGGCACTGACAGTAGTGACCGACGCAAAAGAAAGATTGTCATACACTTCAAAACAGTTTCAAAGAACCAATTTCCATAGAAACTGAAGCTTTATTATTGCTTGAATGTCTTCAAAACACTGTTAAATCACTGTTTAGAACATCAGCAAACTTTAAACCATAAAATCAAAATAAAACAAAAACATTCAACGGGAAAGGTCTTTAAGAACTTTAAGAGTTCGGAAGGATTGGCGACTGGTACCATGCTCAAACACGTGGATAAGCTGCTGTTCTTATAAGTTTTTTCTTCAAGAACAGCTGCCTATCCACGTGTTTTGGGCTTTAGGCTCGCTCTCTGGGCGGACAAGATGTCGCCCACTGTTGCGTTATGTGTTATCGAGATTTCCCAGTAAATCGGCCCTTGGACACCCGCACCGGTATGCCGTACCGTCGCGTTTCCGAAATACAGTTACGTATCGGTAAAACCGTCCAGCCCTATTCGTTTCATCACCGGTGTGCATAGTTTCCTTATTAAGTTTAGTTTGCCGAACCAGATAATGCTGAAAGACAAATTCAGATTTTTTTTTAATGTAAAATCTTTTCATAGATAAAATGAATTTAGACTTTCACAAACATATAATTATACAGGCTTAAACATACATAAACACACACACACACACACACACACACACACACACACCATACGCACACCCACACCCACATTTAGGCACTTATGGGTTAATAGTAAAAGACTCGCTAAGCGATGTGCGAAGTTTGTTTTCTATAGTGTGCCGGCAGATAATAAGAAAAGACTTTAAGGTGTGCGTGGTGATATTTCACTATAGTGTGACGACACATATTGCTTACAGACTGTCGCTTTCTGTGCCTCGGCAGTGGCTAAGTGGCCGACAAGGCAGTCAGTGCGCGATGCCATGGTGCAGATTAGCACAAGGGGCCAATGTTTCACGATCTAATCCCCATCTCGTGCTATCTTCCCACATCGCGGTAACGTACAAAGGGAAAGCCTTTAATCCTTCTCATCCTATCCCCCTTTGCTCTTTTCTATCCTACATGCAGGTAGCCAGACAACACTGGGCCATGCCGAGTTCACTTTGAAAGCTTGGAAACTATTGTCCTCCTGCTTCAGTCAATATCGATTTTCAAAGCAGTTTATCGGAGAGCAAAAATACAAACGTTCCTAAAATTGTCAATATTTGTATATATGAAATCATGTCAAGGCAACACTCTTCAGGCATGCATGATACAAGTCGACAAGAACTGAAAGAATACTTTACTGATGTGACATTTTGCACTAAAAATTGACAGGAACTACTCATCTTTTTTATTAGTCAATGTTAAAACAAAAACTACATCATTTCCATTCCTTGTCTTCAAAAATGTGGAATATGTTTATATATAGACTACATATTTCCCCCCCCTCCCCCTCTTCTCCACCCAAACATTCAATATTCTTGAGCTTATGTTTTAGAAACATTATACAGTAAGCTTACTAGTATTACTGATAACAAAGCTATGTTTACACAATTAAGAATGATTTTAATCAGCGTTTGTGTCAATGAAAATTTTCCGCACCAGATACTGTTTTTTGGATCGTGCGTGATAAAGTTTAACACGTATCTTTTGTTAGTCGCAATTAACATAGTATTTGCTTTTAGAATTAGGGACTTTAGGGTACAGAGTATTTACTAGGGCTAAAACGTGTTAAACGCATCAGCAGAGCCAGACTAAATTAATGATTCCTGACGTCCGATTCTTATCAGTGTTAGACTGAAAAGAAAACAATAATTTTATTTGCGCTTTCTTTCGTGGTGCACAATTTCCTTTTTAAGTACTTATATAGTAATCGTTATTTTATAATTTAATATTTTATCTTATTATAAAAATTGCCAATTTCCTTTTTAGTAAAAGAAGGATACTGAATGATTTTGAGTCTTGAATATTGGATTAATTTCGGTGCTGCAGTTTAACAAATATAACACAGGGTCTACAGTGCTTTTAACCTAGAGAACTTGTGAGCGAAAATAGTGATGGCTAACATACGTAGGATTTGTAACAACTGAGGCGTTTTGAAAAGTCTGAATCTTATACCCCTTTGCACTGTTAGTAGGCTACTCCATTAAAAACTCTGGATTATATAGTATAGTATTTTAGTACAGACCTATAATTATGTCTACATGTTTTCAAAAGTATATTTTGGAAAATGATTTATTTATTTATTTTATCAATTTTATATAGCGCTTTTCCAGCTCGATAACTGCTCCAGGCGCTGACCAATGCAGGATCTAACTCAAGCCAGCTTCGTATTCTCCGTATGAACACAAAAACCTTTGGCGAACGCTCATTCCGCTTTCCAGTCCCTACAGTTTGGAATTGTCTTCCTTTAACTGCGCTCTGGCGAATCATCGCTTTCCTTTCGCTCTGGACTGAAAACACACATTTTCAACACTGTCTATCCTTAAATCTCGATCTTGAACTTTTCTTCGTCAAATACCTTTTTTTTTTTAAACAGTCCTAGTCGTTTTGTGTGTGTTTGTGTGTGTGTGTGTGTGTGTCTGTTCTAATGTAGTATTTCATATTTGCTTTCGCTTTATTTTATTTTTTTTAATTTTTATTTTTTCCTTCTGTCAAGCGCTATGAGCTCTAGAGAGGAAAGGCGCTATAAAAATGTTTAGTAGTAGTAGTAGTAGTAGTAGTAGTAGTAGTAGTAGTAGTAGTGCTGTTATTACTAGTAAGCTGCCCGAGGTGCCCATTTGCAGCCTCACTTTAGATATACTCTCTTCTACTTTCGGTCAATCTGAATGTCAAAGATCGAAGATTTTGCCTAGAATTAAACAACGTATGTGCAGGCTAACCTTACATTACTTTGAGAAGCCTTATAAAATGTGTTTTTGTCTATTATTTATTTTCCTTTATCATCCATTTCGGCTAGCGTGACAATTCCCTATTGAGTGGATTCCATATTAATTATTTATACAAAACAGTCAAATGCAGGATCATGGAATTCTTTAAAAAGAACGATATCCTTACTTATTTTATCATATCCCGTAACTCGAATGTCGTTGGGGCACTACAAGTGATCGTTTATCCGTAGCAACCCTCAAAGCCTTGCTCAGTGTCAAGCCAGTCCGTTCTCGAATGGTGTCCCCCCATCTCTTTTTCGGTCTCCCTCTTCTTCTGCCTCCTTGCACCGTGCCTTGCAGGATGATCTTTGCGAGGCCTGATGCTCTGGTGACGGGGCCATACCATCGGAGTTTCCGTTTTTTCACCACTGTGAGCATATCATTGTGTTGTCCAATGTTTTGTGTGATGGTCTGTCGGACTTCGTTGTTGGTGAAGTGCTGGGTATATGAAATGCCCACAAGTCTTCTATAGCACTTCATCTCCAAGGTGTGTATTCTTCGTTGTAGATCTACTGTGAGGGTCCATGTTTCGCTAGCCTATAGGAAAATAAGATGACAATGGAGCGCAGCAGCCTTACCTTGCAATGTAGACTGGTGGTCCTGTCTTTCCAAATGGGCTTCAACCTTGTTAGGGCATCAGTTGTTTGTGCGATCCTGGAGAGGACTTCCTGTCGGCTCCTAAATATTTAAAGCTATGCACTGTGTTGAGGGATTGGCCTTAAACTTTGATGTCCATGTTGATGCCATCATTATTTGTTTTAATCAATAAAAATGATTTATGGAAAAGAAGTATGTGGTTAAAATTAATGGACATTTTTACGTTTTCTTTCCCATCATGCAAATCGTGAATTATTTAGGCTTATTATAACATCAACTCAAACGAAAAAGTAATATCTGAGGTTTGCGATGGGACATTAAAGGATCCGTTTTGCTATGTTCTGTTTTTCTTCTTTGTTTTTCGTCGTGCGGTGTCCATGAAATATTTATTTATTTAGAATGGGTCCGCACGCTGCACAAGGAAGACCAGGAATAATAGCATTAATCCATCCTATAATGAATGAAAGTGAAACCTTAATAGTAATTCTGATATAATGCAAACAATACACCTGCAAATATATTGCCGATATGGAAACCCCTCAAAGAAAACAAAGAGAAAGAGATGTGGTAGAAAGCGAGTTGGAGAGAGAGAGAGAGAGAGAGAGAGAGAGAGAGAGAGAGAGAGAGAGAGAGAGAGAGAGAGAGAGAGAGAGAAGAGAGGTGGAGCAGACAGAATGGGATGCATAATTGTAAATTGATTCGCATGATGGCTCATCAATCAGGTTTAAATGAAATTATAATTTTGAACTGAGTGTGTCGGAATAAAAAATACATTAATGAGCATGATCTTGCACTAAGGTATAAATGACGTTTTTTTTAGACTGTATGTATTTGAATACAAATAAAATGTTATACGTCGCATGATTCTGCATTCAAATCTAAATAATACTATATTAGACAGTGCGGTTGAATAAAGATACATTACCTCGCTCAGTCGTGAATTCAGATCTAAATTACAGTATGTTATATCGCGTGTGCCTGATTAATAATAAATTACCCCGCTATATCGTGCATTCCTTTAAAAATTACTTTTTATTTATATTTTATATCCATTTCCCACCCCCAGCCCTTTCTTGCCCATTTGAGCAAATATGCAGTTTATTGACAGCTATTGTGTTTAATCTCACATAAACTCTACAAATTCATTCGATGAAATATGTTCAATCAAATAAATCATCACAGAAAATTGGTGTAGCAAATCGAAGAAGAGTGCAGTTTTAAGTGTTTCACTCAAAAATTGTCAATCTGAATTTACTTTGGAGAAAACGATTAACATAAAATAAACACACGCGCGCGTACATATACACACACACACACACACACAAACACACACACAGGCTCTCCCTCTCATACACACGCACACACACCTACACGCGCACTCATAGACACACCAATATGAACCAAACACCTACACTCTCTCTCAAACACACACACACACACACTTACACTCATACACAAATCTGTATTCATGGCAAATTGGTGTTTTTGGACAAAATGTAGTCATCAGGAGCATTTTTATTAACGGAAAGAGCGCAGAATTCATCTAAAAATGTAAGAATTAGATACTTTAAAATGGCTCTTTTCGTCAAACGTTTGACCTATATCGTCTTCTAACCTTAACCCATACCCTAACCCTTTTACTTTAAATTTGTCCAGGAAACAGCCCGTTCTGGATAAAGCACTCCCATGTATTTAAAACAGTTCCATGCACTACAAGAGCACTACCATGCACTAAAAGAGCACTCCCATTTACTTAGAAAAAAGTGGGGCGCTGAAAAAAAAGTGCTAGTGGGGCGCGAGCTAAATCCCCCATTTTGTGCATAAAAAGGCAGGTTTAACATCTTATATGTCCATGAATAACTCCCACAAACACGCACACACAAACACACACACACACACACACACACACACACGTATACAATTAAATACAACATAAGAGTACTTACAGTTAGAGACACGAGCTTTCTGGCTGGGCATTAAAAACAGCAACAAAACAGAAGCCAGCCAATTACTGTAGAACCATACGTTCGCAAAACAGCTGACCAGCCGAAATGTTTACCGGAATTGCTGTATATGTTGTTTTTTTCTCCAGATTAGTCTACATAAACACAGATTCGATAACTTACGAACTTAAATAAAATAAATAACATCAAATAACTCACTGTTCATAGCTTTTTCTAAAGATAATTCAATGCACTTCGATAACGTAAGAACCTTAAGAAAAGTAATACAATAAACCGTCTTTTTTTTCTCCCTTTTTTTTTTCCACAAGTGATACGTTACTGGCCAAAGTTTGGGTCTGGCCTAAAACAAAACTATATTAAAGAAACATGTATATGTGACAAGCAATATTAAGAGTATATTTTTTTAGTATAGTTACTATGTATTTGTGAAAATTTTTTTTCTTTTTTTTTTTTTTTTGTTTGCACTACTAAAATTTTTTTTTTTACTGATTTTTTTACAGTTTTAAAATCTTTTTTGAAAACTACTTGCAAAATTTTAAAGTAAATCCTTACTTTAATACAGTATTCAAAACAAAGTAACCTACAAGTGCAGATATACAAGAATTCATTAATTGCTTGTTCTAAAGGTAAATTTGCACGAGACAGTGTGACAGTCTTCTTTTCCCATTATTTCTATTGCACATGGTGAAACTATTGGTGTGCTCTATATCAAGAAAAGTATGAAGGTGCTGCTGGCACCATGTAATAGGTAACGATAAGGAAAGTATAGATTTGGTCACGTATGAAAAGTGTAATCATGTTCAGCTTTTTGTGTATGGCGTAGCGTTTTCTTAATAAACAAGCTTAGTTAAAAAGCGACTCCTTTCAAACAGCTTCAAAGCGGGTGGCAAATAAAACTGAATCAATAAGTGTACCTTGCCGTTCCCTAACAATAACATTGGTTTTTGTGTTAATCAAACCCCTCTGGTGGCGACAGGAGAGCATTGTGACCGTGTTTACCTTATTTTCTGACACCATGATTTGCATTTACTTTGGTCACGCAGTAACGTTCCCAAAGCACATGTAGGCCTAAATGCCGTGCCTAATTGATGTTTGCAGAAGTTAGCGTTTCCCAATACTGGATGATCATAAAGGAACTCATAATTCAGTGTTCACAATGGTGATTTCTCCGTTACCGTTGACAGTATCACACTGCCTCATAATAGTGGAGGTAAGATGAACGTCTTTGTGGAATACTTTCCTCCACCCTTTATAGGAGGACCACTATTGTTTGAGAGCAAAGTGGTCGGCAGCTGTTTTGTACTGTAGTAATTGAATACTCTCTCAACCATCTCCACGCTCCACTCTTTACAAGGACATCAGTTTAATAGTGTAGAAAGCGACTTTCAAACTCACAGGTATAAATGAACATCATCTAGTTCATCTATAAAGGCCTTATAGGTCTTCCTTGCTGTTAGAGCGAGCGGAGTTGTATGCCTGATACCACATACCTACAGCAGTTTGCAACATACGTGCACTCGCAATAAGCGCTGTGAGGAGTCCTTCGGCTGAAACTATTTTGTTTATCGCACCAAGACTTACTGCAAACAACTCATTTATCTGCACTTGTTTGTTTCTGTGTTGAAGAATATAGGTAACATTGGGCCGGGATACAACAATAAAGAGAACACATACTGCACTGGCCAATACACAGACACTGGCCAAAGGCATTCCCAGAAGAAACCTCGAGGAAACAAAATCTAGGAGCAAACAACTTGTGTGGGGCCCACAGCGAATGACAAAAGAAGGCCTACATTTGAGAGTGAGAATGTGGTAATATAGATAAAAAAAATGACCGCAACTGTCACAAGTTCATAGAATAAACACTAATTATCAGAGCCTTAGGCGGGTCATCGTGAGGCAGAACCTTAAGTTCATGTTCTTTGTCCAGTGACAGAACCATGAAAACCAACTGTCCTACATTGGTAACACACAAAATGCTCTTCCCCACTTATTTCTGTCTGTCAGTACACTATTGTTGAGGAAAGCACAGCACAGAACAATAGCAATCATATTCTAGTCTCAACACCATTAGGTGCCACTTGAACGGTAAAAAATCAAACACTTTAGGCAGTAGTAGTATATCTTTAATATTAAAGTCCATAAAACATTGAAGTCAAGAGGAGAAAAAAAGCTATTTACAAAGAGCTTAGGAGAGAGAGAGAGAGAGAGGAGAGAGAGAGCAAAAGTTTAAAAAAGAAAAAAAAACAAAAAAAGTATTTACAAAGAGCAGGAGAGAGAGAGAGGAGAGAAGAGAGGCAGTATTATATACTTTCTAAAGTCCATAAAACATTGAAGTCAAAGAGGACTAAAACACCTTGATATCGCTGGGGGTGGCGGTACAAAAGGTTTAAAAAGAAAAAAGCTATTTACAAAGAGCAGGAGAGAGAGAGAGAGAGAGAGAGAGAGAGAGAGAGAGAGAGAGAGAGAGAGAGGCAGTAGCTTTATTAAAGTCCATAAAACATTGAAGTCAAAGAGGACTAAAACACCTTGATATCGCTGGGGGTTGCTGTACAAAAGGTTTAAAAAGAAAAAAGCTATTTACAAAGAGCAGGAGAGAGAGAGAGCGAGAGAGAGAGAGAGAGAGAGAGAGAGAGAGAAGTCGAAGTCGAAACCTTTAATAGGATAATAGCATTAGGTCCTATGGACCTGTCTTGCAGCTAGTCCTTAAGAAAATTGTAAAATAAAAGAAATAAAAAATTCAGATCAAAATAATTAACATAAAATCGATTTGAAACTAACACAAACCTAACAATGGTAAGAATTTAAAAAAATACTAAGAAAATTAATGTACCAAAATACACATACTCCATCCCCCCCTCCCCCTCCAATACCCCTTTCCTACCCCCACTCTCCCCTCCTCCCACCACCACAACCACACACATACACAAGCTAATTCACACCTCAACAAATTAAACTGTCGCAAGATAGGAAAGAACAAAATGTATACAATCATCTTAAATATTAAGAGCAAGGAAAAATAGAAATTTGTGGAGTCTAATTTTAAACAGTGTTAATGATTTACTTTCCTTGATCTCTTGCGGTAGAGAATTCCACATACTTGGATCAGAATATGACAGAGATGTTTTAAATATGTCTCAGCGTGGCTGTGGCAATGTTAAATTATGTCTGAAAATTGAATAACAAGATGAAGGTTTGCTTAAAAAAAAAATCTACTTTTAAATAATCAGGAGCTCTATTGTTTAGCATTTTGTACATTAAAACGGCTTTATTGTAATTAAGGTGTTTGTTAAGGGGAAGCATACCAGCTAGTTTTAATTTTGAATCAGTTTTGATGGAAGTGTTGGAGATAATTAATTTTGCAGCTCTGCGGTGAATAGAATTAATCTTTTTAAACAAGGCATCACTGCAGCCGTCCCATATTATTGATGCATAATCAATGTGAGGTTTAATATGAGCATGATAAAAAAAGTTATTTAGCATCTGCAGCTATGATAGATTGAAGCTTAGACAACATAAGTTGTTTTTTTTTGGAGAGAGTTTAACAAAGATTTTCAATATGTGAATGCCAACTGAGTTTGTTGTCTACGAGGACGCCTAAAAGTTTATGACTTTCAACCTGTTTAATATTATTTCCATTCACGACTAAATCAAGAAGCGCCCGCTGATGCTTTTGTCTAGTTGTTATTAACATTGCTTTTGATTTAGCTGGATTCAGTGACATATAATTTAACCTGCACCAATCAGCAACATTGTTAAGGGCCTTGTAGAGATTGCTGAATTTCACCTATGTTCCTCCCCTGATTGTGCAATATCGTGTTATCAGCTAACATATGGCATTCAACAGAATTATCTGAGAGGTGTAACGGTAAATCATTAATATAACTACAAAATAAAATAGGACCTAGAACCGATCCTTGAGGAACCCCATGCATTTTATGGCCTACATATGAATTTATTCCATGAATATGTACAAAATGGGGACGTAATGAGCCATGGAGGTACAGTTCAAGTTTCTGAAGCAGCAGGAGAGAGAGAGAGAGAGAGAGAGAGAGAGAGAGAGAGAGAGAGAGAGAGAGAGAATGTGTGTGTGTGTGTGTGTGTGGGGGTGTTTGTGTGTGTGTGTGTGTGTGTGTACATTATGTATATGTAGTCTTTAATAATGTGTAATAGTTAAATACATGTGTCTTTGTCTTAGTTGTCAAAGACTAAAACAAAGGTCAAACAAGTTTAACAAAGATCCAATAAGCTAGTTGACACCATTAGGTTCCACAAGACAAGTCAGAAATAAAACAGCTTTAAAAGTTTTACTGAGCTAATGAATACTATTTTATTTTAGTCTTTAATAACGACTTGTGCTAAGATGATGATGATGATGATGATGATGATGATGATGATGATGATGATGATGATGATGATGATGATGATGATGATGATGATGAAGATGATATTTAAGATACTTGTCCGATTTGATGTGGTTTCCATTGAGGAAGAGATCCATGACACTGCTATGCATACGGTGATGAAAGAGATAAACAAGTGAGATAGTGGACATCCCACAGATATCGAAAAGTAAAAGGTTCTGAGTTGTCAACCTGTTCCTTAGTTTTAAATCCAGAACCGGAAACAACATTCTTTCCATTTTGCAGCTTTTTTTCCCGGACAGTACAATTGTATTGTAGCACTGACCATGTATTGAACTGTATGTTATTGCCAACAATGTACTCTCTGTCTTTGTGAAGTTTAGTGTAGGGGATGAGACAGAAAAGTGAGTTTCAAGCATGAATAATGACTTATCAGCGGTGGTCGATAGCACCATGTGCTATCTCTGAGCTTTTGGGACAGCTGTTGGGGTCGGAAAGAGGTATCTTAATACTTTAAGCTTGGAGATTATGCTACCAGATGACAAACCAGTTTCTATGTAGACTACTTCCCGTCAACAACGAAATGAAGGCAATTAAGAAACCCGAGGTTTACCTCCAAGGACATCGTAGTGAATATTGGGTACTGAAGGCAATAGACAACACCAGGAAGATCGCAATGGATTTGCTATGAAATGTTCATCTAAACCTACTGATATAGGTACCTTGTCGTTGGGCTTACTTGCTCCTCCCGAGATACAACGTATGAAGAGAAAAATTTTCACGCAAACTCGTGAAAGACAAACGAAAGTTTAAAAAACCCAAAGCACAATGATTCAAAATGGAAAATGCAGGCAAAGGAAGATTGAAAGGTCTAGGGGAATAATTTGCATTGATTGCTTATGGTTATATTGGACGTCATTGCGTACAACTCATACAGTGTGATTATGAAGTTTAACGTGTTCCACACATACGCAAGAATTTTTTATAAATATAAAAGCACAAGACATGGGCAAAAATGACCCGAATTCAAACTGTGTTTAAAAACGAAATCCAAATGAATAAGTCAGATATTTAAAGACCTAAAATTAAACAAAACAAAATTAAATTAAATTAAACTTAATAAAATAAAATTGAAATTTTAAAAATACCCGAATTCAAACTTTGTTTTAAAAAATGAAATCAAAACAGGCCAATCAAACTATTTAAATAAGTTCATTAAATATAACAACTTGACACAACGCTTGTACAACCAGCAGCTAGACCTGCAGTGACTATTAATATCAGCTAATCCCACAACACCCATCGTTCAACTTAGATCAAATAACAACTGGCTATAAAATACGTCAATCTTGCTGTTGTGTGTTAGGAACATATAACAGTCATTAAAATACCTGTCAGTAATAAGGGGCAGAAAGCGGAACAGTTGGTCCGGTCGCCTGGGATCAAACAAAACGCTCTTAATGACAATAATTTTACTTTGTCTAGGTCTCTCCCCTTACCCCATCTCTTTCTAGCTTTCTCTCTCCACTCTCTCCCTTCACACACACACCCGAGCACCCTCCACCTTTCCCCGGCCCCCCAATCACTTCTTTTGGGCTCAAACAAAAACAAATCTTCAACAAAACCACAAACAAAATAACCCCTTTGTGCCTGCGTGAATGAATGAATGCCTAGCATTATAACATGTAAGATAAACACAGTAGCAATAATAATACTATAATGAAAAATGTTTTATGTAACCTTGAATCAGCTTGAGTAGGTCTAAGCTATATCCGATTTTGAGTGTAACGAATCTTTTTCAACAAACAACAAGTGGAAAAACTGAGTGTTTAATTAAATATAATAAGATTTTAATATAAGTGGATTTAAAATTATTAATGGCGCCTTGCATCGATTTGATTCGATATGACGGGCGGAGATGTGCGAGTTATAAATCACTGAATTTTTTTTTTCTCCCGATATTGATAGTAAGTACTATGCGAGTACTCGTTTGAACATGACAAGGCGCTCAGTCTTATATCACTCTTGTTTTGGCTTATAATCGGTGTTGGTACCTGAATTATGCTGCGTCACTTTCTGTGGGCTTTTCCCCCCTAGCCTGCTAGGTCTATAAAGGAGTAAATAAATTAAGAAAGAAAAAGAACTCTAGCAAACAAAGAAAGTATAGATTAATTAAAAGGTTACTAAACCTCTTTGTAACTTAGTAATAGGAAAATAATTAATTAATTAATTAATGACAAACAGAAAAAAGACAGAAAGAAAAGAAACCAAAAGAGAAGAAAATACTTTTATAACCTCAACAGAAGGAAGGAAACAAAGAAAAAAGAAAAAAAAAGAAAGAAAGAAATGAAGAAAAGAAAGAAAGAAAGGAAAGAAAAACTAAAAGAGAAGAAAGTACATTAATTTGTAGCCTTTAGTTGTAAAGAAAGACGGAATGAGAGGAGAGAGAGAGAGAGAGAGAGAGAGAGAGAGAGAGAGAGAGAGAGAGAGAGAGAGAGAGAGAGAGAGAGAGAGAGAGAGAAGAGAGAGAGAGAGAGAAAAAGAAAAAAAAGAGAAAGAGGAGAGATCTTATTAAAATGTACTAAACACTAGCGTAGCCATAAGTAAAGAGTGAATATAAATAAATAAAGCACACCTACACACACGAGCATGCGCTTAATTAAAAATATAGCAATTTTTTAAAAAAAAGTGTAGCCTAGTTATTCGACAACGTCATACACAAAATTTAAAGCAACACCAGCGCTTTGAACTGGTGTCATTATGAAAAAGCGCTATATAATTATTATTATTATTATTATTATTATTATTATTATTATTATTATTATTATTATTATTATTATTATTATTGTTGTTGTTGTTGTTGTTGTTGTTGTTGTTGTTACAGTTGGACTAATAATGTGCAAGCCTGTCACAGAACAAAAAGTGAAAATAAGGAAACGAACATTCACTATTTTCAGCCAAACATTGATGTACCTTTCTGTATCTGTTGTTTGCCCCTGTGTGTAAGTATTCAGCGGGGAGAATCCCTTACCAAAGCTTCAATGCATTTAGCTGAATAATTATATTCGCTAAGCAATCAACATCGCTATTATTATAAGTACTCATCAATTTTAAATCTCATTTGTTACACCTATCTCATGTCCAACCTGGCTAGACCCTATATATGTAATCTCAGTCCTGCAGTTTAAATGAATGAACACATTTCTCTAACAAATATCGAAAACATACCAAATGTCGTAAATGTCACGGTCCGTATGTTGTACAATTAAGTAATGGAAAAGAAAACAAAATACTTCTCTAATCAAGCACTGCAAACAGACAACGTAGGCTTATGTATCGATTGTACAATTTAATGAACAAATTTTCTGAAGAAATCTCCTGAATATAATTATTACCAAAAGTCTTAAAGGTCATTGTCCGCGTTTACGAAAACCGCCGCAATTACCAGAGTAAAGAAAACAAAATACCTCTCTTAGCCTCTCTAATTTCTGTCATATATGAAAACATAATACCTGCTGTACATCACTTGAACTAACACATTTCTCTTACAAAAGTCCACAATGTAATACTTACCAAATGTCACGGTCCTTGTTTATGAAAGCCAAGACGGTTAAATGCCAATTAACGAGACGGGCGAGAAACAAGGGATCGGTACCAACGTTTAGCATAATCTTGAAAAATATTTCCAGTGGCTCTAATTGGACATAGATCGGCACACTACCACAGTCAGCGATCAACAGCAGTCAGCGATCAACAGTTAGCATACCTGAATAAGGCAGAATGTCGTGTTTTCTGAAGCAGGCCTTTGTCTACGATTTACAAGAGTACTTCTAGTATAAAATGTCCACAGTTTATTATTATTTATTTTCCTTCCTCTATTATTAAATGGGGATGGAAAGTGGATGGGGTTACATTGCATTCATGTTCTGGAATCAGTCCACTAATATATCATCAGATTATTTTAATATAATATAATTATTTAGTAAGAGAATTTTATTGTGTAGTCTTGTAATCTCATCACTCTGTGAAATGTGAACAGTTATTTCGCTTTCTCTCTTTTTCCAAAAGTGGGCTATCTGAAATGAAACAGACTTTCGACCCTCAGTGACTCCGCAGCAGCATGGCGAGAAGCCTGAAGTCAGTCAGGTTTAGAACAACAGGATGACCGGCCTTGCGAGCATTATGCTTTTTACAAACCGAGAATCATACAGGCACCCGTAGCTCTCTGAGTAGCGTCCCTCGCTCTGGTAATAAGTATGCAGACAGCACTCCGCTCCGCTCATGTCCCGACACGAGCGCCTGTGGAGTATTAGTATTATTGTTCCAGAAGGCAAGATAAATCCTATTTATTTATTCATTTATTGATTGATCCAGAAGGCGATATTATTCCTATGGATTTTTTTAATGTATCTATTTATCTACAGTACCAACCTATCATCTCGACCATAAGTCCAATGCATCAAAACATTCTGTTGTTTCTGAAAACTGGAATTAAGGGTAGACTAATATGTGTATACGTTCTAAGCTTATGTAGAAACAAGCAATGTTGCTGCTTGATCATAAAATAATCTTTACTCCTTGTGGCTGATCGTAGTGTTAACTAGGCGCACACGCTGACTAACGACAAGCTTTGTGAGAATAAAGCGATTAACCCAAAGCTTGCTCTGCCGATCATGATGCGTGAAGGACGCCACGGCTGATTGCATGTTTATGTGGTACGCAAAGTCAAGCCATGCATGGTAAGTCGTTTAATTGTCTCAACCTCTTCTGGGAGGCGTGCTGTCATTTTGAAGGCTAGAGGCTAAAGATCAATTATGAAAGGCTGATTATAAATATCAATGCTATGAATGGTAGATTACAAAAATAGTAAGGTTCTGATCATTATGCATGGTGAATGAAAATTATGGGGAAGGAAGAAATAAAATAAATAATTTAAAGAATGGAGTAATTTGTAAAACAGCTATTGCCCTAGACACTAACCGTCAAAAATCTCCAATCGCATAAGTATGGTGAAAATGTATCATTAAAAATAATTCTTCTTTCTTGATTTCCCCCGCTCTTTCTCTTTCTCCCGGACAAATCCCCTTTTTATTCCCCCCCCCCCCGCTCTCTCTCTCTCTCTCTCTCTCTCTCTCTCTCTCTCTCTCTCTTAAGGGACTAGCTGTAAGACAGGTCCATAGGACCTAATGCTATTATCCTATTAAAAGTTTCGACTTCGACTTCGACTTCCCTCTTTTCTCTCCACTCCCTTCTTCCTTCGCTTCTTCCTTTGCTCTCAGCGTTTATCTTTTCTCTCTCTCTCTCTCTCTTTCTCTGCAAATCATTTTGACACAGCTGCAAACTTGCTCCAGTGGTGCACGATAGTGCCGCATGTCGTTAATTACTTCCTGAGTCGCTAGCAGTCAAAAGGCAAATGGCAACAGAATTGCTGCCATTGCATGGCAAATCACAGCAAGTCCAGCGACACAAAAATAAAATCAAGGAAATCAGCATGTTGGATCTTACTTGCCAGTGTTCTCGTGACTTCTCTTGTCTGGATCTCGCAATTTAAGGATACCTATACCTGAATTTGTTGTCACTGAGTAGGCGTTATGCGTTTTCTTGAAAAAAGAATCGGTAAAATCTCATTTTGCCGAAAATGGACTTACTTCAACTTGTCACATCACGGTAGCATTGTACAAGACGTGCTTTGAAAAAAAATCGATGTTTGTATTGGTTGATTGATTGATTTTCCTCGCCATTCACCTTGCACTCACTTTTAGACTCATTCCAATTACACTTAACACCAACGAGTTGACCACAAGGGCGAGTGAAATGAATAATAATAATGATCTAGGTCTAAACCTGTTCTCTTGTTATATTAATTGATACTACTCGTTGTAACATTTGATTTATTATAGACGACTTGTTGGTGACTAATTTAAGAATCTGTAATTACTAAGGGGATAGGACTGTTGCAGCTGATACCTGATTTCATTTGTTATTACAAATATGATCGGATTTTAAGCCAAACAAAATTGATTAAAACCAAATGTTGTTTTCTTCCATATAATATTAGTATTTCGTCTTGTTCTATAGTCCTTCTCGTGAATGTTCTTCTTGGAGTCGTCGTCGTAGTAGTAGTTGTTGTCGTGGGTTTTTTTTTTATCTTCTTCTTCTTCTTCTTCTTCTTCTTCTTCTTCTTCTTCTTCTTCTTCTTCCTCCTCCTCCTCCTCCTCCTCCTTTTCTTCTTCTTGCTCTTCTTCTCCTTTTCTGGTTTTGTTCTTGTTCTTCTTCCTAACCTTTCTTCTGATCTTGTCTTTCTCCTCTTTAACGCCCTTCTCCTCTCCACTTCCTTCTATATGTCCTTCTTCTATTTATCGTTCTTATATAGCGCTTTTTCAGCTCAAGAGCTGCTCAAGGCGCTGGCCAATACAGGATCTAGCCTAAGGCGCCTGAGGCGCCAGCATGCTGCCCTATTAGGCGCAAGGTCTGATGCTCCAGACAATTGAGCACAATCCATCTTCACATCACATATTTATAAACTCCGTAGTCAGCGTCTATAATTGAGCCTATAATATAATAAAGCTGCTAATCAGAACTGACACTCTTGAAGTTGTAATTCTTTCAGTCTGTCTATTGATAGCAATAACCGTTGTTGTTAATTTAGTGTCTTTGCCTTCACCTGGCCTTAAACGTTTACTACATGCAGTATCACAGATGTTATCAACAGTTAATGAGTTATGCACTTTCGTTGAACCTACCCACTTGACTGTTGCCAAGCATCAAAGGCATATAAAGCACGATACGTTTACAGAACACAATTTAGTGGCAATAAAAATAAATAATGTAGCCGAAATACAATAAATAAATAAAGTTCACTTTCTGGCCTCTTCTGACTAGAACTCTTTCTTTTAAACGTATTTAAAGTACTGTGGGTGTTATTTCTTTTGTACAGAAATTTACTTAACGTAATATACATGGATATACTTCCTGCTCCTTCTCCGAACCAACGTCATTCTCATCTTCCTCTTCATCCTCCTCCTCCTCATCATAGTCGTCTGTCGTCTTCGTTACCATCGCCGTCATTGTTTCCTCCCTTTGTTTTCTATGACTACTTGCTTTGCTTTGTGGCCTCTAAGAAACTTTAGAACGACTTTTAAATTAGCCTACATCATTTGTATACTTGAAAAAACTAAAACGGCATCACACACTCACCTGCAATGCACTGTTCCGCTTCCTGACACATTGTAATTAATAGGCATTATCAGAAGCACAGAAACACACTACGGCACCTATAATTATTTCAAAAGTACTATAATATCTGGCACATTGGTCACACTTCTATATAGGCTCTACACGCTGTAGCAAAGACCGTGTTACGTTGTCTTGGCACTTTCAGACGTCATAGGTATACAATGAAGTGTAAAATTCTCAGTGACCGCGCTCATGCAGGTGAAAACAGATTTCGTGCGTAATATCCATCACGCTCGCCTGGTCTCTTCGTCGTTGGAAGGAGAGCTATTTAATTACCCGGCAAATATTGGGTACTTTAGGGTTCCACCTGGTGTCGTGTCAAGTTCTAGTCCTCTACTTCAAGTGTTTGATTCGACTTACCTTGCCGCTTCCACGCCTTTACAGAGAGAGAGAGAGAGAGAGAGAGAGAGAGAGAGAGAGAGAGAGAGAGAGAGAGAGAGAGAGAGGGGGGGGGGGAGAGAGAGAGAGAGAGAGAGAGAGAGAGAGAGAGAGAGAGAGAGATCGGATCCAGTGTAAGAATGGAGCACACAATAGACAATGAGAGAGAGAGAGAGAGAGAGAGAGAGAGAGAGAGAGAGAGAGAGAGAGAGAGAGAGAGAGACAGAGACAGAGACAGAGACAGACACAGACAGACACAGACAGACACAGACAGACACACAGACAGACACACAGACAGACACAGATCGACCGACAAACAGACAGACAGACAATAAGGCTTGTAGACTTAGGCCTAGTTCGGACTCCGTTTGGTAGAATTGCCTTCACCGCAATAAGCATTTAAAGAAGACGCTAGTTAAACTCGGACAATGGACAGTAGGCTAATATGAAGCCCTACGCTAACACCACAGGCGGCGGAAGCTGCTCAGGATTGGGGGGGGGGGGGGGGGGGCACACACAATTCACTGACATAAGGGCCAGACCTGGGAAAAGTCGAGGGTGGGGGTGGGGGTTACAGATTCAGCGAAGGCGCGAAGCGCCGAGCCTTCTAGGGGGGTCCGGTGGCATGCCCCCCCGGAAATTTATTTTTTCAAGGATGCAAAATGGTGCAATTTGGTGCAATCTGAACCTTGAAAAAGCCATCTGTGATGGTCTGGGACTTTGAGCTTTTTGAACAATTGAACTGACAAACTCTGGGGTACAAAAATTATCCTCTGCCCCTCCCTTAAAAAAACCACCACGCACACATTTATTTATCAGCAGAGATATTTTGTATACTATTATTATTCGCTACTTTTTGTTGATCGTTAACGGTATAAAGCTTTACCTTGTAGTTTATGAACATCACCGCCCTGCTTTCACTTAATTCAGTCTTGCTGCACTAGGTTCCTCGGCATTAGTACCATTTGTGAATTGTATCTTCTGGCAAAACAGTTCACTGCCTCTTTGAAGTCAATATCAACATCCCTGTGCACTTTCAGTAAAGCAAGTCCATTTAGTCTCTGTTGCCCCATTGTAGAGCGCAGGTAGTTTTTCAGGTTGCGCAACTGACTGTTTGAACGCTCACACTCGGCAGTAGTGACAGGTAGGGTGCAAAGGTTCTAAAGCATGATGAACAGGTTGGGATAAAAAAAAAATCCCTGTCACAATGTTTCAGTGCTTCTGATGCCGTGAATGGGATGATAGCTGTCGCATTCTCAGCAGCACTTCGCCATTTGCAAACCCACCGTTGGTATTCTGCATCAAGGGTAGCGTTGTCTGGTAGGTCAGACTCCCACAACATTGCCAGCATCACCCCTTCTGGAACCTGCATGAAACCATCCTGGTTGTCTATTAAAGTGCTTGGCACCAGACATAGACCATCAACTGCTAGACCAGCATTTTTGAACCTCGAGTCCAATTCGGTTGACAGGTGTTCCAAGAAAAGAATGGCAATGCTAATCTTGAAATATTCTTCTGGAGTGGCCGCAGGTTGGTTGTCACGGAGAGTCTGTCAGGATGCTTGACGAGAAACAATAACACCAGTTGTCAAAGCATTTGCCATTTTGCTGACTTCTTCACTTGTAGTCGAGAAAATTGCTGATATTGAAAACGGTAGACTGTAAAAACTGACAGCAAATTAAAGTTTTCAAAACGCGACTGTGATGTGCACGATGTCGAAAACTGTCGGTCACTTTGATCTACGCTAAGGCTAACGATTATGACGCGTCGACAGGAAATGATGACGAAGGGATGAACTTCTCTTACTGATCAGAGGGTGATGATGATGATTATGATGATAAACACTTGTATTGCTTGATTCCATTGGAAGAAAAAAAAATCCTTTAATGCCTTGGCAAAAAAAAAAAAAAAAAAAATACTACTCATTATTGGAGGGGGCAATATATAAGGCTGCCCCCTCCAACATTTTTCTAGGGGGGGGGGGGGGCCCGGCCCCCCTGCCCCCCCCCCTGCTTCCGCCGCCTGTGACACGGCTTATTGTAAATAATTATCTCAGCTCGCAGAGCATGCAATTTACATTCTCACTGTGATCGGCGGGCATGCAGTTTACATTCTCACCACAAAAGATAAATTATCGTCAGCAGATAGATCTACAACTGAGTATCATAAACTGCAAAGGTCTTCACTCTACGCATATGCCTAATAAGCCTATATATAGTAGTAAATCTTCGACACTCAGTTTGGGCTGATCAATCACGGAGATAGCTCTGAGTGGCGTGCCGTCAACGGGCGTTAGGCACTTGATCCATGCATGCAAAAGCAATTTAAAGACATTGTCACCAAGCTTCAGGACTCTTGTCACCATCATAGGTTACTGGTACAACTCCCCCTAACAAAGATGTCTATATATTCACTATTCAGACCAGGAATGGTCCATGTCGCTGTTTTGTAGACACATTTTTAAAGGCTATTGGCACCATACTTCAATCTACTTTCATGATCATACTAAATTTTCCTCAGCACTTTAAAGAGATGGGACCATAGTGATCTATGTCTCCTTTCTACAGGCAAATATTCCAGGCACTGCATGGCACTAGAATTCAAAACATGTGTCATATAATATGTTGTATTGTCTTATGCCTACTCATTAAACAATATGATCCAGGTTGTTTCGTAAGCAAACGTAATGAGGTTGGTTTTGCGGTAAACCGAAACAGTTCGGCCCTTCCTTACCCTATAGACTAAAACCACTTTAACCCAAAATTAGACAATTCCTTGGCAGATTATTTAAAAAGAAATGACTACATGGGAGAGAACGCGCTGTCTAGTCAATTATCTTCCATCGGCACTGGCCATACGTCCCAAGACTATGTCATGCTAGCTTGTTTTAGGTATACCTCCTATATTATGGGATTATCTACCACAAGAACGAGTACTCTTCCTGTGTTGCCTCTCTGCAGACAAAACTTGTACAGACACTTAATAATTGCACTGTTGCACCAATCATACGTTCAACCAAAGAATATCTACTGCGTAGCCTACCTTCTTTGGTTCAATACATTATCGTACTAGTAGCATAGTTACTGTGATATAGGGTCTCTACTGTCACATCGCTGTTGATAGTATAATTTTCTCCAAAAACCACAGGTCCTTACAAAAATTTATATGTTTATAGATAAGCACGTTATTGGAAACTATGACCCGTCACAAATGTAAGCTATATATGCTTATACTTTTAGACAGCTACTCATGCATTGGAAACTATGAGCCATCCAATATCTCGACAGTAATACAATACATCCTGACTGCCAAAAAAAGGTATACCGGATATTTATACACGCTCTTGAAGTCACGTTACTGTGTCAAACACTGTCGTGAAAAATTGTAAACATAGCCAGACCATAGATCTTACGGTCTCTGATCGGACTAACATGCTTGAATGGACAGTTTTAAATACAGTAAGTTGGTCATGTAAGATCCAACACTCATATTTGCCTAGTTGATGTGAGCTTTAGCCACTCCGTCAAAATCCTGATTCTAATCATATGGTCTGGAATGATCCAAACACGCATCACTAATCAAGGCTATATTTAACTAAATATTAGTGTTTAAAGAACAAAACACATATTACACAAACGAGTTCGTTCATTCCAGCCTGGATCTTGTTTAACTAACCATCTATGCTAGCCCAGTCAGTCTTGGAGGATCAAACCACTGTCCAAACGCAGTCATGAAAACAATGTGCGCGTCTCGGTGTGTTAAGTTTCTATAGACTTTTGTCCGTAAAGAAAGTTGACAGAAGTGAAGTGGTCACTCACATTGTTCTGTTTCTTTGTTTACCTTTACTTACATTGGTACACAGATACGCTCACCGTTAATACTCGCATTAGGTACATGGAACGTCTGACTAGGACAACTAGGAGCGAATGTTGTTTTGCGACTATTACGATACGATCAGAATAAATTGTTTTCTCTCTCAGACCGACTGGCAAACGGATGAGGAGGTGGGGGTGGGTGGAGAGAGAGATTCGCTTTCCCAAAGAGAACACACGTACACAAAAAACAAAGGTCATGTTTAAACGGCTAAACACCACTGTTCCGTTACTCTTTAAACATGTGCTTTACTTTAAGAAGGAATTAAGTCCACTAAACAACATAATGCCCCTTTGACTTGTAGGTTACTGAACGGCCTTAACTGAATCATTCCTATGTGAAGTAGCAAGAATAAAACCCACAAAGGTATTGGACCAAAACTTCTAAACGCAAGAACGAAACAACTAAGGGCTGCACTCTCTCTCTCTCTCCCTCTCTCTCTCTCTCTGTCTCTCTCTCTGTCTCTCTCTCTCTGTCTGTCTCACACACACACACATACACACACACACAAGCACACAAACACAAACACACACATTTTTATTGCTGTATTGCCCAATCCGTACAAAGAACAGAAGCGCAATACGTGCGGTGGTTCAAACAATACAATAGCAAATACAGCACTGGGTAGCAACCATTAGAACATCTTGGAACACCAAAGTGGCACAGGAAAATTATAAAACCTTCATACTTTATATCTAAACATGCAGAAATATACTATGAAACACACACACACACACACATACATACAGAGAGAGAGAGAGAGAGAGAGAGAGGGGGGGGGATTGAGAGGGGGGAGATGAAGAGAAAGAGAATACAGTAATTGAAAAAAATAAATAGGCCTACTTTGTTATTTTAAAAGCCGGAAGGAGAAAAAATTGTGTTTAAATGGGTTTGTAGTAAAGTTAATGTTCTTACACACCGCAATCGCCAGCTTGGCTGCTCAAGCCACCTGTTGGCCAACAATATGAATGGAATCCAAGATGCGCACTGTCTAATGACATGGATCACTGAGTCACAGCAACCGATCTTTGTTTTGTATTCTGTGGCACGGTGGGAAATAAAATACCACCTAAAAAGACATCACTTCTAGTCGAATCCAGTGAAGGGAAAACAATCCGTGGGAATCGAACATATAGACTGTTACGTGCAAGACGCGCAAGTTATCGCAAGAACCTCCATAGCATTCTCACACAATTGATCATTCAAATCTCCGACATTCAGACACGTTCAAGACAATCAGACACAGAACATAAAGAGGGAAACATGTAATCTGGCCTACTTGCCGTAACGTAGCCAGATGGAAGACGTTTGGCCAGGACCTTTTAACCAGAGGTAAATAACTATGGCTGACATAAAGCACTGTTAAACCCGTAGCCATAGCTAGCCTTCAAGAGTCCATTAACACTGTGCTAATGTGCCCGTAAAGAAAAGGGAAAAAGCAATATTGCACTCTTCCCCGAGTTCCTAAGCTGCGCCAGCAAAGCGCAGATTTGTGCCAACATACAAGAACATCCTGAGTGTATGTCAGAAATCAACAAGCTCTTATTATATATACCTAGTGTGCGCATTCTGCAAGGCACAGTGCAAGGAGGTAGAAGAAGGGGGAGACCGAAAAAGAGGTGGGAGGACAACATTCGAGAATGGACTGGTTTGACACTGAGCGAAGCCATGAGGGCTGCTGAGGACAGAGAAAGATGGAGTATGCTGGTTAAGCGATCATCTGTGGTGCCCCTACGACCTTCGGGTTATGGGACAGGATAGGATAGGATAGGATAGGTGCGCAGTACACAGAAACAACTAGCCATCATGACAATCAGGTTAGTTGGTTAGTTAGTCATTGTTTATAGTGATCAGTGCAATCGCTCAGTACTGATCAGTCTGTGCAACGAATTGACACAAAAACGGCTAGCCATCCAGTCATTCATGTCAGTCACTCGATCAGAACTTACCAATCAGTACAAGGTTTCCAAACATGACGGCGTGGATGAGGACAAAACACTACCAACAAAGCACAGCACTAGTGTTGATAAGCCATAGGTAATGCTGCACGGGATCAAGTGCACAGATGGACAGTATTTCGTTGGTGTTAAAACAAATCTCCTTTCTCATTAAAAACAAAACAAACAAATAAACAAATAAAAACATATGCCATCCCATCGTCTAAGAACTGTATTTAGAAGACGGGACACTGCAATTTGGCTTTGAACTGATGTTGGTGGGTGCTGGAGGGAGCTTTAAATAACATAGCAAATGTATCTTTAGTACGTACACAGTATAATCAGTATTGTTCAACTTTAAGGCAGGCTTATAGGAAGGTTATAGTAAGTAACCAAGAAAGGTTATAGTAAGTAACCTTGAGCACTGTGACGGTGGGTCTATTGTTACTGGGCTCTGCACAATGGAATGCTATTACCCACTCATCTTTGTCTGCGGAGATCGGCTAGTTTAATCACCCTATGACTAATCTTAATACATTTATATGTTTAGCTCGGTCTGTGTGCGGGTAGGGTTATAGAGATAGGGAGAAAATGGTCAAAGATTCACTGGCACACTAGCTCTCACACGGCTATGAATTATAGGTAGTCCAGCCACTTGTTAACAGTAAATATCTCACATTTATTTCCTCTACTCTAAACATTATTATCTAAACACTCTATTGACTTAACTGTCCAAATTCACTTCGAATAGTTCGATCCTTGATGGGTCTATGCTGCTACTGTTCTTGATATTTGCTAATGTCTCATCATAGGGCTATTTGTTCTGGTCGGCCTAATGTTTGTTTTCAGGAGAGTGGACTACCAAGCAGTTCTTCTAGATCAGTGTGTGTGCACGTTTTCTGTGGTACTTAGCTGGATCGTGGAGGTGTGTTAATGGTGTCTCCTCCTTGGTTGTTGACTATTGGGCTATGTATCTGAGTTCAGTGCTCGATGTTCCCCTGCAGGCCGAATGTCAGGGTTGACTCTTAGTGGTCTATCCCTGCCTTCGACCAACTAGCCTGTTCGTCTGCAAAACATAAGACGAGTTTCTGCAACGCCTTGTATATAAAAGTTGTGCAGAGCGTCTCACTGATGGCAGAAACAGCCCTCAGTTGAGATCGCATCCACTTATACAAACAAGGGACAAACAATCCTCCATGTCCGTGGTCTACTGGGATATCTCCAACATAATTCCTATACATATACCAGGGCTCGAAATTAGCGGGGGCCCGGGGCCAAAAACCCGCAAAGTTGTTTTCGGGCTCGGAAAGTTGAAAAACGAAGGGCCCGCTTGGCCCGCAAAATAATTTGTCTGCTACAGCTAGCTCTACTCGGCAGTTTCGTATTTGGGCCAAGGGAAGCAACCCACACCGGTGCCCTAAATTTGGACAGAAAAAAGAACCAGAAAAGGAGCGAAACCCCTTTAATTTTGCACTCGAAAGTTTAATATACACTTCAATATCTTTTTAATATAATAAACAAAAAGCTATGGCACAGCATAAGCGCAAAATGTCCATCTTTGCAAGCACGAAAGTATGGCTACATATCGTCGCCATACAGTTGCTAAAACAATCGGCGATGGCGTATTTTCCAATTTTGGGGAAGCGAAAGACGCCAGAAGAAAACGTTGACGAAAGGAAAGAACAAGAAAAAGAGAGAAAAAAGAAGTATGAAGATGAAAAAAGATCAAGGAACTACAATGAAGGGTGGAAAAAAAGATTTCCATGGCATGGCCTTGAAGTGAACGAGGAAGAGTACTGTTAAGTTTAGTTCCCTTTCATAGTTTTGTTTTGAACTTTTGTGCATTGAGGTCAGATTTTTTGTTAGGTTACTCATATTAAAAATTTAATGATGTGTATTGTGCAATACTCAGTCACAAAACTGAAAAGTATTATATAAGAGACTCACTTGATTTTTTTCTATTTTGTTTAATGGTCATTTCAGGCTCACTAGTCACTGGAATATGTGTGTCACTGAATGTGTGTGTGTGTGTGTGTGTGTGTGTGTGTGTGTGTGTGTGTGTGTGTGTGTGTGTGTGTGTTTTCCCCTTTTTGTTGGTAATGTTTGAAAGTGAAAGAAAAGGCAAATAAAAATGACATCACTCAGCAAAATTGGAAATTCAATTGTTTTTATTTTAGATTATCAGATAAATTGTACTTTCTACTTATTATATTGTCAATAATTCTTTTGTTTTTTGTTTGCATTATTTTTCAAGTTGGGCCCCGAAAGTTGCTTGTGGGCCCTCAAATTTTTCAATCAAGGGGCCCGGTGGCCCCCAAAGAAAAAAGTTAATTTCTAGCCCTGTATACATACATCGTGGCTAAACTAAACACATGGAGAAATAATTAACAGCATACACATTCTCCGGTACAGCCACTGGTCTGCAATAATACACATAGGAGAAACAACAGTTGGACAGTAGAGGCTACCTCGTGGTGCCGAGAACGGTCGCGTGTCCGCCACTTGGTCACGCTAAGTTTTACAAACATTCACAATGATAAAACATGGCAAGACTTCAAAAACATAATCCAACGTACAATATTATCAATAAACGCGATGAACCAAAAGATTAATCATTTATCTTTTTGACAATGTCAGGCTGTGGCTATACTGAGATGAATGTCTTTCATCCGTCACCTGCTTATTCTTTCTGAGAGAGATTTTTCAGAGCATAGCTCCCTTCTCGTGTGAGGTGCAGACAAAAAATGACTACCTTGCCTTGCGGTCAGCCAAAGCCCGCGAAAATCTCCTCCGATACCTGTGGCGCACTCTAGCGGGGGTGGCTATACGTCAACAGGATGAGGTCACTGCTTAGCACACAACTGACTTGTGTCGTCTTCTAGGCAGCTACTTTAATGTACAAAGGCTACAGCAGGCTGAACTATTTAAGGCGTGAAGCCGTAGTGCAGGTTCTAACTAGCCTATTGTGACAAGCACAGGGGGCATTAACCAAGTAGAATGGATCCACGATAGCAAAGAATGAAATATTGATCGTCGATAGCATAGCGGTAGCAGTAGTATGCCTCTATATTTTATTAATACACAGGACCCGCTATGCTATCGAGGATGCACTCATTTTTTATATGGAGGATCCGTTGTACTTGGTTAAAGCCATGTGCGTTGAGAAAGTAATACGCAACATTTGGGGAAATCATAAGCAAACAGATTAGAAATTCCCCTGACGTGGGCCTACACTTTGCAAACAGGAGTCTTACTGAAGGTATTTTAACAAAGTACAGGCCCGGTAGACCTACTAGTCTACAGAAGAAATCATCATCACTTTCATCATCAAAATAACATTGCTACTACTCACTATCAAGATCATTGCCACCATCGGAGAGGTTCAGCGACAGCAAGTACTTCAGCGACAAGATTGCTGACATAAGGAAGGCGCTTGACTCCGACCCTCCATCTGCGACTGATCCTTCGTCCTCGCTGGGCTTATCTGGAACTCCACGAAATGCTTTCAAACCAGCAAGTGAGGAAGATTGTTCTTTCTATACCCAAAAGCATCATGCCAACTTGACCCCATTCCTGCCGACCTGTTCTTTGAGAGCTTGGACGAGGTCATTCCTACCATTACAACTATCATGAACACTTCCCTCATGTGGTTAAGTACAATCTGTTATTAAACATGCTCTAATAAACCCACTTTTGAAATAACCTGGCCTTGATCCTGAAGTTCTAAAAAAAAACTATCGTCATGTCTCCAACTTGACTTTTTTGACAAAGGTTCTTGAACTCATTGTTCTGACACAGCTTCTGCCTTATCTCGAGGCACATAGCCTGCTGGAGCCGTTTCAGCCAGCCTATCGAAAAAAGCCACAGTACAGAGACCGCGTTACTACTGCAGGCGGCGGATTGGGTAGGGTATCGATCTTATCGCTACTTGACCTGTCCGCTGCGTTCGACGCCATTTACCACGGAATTATGTGCACACCTCGATCTGGAAGAACGCTTTGGCTGCACTGGGATGGTTTTTGCATGGTTTCATTCTTACCTCTCCTGCCGCACTCAGTCTGTCATTGTGGGCAACATCAGGTCCGGTCCCTCACCCTTGGAGTATGGAGTGCCACAAGGCTCAGTTCTTGGCCCTGTCATGTTCACAATGTACACTCAGTTCCTTGATAAATGCTTTCCAACAGCTTTATAATTTCTTTGCTGATGATTCTCAGTTGCATAATTCTGCTCCTCCTTCAGGGGTTCCTGCTCTTGCAAAGGATTTGTCTGAGTACATCAGTTCCGTAGCCAGCTGGATGAGCACGAACAAACTGAAAATAAATGACGAAAAGGCAGAGCTCTTCTTGATTGGTTCACAGAGCAGACTGAAGCAGACCTCAACTCAATCAATGATCATCAAATTGAATTTTCCATGTCTATCCTGAATCTAGGTGTTCATCTGGATCAGAGACGCAAATAAATAGTCTGTGCAAAGCTCTGAACTTCCATCCCCAAAGACTGGGCAAAATATGCCAGTATCTTATACAGATGCCAACAACAAGCTTGCTATCACTTCCATTATTCTTTGTCGACTTGATTACAGTAATTCACTTAAATTTGGGCTGGCCTTCCTGATAATAAAATTTCCAGACTTCAGCGAATTCAGAACAATGCTGCTTGCCTTGTCCTTCGTCAACCTCGTCGTTCTAGTGCATCTTTCGCTCTGAAACCCTTACACTGGGTTTAAAGGCTCATATCGATTACGAAATTGCTTCTCTTTGCTTTCACTGATTCCTGTCTTACCTATCTTTCACAACTTCTCTCCCCCTACCAAAGCTGCTCGATCACTCCGTTCACAAGATGCAGCTCTCTTCTCAATTCCTATATATTCGTTTGAATCCTTTGGCAGATATTTTTCTGTATTTGGAACACTGCCCTCCAACCTCCGGCACTCCAAGAATCTGGCCGTGTTCCAAAAAAACCTTAAAACCTACCTCTTTACCAAATACTTTCAGATCCAGAACAATCAACGTGTGAGTGAGTGATTGAATAGTGATGTTTGTGTGTGTGCGTGCGTGTGTGTTTGTATTTGTGTGTACTGAATGAAAACAAGAGCCACTACTAGTAAATACGCGTAATACCTATTGTCCAAGGACTAGATATTGTATGTAAGATTTTATGATCACTTGTTGTTAGTGACTACATTACATTACATGATTATTGCTTTAGGTCCAGGGGACTCTTCCGAGCCAAATCAGGACCGGGCAACCCCTGATCCGCATAAAAGATCTGCTGAAACAACCCTAGTGGTAAAACTGAAAGCTCTCCACCAGCCAGTCACTTTACAATAAAGACATCCCACGCAGGGGACGCTGAGGCTGTACTCTAATTTATCGAACCCCCGTTTACAAAAATAAAATAGAATACAAACATCATTATAAATTATCAACAAAACACATACATATAAAATGCCTACATTGCTAAATAATAACACCATAGGAAGCCCTAGCGACCACCTGGCAGAAAGCGTCCAATATTCCCAAGCTGATCCAACAGACCTCATACACAAATAAGGAGTCTCGCCCCGGAAGAGTTTTCAAGAAAAAAGGTAGATGACTGGTCTATCGAAGAAGATAGTATAGCAGATTTATAGAACAGAGCAGGAATGAGAAAGAGCAAATGAGAAAGACAGTGACAGTTGGAATTTAAAGCACAAAATTTCCATTTGTATTTTGTAGATTATAGTCACACGACACTTTCGCATATAGGTGACTACTGGACCGATTTATACCGACACCAGCGGGCCAGTTGTTGGTAAAGGGGAAAATAATATGATCACACGTTGACCAATCCGGGATTCGAACCAGCGACCTTTCGGTTACTATCAAGACGCTCTTACCAACTGAGCTACCCGGACCCTCTGACTAAATTTCCAGAAAGTGGGGATACTATTTATACTGAAACCCCCGGCACACCAACGGGGGTGTTAGTGACTGGGTACATATCTCACCAATAGTCGTCGAAAGGTGACTTGTAGGGCAAGATAGTAACACAATAAACCATGATCTGTTAATAACACAAATATGAGGACTTCAGTATTTCAATGTTTACAAACATTACTGTCGGGATGAGGACAAAACAATCCACCTACAAAGCAATGCAGCTCTACTCTAGTGATAAGCCACACGTAATATTGTTCGGGATCAAGTGCCGATTGAAAGATTCACAACAAATGTCACGCCTTCGACAGTGCTTTTTTTTTTTAAATTTTAAAAAAAAATATATAACTATAAACATGGACGTGGCGTGCACACTGGTAATATCGGGCTCTGCTGAACCACTTCGCCTTCCATATCCCTCTCTCTGTATGTATAAAGAATACGATAGCCTAATTTTTGCTGTCAATTAGCAAGTTGACACAACCATAATGCACTGTTGTTCAAAATGGCAGTGATAGTGGGCACTGTAGAGCTAAGTTTACCAAGAAACTTTCATTAAATATTATCCAAATTCGTTCCAAGCATAGGTTTAGACTTCAAACAGCAATTTACAAGTGTACCAAGACATTAATTTTAATAATTACTGTGTGACACAAGCGCCGTTTTCAGCAAGTCATGTACAGTTGGAGCAAAACTCACACTTGATGTGTGCTTTCGTGCTTGTATGAATATAGGCAATATTTGATTACAAAATATTGCAGAACACTAGAACATATACTTTTCACTTATAAAACTCGAATAGCTGTCGACATGTTGTGTAGCGAAATTAGTGTCACCTGGTTTTTTACCTTCATTTACACATTCATGTTTGGTGAATGAGTATTGGCAGCATTCTATTTAAAAATTGTCATATTGGTTTGCAAAGCCTCAGCACATGGGTTACATTACATTACATAATTGTTGCTTTAGGTCCAGCGGACTCTTCCGAGCCAAATCAGGACCGGACAACCCCCAATCCGCATAAAATATCTGCTGAAACAACCCTAGTGGGAAAACTGAATGCCCTCCACCAGCCAGTCACTTTACAATAAAGACATCCCACGCAGGGGACGGCTGAGGCTTCACCCCAACTTATTGAACCCCTGTTTACAAAAACAAAATAGAATACAAACATCATTATAAATTATCAACAAAACACATACATATAAAATGCCTACATTGCTAATTAATAACATCATAGGCAGCCTTAGTGACCACCTGGCAGAAAGCGTCCAATATTCCCAAGCTGATCCAACAGACCTCATACACAAAGAAGGAGTCTTGTCCCGGAAGAGTTTTCAAGAAAAAATGTAGGAGACTGGTCTAGCGAAGAAGACGATAGTATAGCAGATTGATAGAACAGAGCAGGAATGAGAAAGAGCAAATGAGAAAGACAGCGACAGTGGGAATTTAAAGCACTAAATTTCCAGAAAGTGGGGATACCATTTATACTGAAACCCCCGTCACCCCAACAGGGGTAGCACATGGGTTCAGCTTGTAAAACACCCAATCCCACGATGTAAAAGTGTGTGTTTGTTACTTAATGTCCACTGAATTTTTACCCACCTCTGCAATCATTTATAATGCAATACATTTTTTTTACATTACAAAACATTAGACATGTACACTATACAAGTGTTTGTGCTTTGAAGTTAGGTTATATTCTTACTTCCGTGTATGCATTTGTTCTTGGGTAACTGTTGACTCCTTTTTGATTATAATTACATTTATGTATGTGCGCATTTCCTCACTTCTCCAGTGTGAGCATGCATGCATTTGTGTGTGCATGTGTTTCACCTTTTCAAAAGTGTAGATAGAATTCAATTTTTTTGTTATC
This sequence comes from Oncomelania hupensis, assembly GCA_036898135.1. Lineage (NCBI taxonomy): Eukaryota > Metazoa > Mollusca > Gastropoda > Littorinimorpha > Pomatiopsidae > Oncomelania > Oncomelania hupensis. The sequence continues at coordinate 27,313,608 of CM072515.1, forward strand.
TAGCACCTTTCATTATTTTTCATTACTCTGTTAATTTATGTTCAAAATTCTTTAAGAATACGCAAACACAAATACAATAGCAACATACATCTTCTCCCCCAAACAAGAGACAGAGAGAGACAGAGAGAGAATGGGGGTAGGGGAAAACAGTATTGGAAAAAACCGAAAGAGAGAATAGATAATAAGAGCGATAAGGTTGAACCACACCGACAACAACAAAAAGGGGAGACAAAAGCAAGGGAGAGAAGAAAAATGAACCAATACATTTATAGACACATTTCCACCATAGTGGAGAGAGACAGACAACACAACGACTTGTGGAAATCTTAGTCAAGAAAACACTGGTGCAGCTGTGTATTGTATTTACAGCATATCATACAGATGAGGAGATGGCAACGCAGCAAGCAATAAAACAATGCATGGTAATTTCAATTTGAAAACACAATCGGCTAAAACTGAATAATCCATTAGGGTACATAATCTGGGTCATCATCTTCATCATTGTCAACTTCATCATCAAGATCCAGGTCTTCCATATCCTCAAACAAGGATTCATCCACTTCCACACTGTCTCCCTCTGCACACAGAAAGGGATATTCCATTTAACACACTATAGTTCTGAAACACACGTGTCTAATAGCACTAGACTAGTTCAAACTAAAATACAATTTGAAGAACTAAAAGGCTAAAATCTATTATATTCATAAACACCATTTTACCGTCTACAAAGATGTGCAAAAAAAAAATTTCATGACAGACCAAAAGACAATAACATGATAGATGGAAGTGAGAAAAATCACACGGTGTTTAGCTAATATCATTAAGGATGGAGAAAAAAATACAAATCCTTATCAGTTTCGCTAATACTAAAGTGAAGGTCAGCAAATTTCAAGTCTGCTTATACTTATAGTCAATACAACTTCTTATTTAAAAATAAATAAATAAATAAATAAAAATATATAAATAAATTATGCCATGTCATGTTTACATTTTTAAGAAAAAGCCGATCTATGTTCAAGCCAAGAAATCTTTATTCACAAAAATACAGTGAAATATTCAAAATTCTACTGTATTCAAGCTGATCCCAGACTGTTTAAAATTATTAGATCTTCTGTGTAGTACACCTGTTACTGGTGTATTTTCTTTCATAAAGGGAGCTAATCATATATTGCCATGGAATGACAAATCAGCATAAAAAACCCACCTCAAGATAACAATATAAAATAGCAATTATATGCAACTTATGATAATATTACAACTAGAAAAGTGTACACCTTACTCAGATTAACTAAAGTTAAACATACCTGAACTACCAATTAGGGAACAATAAAAAAATTAACCACATACCTTCCTGAAGGAAAGTGATGTCAGAATCATTCAGAGAAGCATCTTGCATGAACAGTTCCCTTCCTGAAAAATTCAGTCAATTTTTCAGCTAAAGATATTATCAACATTATATAAATTGTAAAATTATTGTATCTGTATACTTGCAATGAGAAATAATGGGGCTTTTTATGCAATATGTGAAAACATTCATTCTCCAAATACCCCTTAACAAATGCACATGGGGCGCTTCTGAGGAGCTGTGAACTGCTTTTGTTGTTTTGCTTGGGTTTTTTGTGTGTTTTTTTAGCTAAACCCTTAGCTGTATCACAAGCTATCACAAGTTATAGTTTAATTTTATTTTTTACAAAACTAAACCAGATCATCTCGTGTGTGTTGGAAGTCTTTAGGAAGATGTCTTACAAGTCCCATGCACAAATGTAACGTGTCAGTCCATTTCACAAGCATGGACCAGTCATCTGCCAAAAATAATACTGAATACTGACCTGAAGGTTTCTTTAGAAGCTGGTCCTTGCTGAGTTCTTGCTGCTTGCGTTCCCTGACCTCTGCCTCAAACTTGGTTTTCCAGGCCATAAATGTTTCTATCGTCACTCTTGTGCCCTCAAACTTTTTCTGCAATAGCAAAAGCATAAAGAAATGTGATAACTAGAAGGACAAGGCCCATATAACTCACATGCTCCTTATGGAACTTGCAATATTTAACATGAAAATGAGCGCCCCAGAAAAAACAAAATGAAACAGTGGCTTTAAAATGCAAAGTAATATGAGCTTTGATGTTTTCTATGCTCTTGACCTTGAGATGACCTTGACCTCCAGCTCCAAATACACTCATGTACTATCAAATAAATTTTTTAAAAAGTTATATTATGCAAAAACACACAGTAACCTTGGGATGACCTTGACCTTCATGCTCAAATAACTGAATGTCGTTGCATACTATGGATTAAATAGAGCCATTCCACTGTACGATAACCTATTTTTTGTTTGTTTTTGCAAGGCCTAAAATGACCTTGACCTTCTAGATCAACTCACAAATGGAAAATATATGAAATATCGTCTATCATCTCTAACTACAACAAGTTTGGACTTTATATCTCTCATAGTTTAGGGTCAAGGTCACTTCAAAGTATCTATATTTTAAACAGCTCCAGTGACCTTGACCTTGGAGTGAGGTTGAGCAAATGTGCAACATAGTATGTGGGTCTCATTGATATGTATCATTCATCAAAGAATCATAAGTTCAATATTAATAAGTTAGAAACAAAACTGAAATTTTAGAAAAATTCTCATTTTCTGACTACACTTGTTGACCTTGTGACCTTGACTTTGAAGTGAAGTCATCAATTTATGATGTATCGTGGAAATAATAATATTGTGCATGCTAATACCTGATTTTGTGACGGAATAAAATTCCACACCGAAAGACAACATACATTCGACACATCCAATATTCCAGTGCTATGTCCCAAACGAAGAAAGCCCCTTTTGTTGTTGGAGATTGCATTTCGCCTCAAGTGTCGTTCACTTCATAAATAGACAGATAGATGTTGGTCGTCATGATTTTGAAAATACTTACACTAGTTTCACTGACACCACAAACATAACTAGTGTTAAATTTGCTTCAAAAATATAGGTGAGATCCACTTTAGGTACAGATGATTTCTAATACTTAATTCAAGAACAATCATGAAACTGACCTGTTCTGCCTCTTCCTCTTCCTTTTCCTTCTGCATCCTTTTTTGTTGAGCCTGTATCCGCATTTCATCTACCAGTGCTGTTAGCTTTTCTTGCAACGCAGTGATGATGGTAAACACCATTGCCATCCCCAAATTTTCTTCTGCCTGCGATAGACATTCACTGATGTGCTTAAAAGTTCAGTCTATTCAGAAAACAAAATGTTTAGCTTAGGCTATCGTTTATCGTAAGATAATTTAACAGAGAATTACTTTCAACAAACAAATACAAAACACACACAAAAATGTGTTTCACATTTCTAACTCTTAAGACTTTCATTATTATTTCATTTTACAAAAGTACTCACATGTTTTTTTTTAATGTGCAATAATAAAAGCAGCCGCACTGTGCAATTGCACTGGGCATTTCATAGTGCTGCTGGATGAATATTACATTATCTGGAACTATGAATCAAGAGGTGCACACCAACAGTGAAGATCAGCTTTTCAGGCTTACTCCCTCTTCTATGGAGATAGCAGACTTCATAGCAGACATGCCTAACCCAAAAATGTGAGTTTCAGGAACACCCCCCCAAAAATGTTCTGCAACAGGCCTTGATTTTACGGAACACTAATACATAAGAAAAGTATCTTGTATTTATACTATGTACATGCTGAAATGTCTTCTTTTGTTAGTGTTGTTTTTGAAGGGACCTATAGCAGGCACTCTTCAGATCTCTGTAATCCTCTTCTTGCCAGCTCCTTCGAAAAACGTCTTCTGGCCTGGACTTGGCAATGAGTAGGGCTTCATAGGTGATGGAAAAACAAAAGATTTTCCCTTTGTTGCCCACCACAAGACATGGCCATTTTTCTGTGTAGTCTAATTTAAACTTTTGAATCCTTCGCTTGTTCATTCTCTGTTGCTGTCCTCTTCTTCCACAGACACATGTCGTTTGGTAGCCGCCATCTTCACCATTAGTAAGACCTACTCTGGAAGTTCAGAGAAGCCGCTTTGCACATGCTCATCCATTCTGAATTAGAACGCGCAGACGCACTAACTTGAATTAACATCCACCTAAGTGGGGAACCACTTTTCAGCAAACCGGGAGGGAAATGTGCTGACTGAAACACAAAATCATGGACTTTCAATTTTTATTTTGGGAGGGAAATTTGTTGACAAGAACAGGTGAACAGAATCCGTATTTTCAGAACGTTCCGTTTATTTTATTGATTTTCCGTAATAAATACAGCTGTTCCATAATGGCAGGCATGTCTGTCATAGGCTCAGCTATGCTGTATGGGGTGCAAATGGAATCCGCACAGAAGAATAAGAAAACTCAACAGTCAGAACAGCCATGACAAAGAGTTTATTCAGCACTGACATAGTAGGCCTACCTGTTCCTTGAGAAACTCTACGATCATATCTGTCTGGTCGTCTTCCAAGCTGTCTGCATCCACAATTTCCATGATAGGTGCTTCATCGGGATATTTGGCAGTATACGTAAACTGTACTGTACATCGAACTGCAAAATAAATAATAAGACAGGTGTTAACCCACTCAATAAATCATCTACTACTCAATTTGTATTAGAACTGTGAATGATACTACGCAGTGTTACAACTTACAGTATAAATTTTTTTATAGTGTTCACACCAACATAACCTTTCACCGCTGATTAATACGACTGTAGGGCTGGGAACGGCGATGGCGCATTTCTGCGATGAAACCACACATGCAGAAGAACATAGTCTTGTGACTATAGAGTTTGTGTTCTCTGCCATGGGTCAAAATTTCTTTCCTACACAGGTATTACATGTTCTAAAAAACATTAATAACTTTCTTCAAGTACAAGCCTCATATATTTCACCTACCTTTATCTGGTGTCCCTTCTTTATTTTCATGTAAGTGAGGGTCAACTGGGTCCTGTGATGCTACTATGACATTGAATATATGATGTGGTTCCTCTTCAACAACTGAAATAAAATATCATAAACATGTAAATAATAGTCTAATACTTCATACATTATGCTTTAGCTGGGGTTGGTACATGCATTTGCTAATCCCACCAGCTCCACATACAGTTGTGTCTACAGCAAGCAGCCTCATCTTATTAGTTATTTAGGGGGGTTTGGGTAGTTTTTGTTTCCATCATTACATTTACACCATGGAAAACGTGAACCCCACCTACACTCGGCACTCTCCACACCACACCCAGCAACAACATACAGCAGCAAATAAATCAATGTATTGATTGTGGCTGCTCAACCCAAAAAGGAGAAGCAGAAAAGAATGAGACACGCCGATTATTACACGTCACTGGCAGGATTGACTTGTAAGTTACAGAATTCTACTCTTGAATTCCAGCTCTCAGTCGAGTCAGGTCTCTTATTTAGTATTGTGAGCGAGTTATAACGGCGGCATTAATCTTGACCCAATTATTTTTTTGTATTTCTACCATGCGTTTGTGACTGTCAAAATATCAACTTATAGGCCTAGTGACTAGTCTTCTTCAAGCTATGCCTTACAACTTTAAATTTTGTACCTGGTCAACCCTTGCCAGATACATTACCAGTAACCTGCTATTTTTTAAAGTAGTAAATTAGGCTTAGTAAAAAGATCAAATTAAAGGCCACTGGCCTAAACCAATCTGGAGCTGTATTATACTTATGTTATACTTATAGTATCATCATAAGTCGATGATAAGACATAACTGAACTCTTCCGAGTTCCTTCCAAAACAAAACTAAACTTACATTCAATTTCATCTGAGTAGATAGACTGCAGCGCCTCGATCTCATTACGCTGCTCTTCTGCATAGTCGGTCATCGTAAGAAGATTCAAATCACAGGTAAACTGCAGTAAAATGCAGTGAAAAGAACATTAAAGAAGCCAATGACGCTGCCTGTTGTCTACTTCTCTCATGCCGTCAGAAGATACCGGAAATTTTTAAGAGTAACGTCCCTTCGTATTTGTGGAGTGTCGAGTTCATTGGTCGGTGATTGGTGGTTAAATGGGTTCCAGGGGTGTGTTGTTCACCTTTATATTAGGAAATATCTTTGTAAATAATAATAATAATAATAATAATAATAATAATAATAATAATAATAATAATAATAATAATAATAATAATAATAATTTAGTCGTCTGAGATCGAAGAACTGTTAGAAAAAGAAAAGGAGAATCCTGTCCTATCCTATCGGATCCTATCCTATCCCGTAACTCGGAGGTCGTAAGGGCACCCCAGATTATCGTTTAACCAGCGTACTCCATATTTCTCTGTCCTCAGCGACCCGTATGGCTTCGCTCAGTGTCAAACCAGTCCATTCTCGAAATTTGTCCTCCAACATCTGATACGGTCCTGATTTGGCTCGGAAGAGTCCGCTGGACCTAAAGCAACAATCAATCAATCAACCAACTCCAACATCTTTTTCGGTCTCCCTTTTTCTACCTCCTTGCAGGATGGTCTTTTATATTTTTGTGTTCAAACTTTATATGGCCTTGCAGGATGGTCTTTCCAAGGCCTGATGATCTGGTGACGTGGCCATACCATCGGAGTTTCCGTTTCTTCACCACTGTGAGCAGGTCATTGTGTTGTTCAATGGCTTATGTGATGCATGGTCTGTCGGACTTCGTCGTTGGTGATGTGCTGGGTATATATAGGAAATGCCCAGAAGTCTTCAGCTAGCACCTCATCTCCATGCTTTGTATTCTTCGTTGTAGATCTGCTGTGAGGGTCCATGTTTCGCATGCGTATAGGAAGATGGAGGTGACAAGGGAGCGCAGCAGTCTTACCTTGGAATGTAGACTGGTGGTCCCGTCTTTCCAAATGGGCTTCAACCTTGCCAGGGCAGCAGTTGTTTGTGCGATCCTGGAGAGGACTTACTGTCGGGACCCATTGTCTGATACAATGCACTCCTTAATATTTGAAGCTATGCACTGTGTTGAGGGATTGGCCTTGGACTTTGATGTCCGTGTTGATGCCATGTTGTTGTTGTTATTTTAACCAAATCCATTCTCGAATGTTGTCCTCCCACCTCTTTTTCGGTCTCCTTCTTTTTCAGCCTCCTTGCACCATTCCTTGCAGGATGGTCTTTGCAAGGCCTGATGCTCTGATGATGTGGCCATACCATTGTAGTTTCAGTTTCTTCACCACTGTGAGAATGTACTTCGTGCTGTCAAGTGGCTTGTGTGATGGTCTTTCGGACTTCGTCGTTGGTGATGTGATGGGAACAGGTAATGCCCAGAAGTCTTCTGTAGCACCTCATCTCCATGCTTTGTATTCTTCTTTGCAGATCTGCTGTGAGGGTCAATGTTTCACAAGAGTTTAGGAAGATGGAGATGACAAGGGATCGCAGCAGCCTTACCTTGGAATGTACTCCTTACCTTGGAATGTAGTCTTATGGTCCTGTCTTTCCAAATGGGTTTGAACCTTGTCAGGGCAGCAGTTGTCTGTGCTATTCTGGTGATGACTTCCTGCCATGACCCATTGTCCGTGTTGATGCCATTGGTGGTTTTGGTCATCATTTTGGTCTTCTTTGCACTTTATTCATTCCAAATTATTCCAATATTTTGTTCTCTATAAAATCTGAGCATTTTGAAACCATGACACATACTCTTTTAAGAAATTAACCTAGATTTCTTATCTTTTATAAAACATTATCAGAGGACCTGTATCAGTGCCCTGCTCTGTAAGCCTGTCATTTAAAGTCACTGTAGCTACTTCGTCCCTTCGATTGACACTTAACTGGTATTCTTCTTCACTGGTGAGTATGTTTAATAAGTTTTTTCAAGCTGTTCAGCATTGGAAAGATTGTATATAATGGTATTTAATTATTAGTAAGGTTATATCACGGGGTAGTAGACGGCCTAAATAGAATCATTGTGAGAGTAAACGTAACGATTACTCGAAAGTTAAACTATTTGGAACAATATTGTATTCGTAGGTCTATTTATTAACTACTTATTGACTGTCTCTTACCCCTTTTATTTCAAGCATAATTATATTTTATGCACAAGTCTTGGAGAGGTGTATTGTGTGCAAAATAGTTCTACATAACGATCGAGAAATCTCCTGTCAGCAGTCACTTGCTAGCTAACACGCATATTTCTGCAGTGTTCTGTTTAGTTTACCATCATTGATGTCTTTAAATGAAAGGCAGTGGTGCGGGTGGAATGGCCGGTGGTGATGGTGGTGGTGGTGTATTTGTATGTATGTGTGTGCGCGCACGCCTGTGTGCGTGTGTGTGTGTGTGGGGTGGGGGGGGGGTGTGTGTTGTTGTATAACGACAGAAATGAGAAACGGAATTTACTTTTTCAGTCAAAAATGGGGTAATTTGCTCGTTCCTCATTTGTCTCGCGTTCCCCATTTGTTTCGAGGTACGCGGGAGTGCTTTTTTAGTGCATGGGAGTGCAGTTGTAGTAGTGCATGAGAGTGTTTTAAGTACAGAGGAGTGCACTATCCGGGACGGAGAAAATGCAGTCCATTTCGGAAGAAATTTGGAAGAAATTTCGACCAATTTCGTCCCCTCTAGGAGACGAACTAGGTCAACTTTCTCGTAAAGGGGTAGGGTAAGGGCTAGTTGCAGCGCTGCAACTAGCCCTTACCCTAACCCTTTTCTCTTCAAAAATGCTTTTTTTTCTGTCAAAAATGTGCTATCCGATTCCTACATTCTAAAATTACCTCGTTTGTCACCGTGCACAAGAATGTGTGTGTGTGTGTGTAAATAAATACATTAAAACATTTACAGTTATAGTTTTATTGAAAATAAAATGCAATACAAAAATAACTATTAATTAACTAATTCTTAACTCAAAGCTTGTAGGGACACCACAGTTGATCGTTTAACCATCGTACTCGATCTTTCTCTGTCAGCAACCCTTAATATGGCTTCGCTCAGTGTCAAGCCAACGCATTCTCGAATGTTGTCCTCCCACCTCTTTTCTGTGTCACTCTTCTTCTGCCTCATTGCACCGTGCCTTGCAATTTTGCAGGATGGTCTTTGCAAGGCCTGATGCTCTCTTGATGTGGCCATACCATCGGAGTTTCCGTTTCTTCACCACTGTGAGCATGTCATCTTGTTGTCCAATGGCTTATGTGATGGTCTGTCATATTTCGTTGGTGATGATGTGCTTGGTATAGGAAATGCCCAGAAGTCTTCTGTAGCACCTCATCTCCAAGCTTTGTATTCTTCGTTGTAGATCTGCTGTGAGGGTCCATGTTTCGCAAGCGTATAGGAAGATGGATGTGACAAGAGAGCGCAACAGCCTTACATTGGAATGTAGACTGATGGTCATGTCTTTCCAAATGGGCTTCAACCTTTTCAGGGCAGCAGTTGTTTGTGCAATTCTGGAGAGAACTTCCTGTCGGAACCCCATACCTGTCAAGTGCTACGGATTTTTGCGTAGCGCTACGCATTTTAAACATTTTCCCATTGCTACGGCGTATCACAAAGCTGCTACGCAATTTTTCAAAAGTGACGATAATATTTTTTAACCAAGGGGGTTTTCGCGCGAATGTAGTCTGTTCCGGTCGAGTCCGGTTTAAAGACACTTAGTAAAAGCACCGCACTTCCGCAACACATGTTCGTTCAAGGGCTCTCTTACATACTAGCCGATACTAGCCATCGCATTACGGAAGTGACGTTGCGTATCTAAAAGTATAAGTTTTCACCTCCACGTGAACTTTGCTTTGCTTAATACCATCAACATGGCCACTTTTCCGCCTTGTTTCTCGCTTGTAACCCTAACCCTAACCCTTGATTTTTGTGTATCCAAGGGGTTTTCCGCGAAAATTTAGTCTTACATACGCAACGTCACTTCCGTAATAAGGTGGCTAGTATCTAAGAGAGCCCGGTCGTTCAGAACTTAAGTCTACGATCAGTCTATGTGAGGGAGAGACAGATGTTTCATGTCATTAACATTATATTTCTCTTTGATTACTTTCATATTATATCAGCTGCCATTTAGTTATATTTTTATTAAATTAATTGGTATAAGCTTTTGTGCAATGCTAATAGTTCTTTTCTTGGCATTGTAAACCATGTTTTGTTAATAAGCAAATTTGTTTGGGGGAAAAAAGTTCATCTGCTTTTACTGTGTCGGTGATTGTCTCCCTTGTTTTTTTATTTTTATTTTATATTTATGATTGCCTAGCAATACAATACAATACAAGATTATTGCTTTAGGTCCGATTGCCTAGCTTATTTTCTGTCTGTATGTTGTTGTTGTTTTTTTGTTTTTTTTTGCATTTTCACTTTTATTTTGAAAAACGTACATGAAAATGTTTATAATGATAATGATAATGGTAATAGCTAAAGTGTTGTGCATTAACAAGATTTTACAATAAATTTGTAAACACATTGGATGTGTGTGTTTATATTGGATGCAGAAGTTTCCAGTTTTGTTGCGAAGCGCGTGATTCACATTAGTGCTACACCAAACCTCCATTTGCTATGGTTTTTCTGTTAAATTGCTACACCACACCCCGAAAACCCCTTGACAGGTATGGAACCCATTGTCTGATACAATGGCTCCTAAATATTTGAAGCTATGCACTGTATTGAGGAATTGGCCTTGGACTTTGATGTTCATGTTGATGCCATGTTGTTGTTGGTCTTCTTGTGGTCTTTTCTGCACTTATTTCCATTCCATAGGCTCTGGCGGTGGTGTCAAGCCTCTGTACTAGCTGTTCAAGTTCTTGTTCCTCTCCAGCCAATCCATCAATGTCATACGCAAAACGGAGGTTGGAAATTGCTCTATCCTCTATGCTGACTGTGCCTTCGTGATCTGCAAGGGTATCTGACTTCTGAACCAGTTTCCGATGGCGCTGTTGTGGAGGACTGCACTGGTAGCCTTGTCATACAGGCTTTTGATGCCGTATTAATTTTAGGTCTGATGTTGTACACTCTCAAGGTTGCCCACAGAGCTGCATGCCCGACTCGGTCAAACGCTTTCTTGAAATCTACAAACACATAATATAGATATTGTTGGTGCTGTAGGTATTTCTCGCAGATTATTCTGAGATTGAAAATCTGTCCAGTGGTACTTCGCCCTGGCATGAATCCTGCGTGTTCTTCAGTTATGATTTGTTCAGCTTGGGGTTTCAATCTGTTGAGTATTATTTTCAGGAGAACCTTGCTGGGATGGCTGACGAGGCTGATCGTGGAGTAATTTTCACATTCCTGAAGGTTATCCTTTTTGGGAAGAGTGATTTCAAGCGACTGGTTCCATGGTGTAGGCCACTCCCCACTCTGCCAGATCTTGTTACAGATAATGGTGAGGGCGTCAATCATCGCTTCTTCTCCTGCTTGAAGTAATTCCGCGGGTTTCTTGTCCACTCCCGCTGACTTCCCTTTCTTCAGCGATTGCACTGCTGCCTCAACTTCTTGTCGAAGAATTAGGAGGATTTCTTCTTCTTCTTTGTTCTGCGGACATGCTAGAACTGATGGGTCTCCGTTTGATGTGTGATTGTAAAGATCAGAGCAGTACTCTGTCCATCTATCCAAGACTTCTTGTTCTTCTGTAAGGCATATGCCAGACTTGCTTTGGATCGTGGATGCCTTGGGCTGTTTAACACTTGTCAGCCGCTTCACAGTCTGGTAGGCCTTCTTGCTTTTGTTCTTGTTCAGACTTTTCTCTGTTTTCTGGAATTGATCTTCTATCCAGTTCTCCTTTGCTGTTCGCATGACTTTTTAGATGTCATTGTTGATTTTTGGGTAGGCATCAGCTCCCTGTGAGGCGTTCTTTTTCTTTTTCATTTCTCTTTGTTTATCACACAGGTCCCAAAGTTCAGGTGTGATCCACAGTTTCTTCTTTGGGCGGTGCTTACCAAGGAACTCGGTGGCGGCATCTGTCACAGCTGAGTTGAAGGCGGTGGTCATGGTGTTGACATCTACTTCACCAGCTCCAAAAATGAGCAGTAGTGCAAATTTCTCTCCAATTGTGGCTTGTAATATTTCTGCTACATCCGGGTCTTGCAGTTCGTCCAGGTCGAACTTCAGTCGTGTGCACTTTGCTGTGTTTACTCTCTCCAAGTGGAACCGGAAGGACATCATCACGAGATCGTGGTCACTTCCGATGTCTGCTCCTGGAAAAGTGCGTATCCTGCCAATGTTGATGCTTGATCTGAAGCGTGTCTTGACCATGATGTAGTCGATATGGTTATGGTGTTCCCCGCCGGGACTGTGCCATGTCCATCTCTGGATTTTTTGTGGAGACCAAGCGTGTTTGCCAGTATCAGATTGTTGTATATGGCAAACTCCAAGAGTTTCATACCTCTTTCATTTGTCTCGTTGTTGCAGTGGGGTCCACATGTGTCTCCCTAGTTGTGGTTCGCATCTTGGCCAACCTTGGCATTCCAGTCGCCTTGCACTATGACTTTATCCTTCTCGGCACTTGGTCAAGGACAAGCTGTAGATGTTCATAGGAATCCTCCACTTCGCTGTCGTCAAAGTCTGATGTTAAGGCATACGCCTGGATGATGGTGATGTTAAAAGGGGCTGCTCTCAGACAGATGGTAAGTAATGAGTCTACTGGAGACTGGGCGGCAACCCATGACAATGAGGCTAGAATGTCTCTATGAACTAAGAATCCAACACCGTGTTCATGCCTGTTTTCTCTCCTGCTGAAATAAAGCTTGTGGCCTTTGTCGGTCGTTGTTTCACCTAGGCCTTTCCAGCGCAGTTCACTGATGCCTAAAATGTTCCATCGCATGGTTTCCGCTCTTTTGCTGTCCACGGCCCTCACCTATGGAATTCTCTCCCCTTTCATGTTAGACATTCTACCTCCTGTGAATCGTTCAAATCCAACCTTAAAACGTATCTTTTCTCAAAAGTCTTTCAGCAGTATCTGTAGTTGTAAAAGGGGTTTGGAGGGGTGGGGAGTAATTTAGTATGGTTTTGTCATATTGATTTACACAGCAGTAGTATGTACGCGTGAAAGAGTAACTTGTCGTATAGTGTGTATATGTGTTTGCGTAAGAAAGTGTGCGTGTATAGCGCTTAGATCCTTAGGGTAGGCGCTTTATAAATGCTAGTTATTATTATTATTATTATTATTATTATTATTATTATTATTATTATTATTATTATTATTATTATTATTATTATTATTATTATTATTATTATAGTGGTCCAGTTCGTGGGTCAGTTCTTCTAATTTTCCCTCCGCAGATAGGGTCCAGAAATTTCAGGTACCTATGACGATGTTGTCTCTCGTGCGGATCTTGTTAATTAAGTTGTCCATCAGTAGCACACTTATTACCCCCGTCCTGGTGGCCAACGGAGGGCGCGGTCCTTGGTGACCCCGGCGACGACCGATCCGGTATGGAATGAGTGGTTCTTTTCATCATGTGGTGTGTCTTGGGCAAGAAAGACCTGGCAGGGCCCAATCCTCTCCAGGCTGTTGGCCACAGCCGAAATCCACGAGTACAGTGTGGTTCGCCTTGGTGTAGGTAACTAAAGAACTATCTAACTTTATAAATAAATACTTTAATTATGTTGTACATTATATAATGTGATGTGTTATTAGCAAGCAGTCCAGTGGAACATACAATGATGCTGAATACTATCCTTCTCCTGATGGCGGCTCTGGTGTGTCACGTGACAGATGCCACTCTGACGGTTGGTGCGTTCAACATTCAGCGTCTCAGTAACAACAAAGTGGCCAATGCCACCATCCTCAAGGACATTGCAATGGTAAGCAGTTCATCCTGTTGAGGAGGAGAAGGAAAAGGAAAAGTATAACGAAAGTATTGACGACGACGATGATGATGATGATGAGGACGACGACGATGACGATGATGATGATGATGATGATGATAATGATGATGATGATGATGATGATGATGATGATGATGATGATGATGATGATGATGATGATGATGATGATGATGATGATGATGATGATAATGATTCAGATACTCGTCCGATTTGATGTGGCTACCATAGAAGAAGTGATCCATGACACTGCCATGCAAACGGTCATTCACGAGATGAACAGGTTAGATATTAGACATCATACAGGTATTGACATTGAAACAAAAATCTGCGCTTTCTGGTTTACTTGATCTCACCATCGAATTTATTGGTGGTCACAGGAACATGAGGGCAGACGAAACAAAACATCTTCCTCCATAGCGTTCTGTTAGTAGCCGTTGACAGGACTGTCATGGTCATGTCTATCCGTTTCCTTGACAGGCCAGCTCTTCTACTGACAATATATATATAGATATATGGATAGATAGATCTATTGCAAATTTTGCGCACTTTTCCTTGAAATGTTATGTAACACTGATTACGAATAGTTGGTTTATCAGTGAGCTAATTTAGTATACAAAGCGGAATGTTTCCTTGACTATATTATCTCCCTTTTCGTTCCTGACCAGAACTGGGCATGGAAGGCGAGGGTTTTGTCGATCCAAGCGAACTCTCCCCTGATTTCTCGCTTGCGACACATCAATACTCCCAAAACCGGACACTCGTACTACTTCTCTGACCCCCGAATCAGTGTTGCGGGACGTCGCAACAGCCGGTATTCAGTGGGACAAACAATGACACTCGACATACTAGAAAAAAAACGTTATCAAATATTTTAAATAGAAATATAGAATATATATATTTTTTTAAAAATACATAATTAGTAAGAATAGTCTATATAAGATCGTTGTATATTTTAAACAACAACATATATTTACCTACAAGCGCAGCCTCACCTACCCGACAGCCAATGAAGTCAAGGAATGTCTACTTCTGGCACCTGTAGATAACCGGACATGATCCTATCCTATCCTATCCTGTCCCGTAACTCGGAGGTCGTAGGGGCACCACAGATGATCGTTTAACCAGCATACTCCATCTTTCTCTGTCCTCAGCAGCCCGATGGCTTCGCTCAGTGTCAAACCAGTCCATTCTCGAATGTTGTCCTCCCAACTCTTTTTCGGTCTCCCTCTTCTTCTACCTCCTTGCACTGTGCCTTGCAGAATGGTATTTGCAAAGCCTGATGATCTGGTGACGTGGCCATACCATCGGAGTTTCCGTTTCTTCACCACTGTGAGCAGGTAATCGTGTTATCCAGTGGCTTGTGTGGTGGTCTGTCGGACTTCGTCGTTGGTGATGTGTTGGGTATAGGAAATGCCCAGAAGTCTTCTGTAGCACCTCATCTCCAAGCTTTGTATTCTTCGTTGTAGATCTGCTGTGAGGGTCCATGCTTCGCAAGCATATAGGAAGATGGAGATGACAAGGGAGCGCAGCAGTCTTACTTAGGAATGTAGACTGATGGTCCTGTCTTTCCAAATGGGCTTCAACCTTGTCAGGGCAGCATAATGGGAGAGGGTGTTTTGTTTGCTGCAATGGGAGCAATTTTGAAAGGGAACTTTGTTAAATAGTGCCAGCACTTTGGCAACAGTGGCAAAAGGAGAAATATTGTAGTTTAACAGAACTGCAATAATGGAAGTACATGAGCAGTAAGGAATCATTTATTTACATTAAAATTTTGGATTATTTACTGGAACTTAGCAGACGACAAGGCCTGGGCCTTACTGGTGAGCCGTATTGTGCGCAACAACTTAATAAATAAACAAATGTTATGACCAGGCTCCGCACACACTCATTGGTCTTGTTTTCTTTGTGACTGATCAATGAAATGGAGCAGCTTCCTCAAGCATCTGGGTCTCGAAGGTTTGGTTTCGTCTTTCAGTCTCTATCAACAAAGTCCATGTCTCGAATCCATGCAGCAGGGTGGAGACGACAAGCGACTTGAACAGCTTATGACAATGATGATCAGTGTCGGAACTTCATGCGTGCAGGACTGTTGCTCTCCTTTGACAGGGTCGCTCCCAAGTATTCGAAGTTTGAGATCTCTTCCGGCTGCTTGCCGTACATTTTGATATTGGCGGTGATGTTGTTTGTGCTGTTCGCCGTGACCTTTGATTTCTCTATACTTACATCCATGCCGTACGCATTTACTCTGTTAACCAGTTTAACAGTGATGTCTTGAAATTAATTATTGCTGCCACCCATCATATCAATGTCATCTGCGTATCGGTTTACCCTATACTATTTTTAGAATACTCGACAGTGTAATAAAGATAATAATCTACCGCAAAGGGAGCATTATTTTAAACAAACACTTTGTGGATTGTTCGTTTAATTTGTTGATTTGGATTGTCGAATATCTGATTGATCGACCTTGAAAAAAATTATCGTTTGGTTTCACTCTTTCAATCTCAAAGTTAAGTTTCTAATAGCTCTTTGTTATTTTGGCAGACTTGGTGGACCATACAGTGTAACCATGAGTCCACAACTGGGACGTACGTCATACAAGGAGCACCTGGCTATATTGTACAGGTAATATCAACATTAATTTGTATCAAGTTGTGCATAACCACGCCGACCCCGTGTCGTATCGTCTAGGGTGACCGCCTAGAGTACCGACATGACCCTGAAGCTCAGGCGCCGCTGTGCCCCACTCTTTCGGATGAGAGTATAAAACCGATGTCCAATATGTTCGCGCAGGCATCCCATAGCCTGGACATTAAAAATCCTGACGGTTATGCCCCAAACGGATACCCTACAACTGCAAACAATGTATGTCCTATTTCTCCCTCGTCCTAGCCAGCTCTGCTTTACGGCTGCCGCGCTTTCGAATTTCGCCCACGTGGGTGACAAAAAGTCACACGCTCAAATCCAAATACCCAAGAATCGTTTGACTTTCTAATGGTGTCTTTCGCCCCCGTCCGTTGTCCTCGATTCTTCTCACCCCACCCAGCATGTTGCCATGGCCTCCATTTCAAAGCGAGAAAGGTATACTACACCAATGTGTGTGTATAGTCTTTGGTTATACATAGAATACTCAATTGTTCACACATGTTATTTTTCTTCCTTATAGATCAGACAAGTTGACGTTGGTGAAGACTCATTTGTTCGCGGATACTTCTGACCACTTTGAGAGGGAACCATACACCGCGCATTTCCATACCACGCATGCAGGTTAGTGTGTTAATTAGTATTTCGAAGTCTTTTACTTTTATATAGATATTTTCTCCTTTCATTGATGCCAGATAATTTTTTTTTAATAGGCATGTTGTTCTTGTTTTTGTGTTTCTTGTAGTCCTTCCATCGCACTCCGATCATTTTGTTCTTCTTCAGATTGTTCTTTTTGTTATTGTTGGTGATGTTGATGGCCGTGTCGCTGTTGCTTCTGTTGTTGTTGTTGTTGTTCCCCCGTGGAGGTGCCGGGGGTTTCAGTATAAATAGTATCCCCACTTTCTAGAAATTGAGTGCTTTAAATTCCCACTGTCGCTGTCTTTCTCCTTTGTTCTTTCTCATTCCTACTGTGTTCTATCAATCTACTATACTATCTTCGCTAGTCACCTACTTTTTTTCTTAAAAACTCTTCGGGAACAAAACTCCTCATTTGTATATGAGGTCTGTTGGATCAGCTTGGGAATATTGGACGCTTTCTGCCAGGTGGTCACTGGGGCTTCCTATGATGTTATTTGGCAATGTAGGCATTTTCCATGTATGTGTTTGGTTGATATTTTATAATGATGTTTTATTCTATTTTGTTTTTGTCAACGGAGGTTCGATAAATTAGAGTATAGCCTCAGCGTCCCCTGCGTGTAAAGTGACCGGCTGGTGGAGTGCGTTCAGTGTTACCACTAGGGTTGTTTCGGCAGATCTTTTATGCGGATCAGTGGTGAGTCCTCTTTCAGCGAAGTTGTGGTCTTGATTTTTTGGTCCTGATTTGGCTCGGAAGTTCCGCTGGACTTAAAGCAATAGCCATGTAATGTAATGTTGTTGTTGTTGTTTTTGTTATTGTTGTTGTTGTGATTGTTGCGGTAGTGATGATGTTGGTGGGGATGGTGATGATGGTGGTGGTGGCAACGGTGATGGAGATTGTTGTCTTTTGTTGTTTCATCATCAGCGTCATCATCATCATCATTATCATCATTATCATCATTACATCATCATCATCATCATCATCATCATCATCATCATCATCATCATTGTGTCGTTTGCTTTAACGTGACGCGACGACAGAAGACTTTAAATAATTTTTATAAACTAATTTAATAATAATTATAGATGCTGGAACAAAAGACTGTGATGGGACGATGCCGCCGCTCAACCCCCGAAGAGTGCTGAAGTAACCAATTGCGTCATAATTAACAATGACGTATTGTGATGGACATTACCGAAGTATCGAATAGGCCTATTGTCACAACAATCATCATCATAATCATCATCATCATTATCATCATCCCCCTTTTCCTCCTCCTTCTCTTCGTCATCATCATCATCATCATCATCATCATCATCATCATCATCATCATCATCATCATCATCATCATCATCATTCTTTCTTTCTTCTAATTTTCCTTCTTCCCTCTTTTAAATTGCATTGTAAAAGAAAATAATGTGTTACAATGAATGTGTTGTGCAGGTTTATCTGACTTTGCACTGATGGGTGTGCACTTGAAGCCCGAGGCCGTGGTCAGCGAGATGAACGCTCTTGTGACCGCTTACAACGAAGCCTCACGCGCCCTGGGCACACAGGTGAGACAATGACATCCTAACCTATCAAACCTAGTTGGCAGCTCCATTCTTGCTATCCCTTCAATAATGGTATTGGATAGTGTCAATCTAAAATTTCACAGATTAAAAAATCCGTTTCCTTGCCTTCGCCCAATAGCGATCTCCCTGCTTTTACACCACATGTTTAAGTAAAAGAGGTGTGTTTGTTGAGTGTGCGAGAGTGGGTGAAACATCTGAGCCTGTATATTGGTACAGATCGCCGCGCTTTGAGCCTAATTAGTAATTGGTAATTTGGGGAAAAGCGCGTAATATACCATCCAGTATTGGCATTATTATTATTATTATTATTATTATTATTATTATTATTATTATTATTATTATTATTATTATTATTATTATTATTATTATTATTATTATTATTATTATTATTATGAACTAAAGACTATTGCATTTATTCTAAAATCGGCCGCAATGCTTTAACACGCCTAATACAAAACGCGCAATTGCAGCCAATACTGAAAGTTTTGTTTAGATAGGGCCACGTTTACTAGGGATTATATCCTATAAGCTCCAGCATCCTCTCTGTAGGCAAGACACCTTTATCTCTTGTGTTTTATACAAACTGTTGGTCTCCAATACTGAAAGACTAATTATGGCCCATCTTCGTCGTCGTTTCCAGAACATCCTGATAGCAGGGGACTTCAATGCTGACTGTTCATACCTGTCGCTCACCAACTATCACAAAAATGACTTGTTCACTGACAACCGCTTCTACTTCCTCATCACCGAAACAGCCGACACCACCGCAAGCCACAACACCGACTGCGCTTATGACAGGTATAGGTTCCTTCAATAGGTTTCCACACGGGAATTATAAAAGTAATTAAAACGGAATGGGTTCCACATTAAAATGGCAAACAAAAGCGAAATAGGCTATTGAATGTGAGAACCTGTGCTTTGGCTTGGCCTCATCAACCTGATATTCAGTGTGAAGGAATATCCATTCATTTGCCGATAAGTTAGTATCAGCTAAATGGCGACAATGACGGATGATGATGATGATGATGATGATGATGATGATGATGAGGATGAGGATGAGGATGATTAGGATGATGATGACGATTAGGATGATTAGGACGATGATGATTAGGATGATGATGACGACGATATTACGAAGAATTACAAAGATCGCGATGCTGTAGATAATGATGATGTATTGTTTTTCTCGGCAGGTTTGTGGCT
>CM072515.1:27335899-27340899 GCA_036898135.1 Oncomelania hupensis
TGGGTAATCTGGGGGTAGGCAGCTCTGGTGTTGTTGTTGTTATTTTTGCTATTGTTTTGTTGTTGTTGTTGTGGTTCTATGCTATTAATCTGATATTTCTAGTATTCCTCCTACCAACTACTACAAATACTACTACTTCTAATACTAGCCCCATATTACTACTACTGTGCCAAATCGTGTTGCAGATACTGATTTTAGTTCAAGTCACACCCCATATAGCGGCTGGATTCAACTCTGATCTGACTGCATATAAAACTACAATGAGTTAACAATTATTTCCCAGCTGTCTGTGACTTTGTAACAAACAGAATTAAATAGGTCCGCTGAAGAACTCAGAAGGTTATCTTTAAAGAAATATAGTGCTTGCTCTCTTGATAATTAATGTGACCTTAAACATAGTGGGCTTTTTGTATCTCTCTCTCTCTCTCTCTCTCTCTCTCTCTCTCTCTCTCTCTCTCTCTCTCTCTCTCTCTCTCGTGTGTGTGTGTGTGTACGTGCTTTAAAAATCACGATACAAACAACAATGATACAATTGTGTTAAATCTTACACAGAAAGTCCTAATTAATTCACTACGACAATAGACTTTTGAGCTCACGGCACTCGCATCGGCAACCCAAGGAGTCCTTATAGGAGCGGCCAATATTATGTTTCGACTTTTTTGTTTTAACATCTGAGCGTTTTCCAACCATACTACACGCACATTTATTAATTAACCTTTTTTCAAACACAAAATCTTTTTGAACAATTCGGCCAAGGCTATAAGTGCTCTTATCAGTATCTTGTTAAGTCATTGTTACTACTTCACCCCTTGATTAGTGTATGTCACTGGTGAGTTTGTTTAATTCTTTTTGTCAAGCTGTTCAGTACTGAAATATGTAAGGAATAATAATAATAATAATAATAATAATAATAATAATAATAATAATAATAATAATAATAATAATAATAATAATAATAACGTGTATCACTGGTATAAAATAGGTCACTGTGAAAATAATTCTTGAGATTTTGAGTTGTACTTCTTTCTATTTGTCCGCCCTTCTGTCTGTTTGTCTGGTTTTTCTGTTTGTCTGTTTGTTCGCGCATTTTCTCTGAATTGAGTGGACGGATGTTGGTATGTCCATGCTTCTCTTTAGCAACTATCTATTGATTGTCTTTGCTCACTTTAAAAAAAATTTTTTTTTACATGATAATATTTAAGTCACAATTATGGGTGGTGTGTATATTGCGTAGCAGTCTGAGTCATAAGCTGCAGAACGAGTAAAAAATGTCTGTAGTCAGCCGTCGTTTGATTACCGTCATATTCCTGCTACGTTCAGTTTAGTGTTGGCATCGTTGATGTTATAAAATGGGAGATGGGGGTAGGGTGCAGTGGCTAGTGGGGCTGTGTCGGTGTGCCTGTGACAAAAACATACATTGAAAAAACCATAGCTGTAGATTGATTGAAAATTAAATGAAAGAAAAGAAAACAGAAATTTGGAAAGACAGGACCATCAGTCTACATTCCAAGGTAAGGCTGCTGCTCTCCTTTGTCATCTCCATCTTCCTATATGCTTGCGAAACATGGACCCTCACAGCAGATCTACAACGAAGAATACAAAGCATGGAGATGAGGTGCTACAGAAGACTTCTGGGCATTTCCTATACCCAGCACATCACCAACGACGAAGTCCGACAGACCATCACATGACCTGCTCACAGTCGTGAAAAAAACGGAAATTCCGATGGTATGGCCACGTCACCAGATCATCAGGTCTTGCAAAGACCATCCTGCAAGGTACAGTGCAAGGAGGTAGAAGAAGAGGGAGATCAAAAAAGAGGTGGGAAGACAACATTCGAGAATGGAATGGTTTGACACTGAGCGAAACAATCAGTGTTGCTGAGGACAAGGAAAGATGGTGTACGCTGGTTAAACGATCATCTGTGGTGCCCCTACGACCTCCGAGTTACGGGATGGGATAGGATAGGAAAAGAAAATAAAGCAAAAATGAATAAATACATAAATATATAAATAAATAAGTAAATAAATAAATAAATCGTAATATGTATATGATTGGTTGTCACAAGCCGTCCAGCGATACAATGACGCCGAAGACCATCATTCTCCTGGTTGCGGTCCTGGTGTGTCACGTGACAGATGCCAGTCTGACGGTTGGTGCGTTCAACATTCAGCGTCTCAGTAACAACAAAGTGACCAATTCCACCATCCTCAAGGAAATTGCAACGGTATGCAGTTCATCCTGTTGAGGAGGAGAACGAGGAGGAGATGTATTAATGACAGTATTGACGATGATATTGATGAGGCTGATTGTGGTTGTGGTGGTAGCGTTGATTTACTTATAATAAAAATATAAAGCAGCTCAGATAACTGTTACTGCTAATGATGAAGATGATGACGATGGGGATGGTGGTGGTGCTGGCGATGGTGGTAGCTGATGTTGCTACTGGTGCAGCTCCAACTGCAGCTGTTCTGCTGCAGCTAATGTTTTTGATGATGATGATGCTAACTATAATGGTGATGATGATGATGATGCTAACTACAATGGTGATGATGATGATGATGATGATGATGATGATGATGATGATGATGATGATGATGATGATGATGATGATGATGATGATATTTCAGATACTTGTACGATTTGATGTGGTTTCCATTGAGGAAGTGATCCATGACACTGCTATGCATACGGTGAACAGGTGAGATAGTGGACATCCCACAGATATCGAATTAAAAAATCTGCCCGTTACGGTTAATCGTTATTGACATCTATGCTATAATATACTATTTTCAGAGAGAGTGTTTTACAGTATAACGAGATAATAATCTATAGTATAGAGAACACTTACAACAATAATTTCTAGACTATTTGGGTAGTCTCTCGAATAACAGATTGAGTGACCTTAACCTTGACAAGGATTATTTTTACTCTTTCGCTGTCAAAATTCATTTCGTGATTGCTCTTTGCTATTCTGGCAGACTTGGAGGACCATACAGTGTAACAATGAGTCCACAGCTGGGACGTACGTCGTACAAGGAGCACCTCGCTATTTTGTACAGGTAATATCAATATATCAACATTAAGTTGTATCAAGTTAGTTGCGCAAGACCGCGCCGACCCTGTTTCTTATCGCGTAAGGTGATCGCCTAGAGTACCGATAACATGATACTGAAGCTCAGGAACGCAGAGCTGTACTCTTTCGTATGAGAGTATAAACCGAATTCCAGTATGCGCGTGCATTTCATCGCACAGACATTAAAGATCTCGACGTTTATGCACACACCGCGTAACTGAGACTGGCAGAGTTCCTCCCATAAATCAAGAGGCGAACGCATCCCTCGGCTAGTGTCAGCTATGCAGTGTGGAGCAACTTGCAACTGCAAGCACTGCATGTTCAATTCCACTCCCCCTCACGTTCCCCATCCTGTCCTGATGGCTCTACTTTGCGGCTGCCGCGCTTTCTTTGAAAAGGCAGACCAAAATTCGCCCGAATGGGTGACACAAATGAAGACCACAGGGGAAAAAGGGCACATGTCACATTTTCCAATTATTTGAGTTATGTCCCCTACTATATAAACATAAGCCTGAAGGTTAGCAAAATAGTAAAATCCAACCCAAAAAAGGAATTGTTGTTTGTGACATAGGCCTTTTTCCCATTTTACAGTCTGGACTTGTGCCCTTTTTCCCTTGTGTGCCTTTTCTTTGGGTGTTTCTGTAGCAGTACATAGGCCTTTTTTGGGTTGGATTTGACTATTTTGCGAACCTTTAGGCTTCTATGTTTATATAGTAGTGGACATAACTCAAAAAATTGGAAAATGTGACATGTGCCCTTTTTCCCTTGTGGTCTTCGTACAGGCATCAAAAATAACAAAATCAACTTCAGTTCCATCATACCTACTCATTTACCACAGCAAAATAGGCATTATAATCCATTTTACATTGACTGAGTACATTGCAATTCAGCTTGTAGAAGAAAGTCTCAAGTGAGTGGTCTGTAAAAGGGAAAAAAGGCACATGTCCATGACCACCCTGGTGGTTTAAAATCCTCCATATTTAATTAAATTATACAATCTGGACAGAGAAATTCTCATGAATACAAAAGAAGTGATATATCTTTAAGACAAAACACTTAGTGTCCCAAGAATTACAGTAAGAACAAACATAGCGACTTTCAAAGACAAAATTTCATTTATCTCAAAAGTGGAAATGTGTGACATGTGCCTTTTTTCCCCTGTAGTCTTCAAATCATGTCGCCATGGCATAGCCTTCAGTTCGATGTGCAAAAAGGGAAACTGCACAAATGTGTGCTTGCGAATACCCTCTGAATTGGTTACACATAGAATATATTCATTATTCGAAAATGTAATTTTTTCCCATGCAGATCAGACAAGTTGACGTTGGTGAAGACTCACTTGTTCGCGGATCCTTCTGACGTCTTTGAGAGGGAACCATACACCGCGCATTTCCATACCACGCATGCAGGTTAGTGTTTTAATTACTACGTCGAAGTCGTATAAGTGTTAAAGAAGGTTTGTTTTACATTTACATAGATATTTGTTACTTTCATCATGGCTGTTAGAAAAAAAATATTGTGTATGGTTTTTAGTTGTTGTTGATACAACAGCTAAAATGTTGTTGTTCTAAAGTCCTTGTGTAATTCTCTTTTTT
Source organism: Oncomelania hupensis (assembly GCA_036898135.1). Classification (NCBI taxonomy): domain Eukaryota; kingdom Metazoa; phylum Mollusca; class Gastropoda; order Littorinimorpha; family Pomatiopsidae; genus Oncomelania; species Oncomelania hupensis. The sequence goes on from CM072515.1 coordinate 27,340,571, forward strand.
TTTGGCCTATTATTCTTATTCTTTTTTTTTTCTTATGTAATTGGTTCTTTGTTTTATTTGTGTTGTGGTCCTTCCATCACTCTCCGGTATTTTTTGTTCTTCATTAGCTTTTCCTTTTTGTTATTGTTGTTGGTGGTGATGGTGCCTCTGCTGCTGTCTCTGTTGCTGTTGTTGTAGTGGTGATGGAGGTGGTAGTGGCGATGGTGATGGTTTTGACATTCAAACGTTTATCGTTGTCGTCGTCATCATCATCATCATCATCATCATCCCACCACCATCACCACAATCCCTTCCATCACTGTCATCATCATCATCATCATCATCATCAT